>JAZKJV010008630.1:0-600000 GCA_037367405.1 Ottelia alismoides
TGGCAACCCTATCTCTTATTTAACACACTTTCACAACATATCTATCTCTCTCTCATCTCTCTAAGTAGTCGTCCACATAGAAACCCTAGAGAGATCGCCGTCGTCGCTACATCATTGTGCCGCCGCCTCGACTACTCGTGGATCTCCATCTCCTTCAGTGTGCCTCGCTCGTGAAGAATACATTGGATCTTGTGATACTGGATTATTAGATTCACTACTCGGATCAATGCTTTGGATTATGAGAAGCATATGGTTCACCACCACGCTTGCAAGCATCTCTCCAGTCGGATCAGACTTGAGACAGGACGTCTTTTACGTTAGAAACTACGATTACAACAACTTATCAAGAGGTAATCCTTATTCTTGTATGTGGTTTGATTAAAAATCCAATAAATGTTCCTGGATAATGTAGTTTCATCATTTAAATTGGTTAAATTCCGCTGAACCAAGCAACTGGTTTGGCTAGTCGCCCCGATCGCGTATGATGCGATCTTCACGGTTTCAAGAGATGCTTAAGGATATTCCCATATCCTACAAGTGGTGTTAGAGCCTTTTATATACCATATCTTGCAAGTGTTATTATAGCCTTTTTCGAGGTCTTGGGTATGATCCAAACCCTGGGCGATTATGGTTCATGTTTTGGATGCACAAGAAGCATTATTTTTTGCATTGGATGGAAGAATCGATTTGGTTTTTTGCTTAATTAAAAACCCATTGTTTGTGCAATGTTTGAATTTTTTGGTTAATAAAATGTATGTAGAAAATCTGAATATGTCCAAAATTTATTAACCTTCAATTAGTAAAAAATGTGCATGAAAGTGATTCGAATAGTTCTTGCCATGGAAAATTGTATTACATGTATTCAATGATCTGTGAGAAAATTTATTTTACTTAATGTTTTCCCATCATGAAATGTGAAATAAACACTTATATTTAACAGATAATCAAACCAGCAGATCTCTGGAATTTATTTTGCATGATTCCAACTCTATTTGCCTTCGATATTCCATATGTAGTGGCGATGGGTCGGAAGATGATTAGATCATAAAACCACTTTACTTAATGAGTTTATAATTCAATGGAAATCATGAAATTTATGAATTTGCCTGGATTTGATATGATGCCTAATAATCATTAAAATAATTTATTATCCATCATAGTCCATTGAATGAACCTTTCATAAAAACCCTAGCTTATCCTAAAATAATTGCAGGACAATCTCCACATGCAAAACATTGTTACTTGAATCAGATTTGGGATTTTTTTAGCAAATCTCCTTATAATATTAATAAAAATCATTTTGATAAATATTATATGGTATAACTTTGGTTGAAAGATCGATTATCATCTCAAATAAAAATGACCAAATCACATTATCCTGACCTGAGGCGGATATGATGTCTAGTCAGGTAACGATTTGGTAGCAGGTTGCTCCGTGAGCGGTCTGTCCCACATCCTGTGCATACTGGCCATGACAATGGGTAAGGAAAGGATAATGTTTGAAGAGCTTATGATGTATTTGTCTAATTATTAAAATTTGTATAATACATATTTTTTAGATAATACCATCAATTTCCGGTAACAATAAAAAAATTATTTGTTGGTTGATTAAATTGGATTGATAATTGATCTTACGATTAGATTAATTATATCCAATTAGAAATGCTCTATTATTAATAGAGTTGTGATTCCCTTGGAAGAATTAATTATGTGAATATGATTCATAGTAATTTATTAGAATTCGAATATGACATGGAGGATCACATAATGACCTCCATGGTCTCCCGTCAAGGCGAAGGGTTCCGTCACCATGGATTGTATGGAGGAGATGCATGTACGATGTGAAAGCTCTTGCATACAAGTGCATCTGGATCAGCCTCATTTCTTTTCCAAAGACTATGTTCGTATGCGTAGTGACCCCAATATCTTTTCCTCATATTATTGGGGAGATATTTGATTGCGCATAGGGAGTGCTATTCCTGTAGACGGTTGGTTCAGATAACAATGGGTCAACAAAACCTTGGGGGGGTGGGCCTAGGTATTAAATACTATATTTGGAAATGCAAGTTGGACATGCAAGACAGAATGTGTTCATGCTTCTTTTGACCCAAGTTACAATTTCCCATATTATTGGGATGTAACTAAGGCAAAAAGGAGATCCAATTCTTGCTAGAGACATATCGGTAAATATATCACTTGTTTTGATAGTGATAAGGGAATGGACTTTCAGAGTTGAAAAAGGCATGACTAATTTGATTAAAAATATCTTAATCAAATATATTAATATTGAATGTGTAATTATTTATATGTTCTAATATAGTGCATTCTTAATTTCAGGCAAAAATATGTAAATACACTTAGTAGGATCTTGGAGGTCAACCATCTGACCGGAACACATTACTCGAATTGAATCTGTAATTTGGATCTTGTTCACTCTACGGATCACATCTCATACGTGCTATCTAAGAACAAGTTCACAGACACTAAGACACCGGAAGAATTAAAGTTTTATGAAAAATATAATGAAGAACATACATTGGCTCGGTGCTATATTCTAGGATCTCTCTCGAATGTGCTTCAGAAGCAACACAGAGGCCAGCCATGATATAATGTTAAACCTCAAGGAGATGTTTGGTAATGTCAACCACACACAGTGTTATATTATTATGAATGAACTTAATCAACAATATGCATGAATAGACTTCGTGAGCATGTACTCAAAATGTTTGGGTACTTGTCTGACCTAGAAATTCCTGGGGCAGAGATGGATGCAGAAATGCAGTATGACTTCCTTTTGTTGTAACTGCCCAAGTCTTTCAATAACTTTGTGGTAACATACCACCTGAATAAAACGGGATTAACTAACACTGAACTCTTGGCTTCATTAATGTCTGCAGAAGATGTAATGAAGAAAGATAATCCCACTGGCAATGCAATGGTTGTACAAGTCAAAGGGAAGTGCAATCGGAAGCAAGGATAACGGAACAGCCCTGCCCAAAATAAAGAAGACGAGTCAAGATGTTGGCTCATCCTCTACAACTTTTGCATTGGTGACATAAAAGAAGATAAATGTGTGTCATCTCTACAAGAAGCCACGACACTAGAAGCATATCTGCCCATATTACCTGACACATGCTGACAAAGGTAAAGCCCAAGCATGTCTAAATTCTACTTTAATCATTGAAACCATATTTCTCGTTGGACGAGAAGGAAGGTACATCACCCATTAAGGTGCTTCTGTTCATGTATGCTATTTGTTGCATCAGTTTCATGAAACTAGGAATCTTGATGAAGAGGAGATAGTTATCCGTATGGGATCTGATGCAATTGTTGCAACAATCGCCATCGGGACCTACAAACATCATTATCTGGGCGAAGAGTCCTTATGCCTAAAGAATGTCTTTATGTTTCAGATGTCAGAAGGAACTTAATATTTGTATCTAAATTAGTTATATGTGAATATTCATTTCTTTTCTATAATAAACTTATCATAAATTGTTATGATAAATATATTACAGATGGTGTTCTGACTTCTGGTGGACTATATGAATTGTGCATTGATAAAAATGTCATGAATGTTACTTCCACTAATAATAAAACACTAAAAGATCCAGGGAGGATACAAATCATTCTAACACAATTTTGCATCAAAGGCTTGGTCATTTATCTGTTGATAGGATCAATATATTGATAAAGGATGGACCCTTAGATTTTCTACAAGTTCAATCGTTACCTACATACGAACATTGTATTCGAGGTAAAATGACTAGGACATCTTTCCGTAATAATGTTACAAGATGCGAAGGTATTTATAACCTAATACATACTGATGTATGAGATTCTTTCAATATCATGACTCAAAATAGATATCGATAATATTTGACATTTATTGTTGACCATTCACAATACGGGTTTATCTTCCTATTACGTCATAAATCTGAAACCTTTGAAAAGTTCAAAGTGTGCACGCCTTTTGTTGAGAACGAAACCGATGGGAAGATTAAATGGATTCAATCTGACCGAGGTAGCGAGTACCCCTTAGATGAATTCAAAGAATACCTCAAAGAGAAAGGAATTATCTCCAATCGCACTTCTCTTGGGACTCCCCAACTTAATGTTGCTGTTGAAAGACACAACAACACCAACATGGACATCATTCGTTCATTGATGAGTAAAGCAAATTTACCATTTATTTTCTGGGGATACGCCATAGAGACTGCAATATATAACCTAAATAAGATTCCTAACAAGTCTATACATAAAACTCGTCATGAGATTTGGTATGGAACCAAATCTATTGTTAATCACTTAAGGATTTGGGGTTTCTTGGTCTATGCGAAGAACGTAGATGCAAGTAAGCTAGAATCTTGCACTTGCGAGTGTTACTTAATTAGGTATGTAAAGGATAGTTTGGATACCAACTTTGTGACCTTGAGACTTAGAAGGTCTTCGTCTCTATAGATGTTAAATTTCTGGAGGAAGATTTGCTTAAGTGTCAAGGCAAAAATGAAGTAAAGGAACTCTTTGAATCTCCTTAGGATAACAAGTTTCCTGATCCAGAAACTTAAGAAGTAAATGAAGATGTAACACTTGTACTTCTTTGAAGAAGCTCGAGGGTGGTTGCATAACATGAAAGGTACAGATTCCATGTGTCTGGTGAAAGTGACAATGATCTAGCTTCACATGATGAAGCACTCACAGATCATGGCATGGTTAGATGGATGCCATTAATGAAGTCAGAAATTGACTCCATGCATAAAAATGATGTATGGACCTTAGAGGATCCACCTAGTGGGGTAAAATCCATTAGGTGTAAATGGATCTTCAAGAGAAAAAGGCAACCTGATTAGAAAGTAGAGACTTTCAAAGCATGACTTGTAGACAAGGGCTACACACAGAGAGAAAGCATCGACTAAGATGAGACAATCTCTCATGTGTCTATATTTAGGTCCATCAGGGCACTACTAGTTGTAGATGCACATCTTGACTATGACATCTCACAGATGGACATCAAGACGACAATCCTCAATGGATACCTCTATATGATGCAACTCTAGGGCTTCATAAATGAGGAAGGCAAAGTGTGCAAGCTGAAGAAATCCATCTATGGGCTAAAACAAGATTCTCGTAGTTGGAATATCAAATTTGACAAAACCATAAAGATATATGATTTTATGCAGAATCATAATGAACCATGTGTGTACAAAAAGCTCAGTGGGAGCACCATTGTGCTAATCATGCTTTACGTAGATGACATACTTATCATTGGGAATGATACATGGATGATGACTAATGTTAATATTTAGTCATCCCATACCTTTGAGATGAAGGATCTTGGAGAATCCTCTTATATCATGGGTCTGAAGTTGTTTAGAAAACGGGAAAATAGGATCTTAGGATTGTCACAACATGGGTTCGTTATAAAGATCTTGAGTGTTTCCATATAGAGAACTCCAAGAAAGGCTTCCTTCCCATAAGACATGGTATTCATCCATCTAAAGAGGTGGCTCCTCAAGCTGTTGAGGAAAAGAAAGGCATGGTTGGATGCACCTACGCATTAGCTGTAAGAAGCTTAATGTATGCCATGATGTGTACAAGGCCTGATATCTATCATGTAGTGGGAGTGTTAAGTCGTTATCAATCCTGCAATGGAGAGCAACACTGGAATACAGTGAAGAACATCTTCAAATATCTAGAAGAACACAAGATTAAATCTTGGTCTATGGAGATAGTGATCTCCAAGCCTCATGATACACAGATTCAGACTTCCAGTCTGTTATTGATGATTGAAAGTCGACATCAGGGTTTGTGTTCCTGTTGAACGATGGTGCTGTGAGTGGGAGAAGAAAGAAGCAGGACACCATAGAAGATTCAATGACATGAGCTGAATACATTGCTGCATCAGATGCTACAAAGGAGGCGGTGTGGTTGCACAAGTTCATCCTGGAGCTTGGCGTAGTTTCCTTTGATACTCCCATCCTGTTACTCTGCGATAATACAAGAGCCATAACTCAGCAGAAGGAACCCAGATGGCATCAAAAGAGCAAGCACATGGAAAGAATATACCACATCATTCATGAGATTCAAAAGCGTGGTGACAACATCAGCACCAAGTTGGCCTCTATCGACAATGTTGTTGATCCGCTTACAAAACCATTGATACAGAAGGTTTTCGACCAACATGTTTTCAGTATAGGTTTAAGGATTGTACTTGAATGGTTTTAAGGGCTAGTGGGAAATTGTTATCCATGTGAGCCCTTGGCGAACCATTTCTATAATAAATGTTATTGTAATGTTTGATTTTTCAATAACAATTATTGATTTATTTCACTCCCTATCTGAGAGTAAATGAATGAATACACTATATTTGGCACTTAGTAAAGTTAGGCTTATGTTACCATGGACATCTTGATGATCATACAACTATTGATACAAGTGTTGGGTAATGGAGGCTGGTGCTTGGATGAATATCTGAAGTGTTGGATTGAGGACTCACCAAGTATCGTCAAATGATTGTTAAGAGATGAGCTCTAGCCTGAGTAATAGACGACAATCCTTTCTCTATTGGATGATATATGACCGACCTCTTGATGCATGTCCTCTGCATAGGAATAGAGATTTAGAGGTGTCAGATTAGTAAGGTCAAAGAGCTGACCTAACGAGATTGAGATAACCAAGACCTTTGTCGAATACTATCACGACATAGGCATGCATCCTGTGATCGGAGACATTTGTATTCCTATATGTCTGAGTATGTACATTTGGCAGGCAGATAGGTTGATGGACTAATGAAGGTCTATACGTCGGCGAGCAGGTGTGCATATGTGGGCATTTGAGTAATACGATCTCTCAAAGGGAACACACATCACTTGTGAATCGGAAGACATGAGCTTACTCATAGGGTATTTGGATCGATCAAACTCCATGCATGGCCGTCTTGCTTTAGAAGCATGATAAGAATTTGTAGGTCTGATATATGCCTTTTGAAAGCATATGATCGATACCAACTAGATCGGATGAGAAACTTAATGATAAAATCTTGAAGATGACAACGTAAATTGATCTATATCTCTGGGTTTATTAGAGGTCTCCCAATATGCAAGATGTGCAGGAATTAGGAATACTTGAGGGTGATGTGATTATAAACGATGTATAACCATGTCACTCCATTCATGGGGTGTTATGAATCAGGTCTGGAATTTAGTGACTCCTCTTATTAGAGTGATCATATTTTAGTCCGAATATTGAGCATTGATCTGAATGTGATTTAGATGCAATGAGAAGATTAGATCCACGACCTTGGTTCAATCAAGCGTATATAAGAGGTGCCTGAGATATAAATTTGAGATGTGATCTCAATATCCAAGTCACTATATTTGGAACCCACAATCAACCTGTCATTATCTCCAAGTATCTACGATAACAGTGCATTATTCCTAAAAGAGTTCAAGAATAACTCCACTGTTAAATTATAGCCAAGCTTAGAGAAATTGATAATTAATGTGATTTAATTATCTTGAATAGTGAGAATTTGATTCATATTATTTAGATACATGAGAATGGTGATCCAATATAATTAGATGTGATTTTTTTATTATGGATAAGTATAATGTGGATGTAACTATCGACATTATTCATATATAATATAAATGTGATTTACAATATATAAGAGAGATCTATTTGTTTATAACATTTACAATTTAAATGTTGTTGTGAATTAGATTTACATTAGATAAATAACTGAAACTGCAGTTTACATTTTATTAAGGGTTGTGAATGTCATTCGCAAATTTCTAATGGAATGATTGCAGTGTTCATAAAATAATTTAGATTTATTATTGTGAAATAATTTATACCAAAATGTTGTTGTATAACTTGGAGATATTCATGGAATATGAGATTCCATGAAATAGGTAAGGTGGAGTCTGAAAGACCGCTAATTTCCCTTCATTATTTATCGATTTTATTATAGTATTTAGGCAATCAGGATCAATCAAAAACTGATAAAATTAATTATCCAATTAAAGTGAGCGGTAAATTTATTATTTTACTTGGGCAAGCCCAAGGTCGAAGAACTCCGGGAGGCAGCTATCTCCTTAGGTTAATTATTAGGAAATCTAGAACTCAGTTTTCAGCCTGGCATTTTTTAGATTTTTTATGAAATAAAAGTACACATGTAAAAAAGGCGATTGAACTAGGTTATTATGAATAAAGCAAATTAGCTAAATTAACTTTTATGCGAAATTAATCTAATTCATTGAAGTTGTATCTTTCCTAGAAACCTAATATAATAATGAATGAAAAATGTATTTTTTTGAAAATTTTGTTATTAAAATGCAATAATGAAAACTGGAAACTTTTTAGGCAATTTTATGCAATTTTTTGTGCAACCATATCGCTAAATTAATGAAATTTTTACTCGAAGTTAAACATGATGAAATGAAGCTATGTAATGTTTTTAGAATTTTTTGAGAAAATATGAATTTTATTATGATTTTTTAATGCAAACAGAGTTACTGTGTATTTAATTCCTAATAAATCCACCAAAGCAATTGATATAGAGAATGATTTATCTCAATAAGATATTTCAATAAGAAATAAAAGAGATTTGAAATTTCATAAAATAATATCTGTGTATTTATTATAAAATCATTTACTGAAATCAATAAAGCATTTATTCTATGCACAAGACATCTCCATTTGTAATTTAATTTGGATATAATAAACACATTTAGACACGTCATTTCTAATTTTTGCACAATTTTTCGAGCAATCTTAAAATAAAAATGAATTTAAGACCATAAATTGGGTGAACTAAGCAATTTTCACCAAAATAATTTTTATTACTTACCCAATGCTCACAAAAGTCTAATTAAATAACCAAAAGTACAAAATAAGATGCACAAGAACATGCTATTTTTATTAAATTAAAGATCTTAAATTGAGGTCCAAATTAAAACGCCAATGCTGGGTCTAAATGCAATTATAGAAAAAATTTAAAGTAAAATGAACTAAGTAGATGCAATTACCTAAATGCAAGGGGAAACTTATGCCATTTTTTCAAAGACGCACGTGCACTACACGTGCCTCAAGTGGCGGGGGCTTGGATGTAATTTACTAGGAGTTAGAGGGTGTCAGCGTAACTTATCCTCAAAGCATGTGCATTACGTGTGCTTCACCACGTGCGAGTGGGGAGCCTCATCCCGAACCTCCAGTTGCCGTTATAATTGGCTTCGGCTCGACCAAGGATGACGGTATAGACTAAGGTTCAGAACAAAGACATTAAAATGCACGTGACGACCTAAACTGCCCGATGGAGAATGGGTTTTTCCTGATGCTTCTCCTTGGTTAAAAGGGACTACCGGCGATGGATGAGATCTGTTACCGCAATGGACGACAGTAGTGGTTGTTCAGAGCTTGAGAAGTTCTGTTGCTTGACTTGCGGTCGAAAGTGATGGGTCTGGTCGACACACAACCGGATGGTGGAGAAGCGAAGCAAGGAGTGGCTGACTGTTGACGGTAAAGGATGAAAGACAGGTGGGTCCGAGGCGAAGGCATGCGGCTGAGAGGAGCTCCAGTCATGGAGTTGTGGCACACGACAAATCTCGAGCCTGATGGAGCCACGTTTGGGGCAAAGCTTTGTGGTGATGGCAAGAAGGTGATGAAGGTGGAGTCGGTTGTGGCATGTTGGCGATGCTCTTAAGGATTGAAGAAGCTTTCAACAATATCTAAAGGTTCTTGATATAAGATTGAAGCGAAGTGTACCACTCCCATGAGATGTTGTTGTTCGAAATGAAGGGGAAGGAGCCTCGTTGGATGGTGGTTGAGCTCGAAGCAGGGCCGCGGTTAACTCGATCGTGGATCGTGATTGGTGATGCCTAGTGCAGCTGTTGCGTGTTGGTGCCTCCCCACACAGTGGTTTGTTGCTGGACTTCTCAGTGGGCAATCCCAGATGGGTGTTCCCAATATGGTAAACACCTGCTCGAAGCCCATGTGCGTGAGGCTTCTTTCCTGAATGTATGGACCTACGAAGGAAGCTTTGCAAGATGGAGAAGCTTCCTCATCTAGAGTGTTATCGGGAATGGTTCGAAGGTAATTTTGATTTGGTTTTCCATATGAAAAATAGGTGGTGGATTTGGGGGGTTTAAACAGTAACAAAGGGAATTTGGTGCAAGAAGGGCGAGCATGGTGAGGAAGTGAAGCCCAAGGGTTGACGATATGCATGGCACGAAGGCAGTGCGTCGTCGGTGTTATGAGAAGGTGAGAAGGGATGGAGTGACTCAGGAGGCGGATTGATAACCCGTCCCGCACCCTTTGTTAATCCGGTCAAATTAATGTCCAAATTAATGTTAGTAATTCGTTGCAGTCGGATACGAGAGGCTAGTCAAAAACCACTTTGATTTAATGTTAAGCGGTGAAATTTTTTTTACTTGGTGGAGTCCAAGGTCGATCTCAGGGAGGCATCTGTCTCCTTAGGTAAATTTTAAGCAATTATCCAAGTGTGTGATTTTCGGGGAGTAATTTTTTTTGTCTTTTTCAATTTCTATGCAGACTTATGCAAAAATGCAGGACAATTTAATGTTTAATTCAATTGGGATATCAAATAAAGTCCAAAAATTCTAAAAATTGGCCAGATGATTAATGATGATGAAAATGACCTACACTAATTTTTTTGGATTTTTCAGATACTAAATGGATTTACTGGAAATTAAATATGCAGACAGGGTGATTTTCAATTTTTAATTTTTAATAAATAATAAACCACAAATTCTTCAAGAACTAAAATTATCCTAGATGGCACTAATAATATGGGATCCAAGAAAATTGAAAGATCTGAGTTTCAATGTGAAATGAATTTATTAAAATTAAATTAAGAAAATCACTTAACAATTTATTAAGGCCTCGATAGGTGTGCAAATGACATGAAATTTTTATGGTATGTTAAGAATATTGTCCTTAAGCTACTGTGAATTTTTGATGATTTTTGGAAGCACAGAGAATTAACTACAAATTAAAAGGTGTCACTAGCAAAATATCTCAAAAATGCACCAATTAATTCATTAATAATTCTACTGAAATTACAAAAATGCGACACGTGGACCAATAGACAGAGGACAAGTTTCTCAACAAAATGCAATTTTTAGATTTGCAAAATGATGTAAAATGCAACCTAGGGATGCGTGCAAACACAGGGGAGTAAATGCAATACAGAAAATAAAAATACAATAAGCAAATATGCGGGCAGGGACTAAAATGCAATTACCTATAATGCTGGGGACTCGAGTGCAAATTCTCCACGGGGCACGTGCTCCTCACGTGGGCTCAGCTTCACAGGGACCTTTTTACAAATATGGAAAGCTTCAGGGGCCTCTGTGTAATTTTCCCAGGCCGCACGTGCTCCTCACGTGGGCGGCCTAGGCTCGGATGGCTGCGGAGGCTCGGGCCGAGGCTCGGGCGACGGTGGAGGTCTGGTGTGAGGCTCTGTGTAGCCTCGGGTCGTCCGAGCCTAGGGTTGGGGGCAAGGCTTGGTCTTCGTTGACGTGGCTGGCTGCGGGCCTTTGGATCAAGATCGATCCAAAGGATGGCGGTGATGATGCGTGGCGAGATCAGAATCCGTCAGATCTGGATAGATCTAACGGTGGTCGATGGAGGCTGAAGATGATGACGTGGCGTTCTCCTGAGCGTGGGATCAATGATGATCCTACGGTCGTTGGCAGCTCCGGTGGGCGGGCGACGTGGCTGACTGCGAACCGTTTGATCGAGATGATCGAACGGCCTCTGGGGCTTCTTCCTCGACGGCCCTCCGCCTCCTGCGGAGGAGAAGGCGGGGCTCCGACGTTGCTGTCTTTGCTCCGCCCTTCCCTCCCGTCGTCGGTGAAGGTCGATGGCGAGTCGGAGGTATCTCCGAAGATGCGCGGATGGTCGACGAAGCGTCCGGTGACCTCAGGAGTGAGAGAGGGACGTCGGAGATTGCTGGCGACGAAGCTCGAAGATGACTTCGGCGAGCTTCCGTTCAATGAGACGCGGGGTACCTGCAAGTGTTAAAGAGAGAGCCGGAGCTCGTGCGTGCGTTTGTGGAGAGGTGGAGGTAGTCGGCGAGGCCTAAGGCGTGCGGAAGATGGGTAGGCGATGGTGCTCTGGCCAAGTGGCAGAGCTGAGCTGATGAAGGTTGACGTGCATCGTCGGGGGTCGTGAAAGCCACCGCGAGGATGGGAGCTTCGACGCGAAGCTCGGTGAGATGGAATGGACGCGAGAGGTTGATCGGTGGCGGCGAATAAAATCGGAGAAGATAAAAGAAAATTAAGAAAAAGATCGGAGATGGATATAGGGGTTCACCTGGGGATTGGACCTCTCTCTTGGGGTCCAGGTCGTTGCTCGAGGGACCGGTGATGTCCCGAGCTCCAGCAGCTGCTCGGAGGAGTCGCTACGACACGGCGGAGTTGCCGTGGATCTCGCCGGAGAAGAAGCCCTTCGTCGCTCACGGAATCGTCGAATTGCTGTCACCAATCGAAAGCTCAGAGCTCAGGGAAGCTCTCTGGAGTGGCGGATGCGGCTGAAGTTGGCTGGTGGTGGCGTATTTATAGGATGGAGTTGGTGGGTTGGCTGGTGACGAGGTGAGGTTTGTGGTCGACGTGGGGCGACTCTGGTGGGAGTCGTGGGAAGCGAGGGAGCTGGCGAGGGTGAGGGAGGAGTGCTCTCCATCGTGGTGGTGTTGGTGGTCGGAGAGGGTGGATGAGGTGCTGCCAAGAATAGGAAGGGGGCGGCTTGTTTCGCAAGGGGAGAGATCGTGGGAGAGTGGCGTCCGGAGGTAGACAACGGAGCTCCACCGTTGGATCTGGTGATCCAACGGTGATGATCGAAGCGGTATGGGACGTGTGTGATTAGATCAAGGCGCGTAGATGATGGCCCGTGATCGCGCCACGTGGAGGGCGCTGGGCGAAGCGCGGGCGAACGGCTTGGATGAGGAGATGGAGAGGATCGAAGGGACGAGGAACGCCAACGGAGGAGCGGCTGTGATGGGCTCGATCAGATGGTTCATCTGCCGCCACGTGGCGAGCTCTGGAAGAGGCGTGAGCGGATGGTGCGGATTGAAGGCATGAGATGATCTGACGGCCCAGACAAAGGGAGTGCGTGGAATACCTGGAGTCGTTGGATCTCAGGAGGAGATCCAACGGCTGGAAGATGAGGCGGATGAGGCAAGGGGAGCGGGCCGCGTGGCGCAACCAGAGGGCGCCACGTGGCCTGCTGTGAGTGGCTGGAAGAAGATACATGTGTAAAGAGAAGAGGGGGCCGAATTTGGAAAAACTCAAAACATGAAAGTTGTAGATCTCGATGAGATCTACAAGTTTCATGTTGACTAAAGACGGAGATGAGGTCAAATATGATACATAAATACAAAGATACAATTATACACCTATGTAGTATACAAAGTGGCCCCAAAAACCCAACTTTCCCATACAAGCTCCAAATTCAATGAAATTAGTCTCATTTTAAAGGTCTTTTAATATGTAGTATTCTAAGAGTAAGTAGACCTAATTCGGATTTTGTATGAGGGCTTTATGTGCATTTTAGTGTACAGGGGTTCTCAGGCTTTATTGGCTATTTTACAAAGGGGATTTTTGGCATTCTTCCCTATATGATTAACTAAGGAGTACAAATTATAGAGAAGAGATTATTTTAGTGAATGGGTATTTTACAAGTGATTTTTGGCTTCTTATTTAAATGCAAATGGACTGCTAACATGTATGAATTATGAATGTATGCAAGAATAATATTTATGCAATATAAAGGAAACATGCATCTATTTTCTCGGGAACAAGGCTCTATTTTCGACTTTTGAAGTGATGAATCACAGATTCATCAACCCCCTATACTTAAACCTTGCTTGTCCCCGAGCAACTAAATGAAATGCAAGAGTGAAATGATTTTGGGTTCCATACCAAGGTCATGAACAAAAGTTAAAAATGGGGCCTGACTCGACCTTTGGATTAGTTGTGTGACGGAACCTTATTTGGACCTGAGCTTAAGACCTAATAGACTTCAAGTTCCACAAGTCTTCTATTCAAGACTACTCAACAGTCAGGTCAGAACAAATCCTCAAACGCAAATTTCTGATGACTATGATTCTTACTTGTACTGTGTAAGTGATTTGTAACTCTCCACATCAGAAATGGCTCGGAACCAGCTTCCTCTAACGAGGTAACTCAATAACCGGGTCCAGTAACTCTTTCCTCGAGGAGCGGGGTATTCCCTTCTAAGTTCAAGTGCGACCAACTCAAGAGGAGGGGGTAGAGAAGAGAATGGACGGTAGCCTGTGTAGCTACCTATCCCGGGATGCCTGACCAGTGTAGCCAAGTCATCCAGCTGCATTTCTTTACTAGTATACAGTCTCCGACAGGTATTTTATTTTTTCTTGAACCTGTCTGATTTTTTTGGAGTTTTTGCATTTTTTTTCAAAGTGCAGCATGTACATCAGGAGTTTTTCCTCTTGAGTCAGTAGACTATCCCTCTTTTGAAGAATTATTGCAACCCACAGCATCCTCTCCTTAGATGTCAACACCACCAGACTAGGTTGAGATGCACTACCCTCCCTAGAGGAGGATGGATATTTCCACCCGTGTGCTACTCCAAGCTAGAGGATTCTACTTCCTCACCACCTCATCAATGAAGAGCTACGTGCATAGTGCTTGTCCAAGTTAGGTCATTATCTAAAAGAATCCTGCGTATGCACGAGATATTCTACTTAGACTAATCAAGATGACATGTGAACATAGACTTGCGGACTCAAAGAATTAAGTCACTTGACCTGAGAAGTCTTAACTCCAGTTCCTATAAGGTTCCTCTGAAATTAGGTGGATTATGGTCAAATCAGGTCCATCCTCAATATCTACTCATAACTTTGTCCAGAACCCACTAGCTTTTCACTTTGCATATGCAGATAAGATGAGATATCATGCTATGAAAATGCAAGACTCTTTTTCTTTTTCTTGGATGCAGTGATGATATGCAAGAGTAAATAAGAAGCCTCTTTTCATTTTTATTTTTGATTTTTTTTGATTTTTACCCACCCGTAATTATTGTAAAAAATATATACAAAAATATGCGAAAATACGCGAAAGTACGAGCTATGGGTAAAGTATATATGAAATATATACACGCCCCCCTATACTTAGCGTGTGCTATGTCCTCAGAGCACGAAGAGCGAGGAAAAAGACATAGCTCGTGCTAAGCGTAGGAGAGCTAGAGGAACAAAATGTATAGAAGTCGTCTCGCCCCCCTATACTTAGGCTCTGGCAGCCTAAGTGTAGAAGAAGATCAGAAATGGGGCGGGCGAGGGAAAGATGGGTAATGGCTGAATATACAATGCGGGCATCGGTCCCCCCTATACTTAGGCTTAGGTCAGCCTAAGTATAGGTAGGAAATGAGTATGAGGACCAATGTGATCTGGAGAATGTACAGTAAGCCGACTTAGGTGACCCTTCCCCCCTATACTTAGGATATGGTTATCCTAAGTATAGTCCAAGATAGTGCTCTGATGAGGCGGGGATGGGTTGCTGAAGTCACGGGAGAAAGGGTAGGATGTACAAGAATGATGATATACACAGATGAGTCGGTGTGAATCTTTCAAGATGCTGTTGATGGCTGGAGTTCATTGCTGCAAGGTCTCATACGCGGCTCGATGTGAATCCTCTGTATCTGTCTCGCGCATGAATATAATCTCCTCAACATGGACTAACTGCTCATTGGATTCAACGACGTGCTTCAACAGCTGTCCATTCACTAGGAATGTCGGTGCGTCCTCTGCGAGATCTGAGATCTCGACACATCCACTATCATGCACCGTACGGACGACAAATGGGCCTGTCCACTTAGACTTCAACTTGCCTTGGAAAATCTTCAGCCTAGCATTGAACAACCATACCTTCTGTCCAGGAACAAAGGTCTTTCGTCTGATATATCTATCATGCCAACACTTTACCTTGTCCTTGTACACTAAACTGTTGTCATATGAGCGGTTTCTGACTTCCACAAGCTCATTCAGATCCATGTCTCTCTGCTTCTGACCCAGGTGTGTGTTCCAGTTGACCTTTTTGATTGCCCATTCTGATTTGTGCACTAACTCTGCGGGCAAATGGCACGGCTTTCCGAATACCATTCGGAATGGGGAGGTGCCTAACGGTGTCTTGTAAGCCGTCCTATACGCACAGAGGACTTGATCCAAGATCTGAGACCAGTCCTTCCTGTCCGGGCGGACAAGCTTTTGCAATATGGTTTTTACCTCCCTATTTGACACCTCAGCCATACCATTGGTTTGTGGGTGGTAAGGACTCGCGACACGGTGTTCGATGCCGTAGTCCTTCATGAGTTTCTTCACCTCCCGATTCACAAAGTGGCTACCCCCGTCTGATAACATCATTTTGGGGATCCCGAATCTAGAGATTATATGCTCTCTGATGAATTTACAGACAATCCTGCTATCTGCGACTCGGGTCGGGATAGCCTCCACCCATCTGGACAGATAATCTACCACAAGGAGGATGTATTCGAACCCGTGGCTGACAGGGAATGGTCCCATGAAATCGATGCCCCAGGCGTCAAAGACATCACAAATGATGACCGGCTGCATTGGCATCTCATCCTTGGAACCAACGGTTCCTCCCATTCTCTGGCAAACTGGGCACGACTTCGCGAAGGCGGTGGCATCGCGAAACAGAGTCGGCCAGTAGAAGCCATACTGAAGTACCTTCCATACGGTCCTCTTCCCGGAGTGGTGTCCTCCTGCCTCTAAGCTATGGCATAAAGAAAGGACACTCTGGTATTCCTCCTGAGGAATATAATGTCTCCAGACACAATCCGGTCCTTCAAAGAAAAGGATCGGATCCTCCCAATGGTAGTGTCTTGCGTCCGACTTTAGTCGGTCGATTTGGCTCTTGGGCCAATCTTCGGGAACTTTCTTGGAGATAAGATAATTCACGATATTGGCGTACCATGGGAGAGAGTCGATAACAAAAATCGACTCGTTAGGGAAGGAGTCTCGAATTGGTGAAACCTCAGAAGTATTAAGATCTTCGAGACGAGAAAGATGATCGGCCACTACGTTTTTCTTTCCAGGTTTATCACGGATGTCCAAATCAAACTCCTGGATAAGTAAAATCCAATGAAGAAGACGCGCCTTCGCATCCTTCTTCTCCATCAAATACCGTAGTGCCGTGTGGTCAGTGAACACAGTTACCTTGGATCCGATTAGGTGAGATCTGAATTTGTCCAAGGCAAACACTACCGCAAGCATTTCCTTTTCTGTAACTGTATAGTTACGCTGAGCAGAATCAAGCACTTTGCTTGCGTAGTGAATTGCAAATGGGATGCCATCTCTTCTTTGTCCCAATACAGCCCCAACAGCATAATCAGAGGCGTCCGTCATGATCTCAAAAGGTAGAGACCAATCTGGGGCTTGTAGGATGGGTGCGTCCATGATTATTCCTTGTAAAAGCTTAAAGGCCTTAAGACATTTGTGATCTACAATAAACTCCATGTCTTTGCCTAAAAGCTCAGTTAGCAGTCGGGCAATCTTAGAAAAATCCTTAATAAATCTCCGATAGAATCCAACATGCCCGAGGAACGACCGCAACTGTCTTAAGTTGGTTGGTGGCTGGAGTCGTCTGATCACGTCCACCTTGGCAGGGTCAACCTCCATTCCTCTCTTAGAGATGACATGCCCCAACACTATGCCCTCCGTCACCATGAAGTGACTTTTCTCCCAGGAGAGCACCAGATTAACCTCACAACATCTCTTGAGGACTCGGTCCAGATTTCTAAGACAGAAATCGAAAGAATCGCCGTGGACCGAGAAGTCATCCATGAAGACTTCCAGGAATTCGCCGACCATTTCGGCGAATACAGCAATCATACACCTTTGAAAAGTACCTGGAGCATTGCATAACCCAAAAGGCATGCGCCTGAAAGCATAGGTACCAAAGGGGCATGTAAACGTGGTCTTTTCCTGGTCCTCCGGAGCTATGGCTACTTGATTGTAGCCTGATAACCCATCTAGGAAGAAGAAGAATTCTTTCCCCGCTAATCTTTCTAAATCCGATCAATGAACGATAGGGGGAAATGATCCTTCTTCGTCGCGACATTCAGGCGTCTATAATCCACACAGACGCGCCACGACGTGGGTACTCTCGTCACGATCTCCTCTCCGTCCTCGTTGGTGGTCGTCTGAATTCCCGACTTCTTCGGGACAACATGGATTGGGGCCACCCACTTAGAGTCGGAGACTGGGTAAATGAAACCCGCGTCGCACCATTTTTCTATCTCTTTTTTCACGACCTCTCGTAAATTTGGATTCAACCGGCGTTGGAATTCACGAGAGGGTTTGGCTTCGTTCTCCAAGTAAATATGGTACGAACACAGAGCGGGATTTATCCCGTGGAGATCGGAAATGCTCCAGCCTATCGCCTTGCGGTTTTTCTCCAGGATCTCTAGCAAGCAAGATTCCTGCTCCTCGATCAATTGCGAACTGATAATGACCGGAAATTTCTTGTCTTGGACCACAAGGAAGGCATATTTCAAGGTTGTGGGTAGGGGTTTGAGCTCAGGAATAGTGTGATCGTCTAAGAAATCTGGCTCAATCTGCTCTAGTTCAGTGTTGGAAGTGGCTGGATCGTGTTCTGTGATAGCTGCCACCAAGCGCGGCTCTGGAGTCGGATCGTCAAAAGTTTCCATACAATCGGCAAACGCCTCGTTTGACTCGTCATCCTCATCTTCCGATTGTCCTAAAGATGTAAGGACTGACAGGCCCAACTGGGCCTCTACGTCATCGAAGATGTAGGGCGATGCAGGCTCAGAGCTGTACTCGTTCCTGAGGATCTCGCAGACTGACTCATGCACTGGATCATCTTCGAAGGAGATGGACACATCGGTGCTGGCTGGGTTCTGTCTCCATGGCCCAACTAAGTCTACATGCTCGCAGTCTGTTCCGGTAGAAGAGTACTCGGTGCTGTATTCGGAATCCGGTCTCTGCCATCTTGTCTGCTTCATTTCAAGTTCCTCATCTCCGCCTGGAGTTCGGAACTGAATCTTCCCATTCTTATAATCAAATAAGGCCCCTGCTGTTCTAAGGAAGGGCCTACTTAGAATGATTTGGGAATCTCTCCAATTACGAGGGGTTTCCATATCCAGGACAGTGAAGTCCACCATGTATTCTTGCCCCTCGACTTTGATCACAATGTTCCTTAACTCTCCTTGGGACCTCTTAGTTGATTTGTCAGAGAACTGTAGAAGAGCTCTAGATTTCCTAAGAGGTCCGAGATTAAGCCGCTCGTAGAGGGCTGTGGGCATCAGATTGATTGAGGAACCATTGTCCAGGAGAGTGCGTGCAAACGCGATGTCATCAACATGACTCACTACATAATGTGCACCCATGTCTCTTCGTTTCCGAGGAAACGAGTTCTTTATTGCACAAGACATGGCTACTGATAAAACGTGTTTCTCAACACGGCTTTTGGTCTTCCTGCTAACCCTAGTAGGTGTGCATCTCACCTTAAGATATTTTTGGAATGCAGGGGTCATTTCCACGAACTTGTCAAAAGGGATTGTGAACTTGATGTGTTTATTGCAGAATTCAGCCATCTCAGGGTCATCTTTTTGGATTTTCTTCATTTTCTTCTTTCCACCTTTGAGAGCTCAGGGGAAAGGGATTATTGACTCCAACTCAGGTTCGGGAACTGAAATTTTCTTATTAATTTCGGGAACTGAGTTCTTAACATGACTCTGACTCTGATACAGGCTCGGACTCTGACTCTGACTAAAGAAAATGCTGAGGCGAAACCGGTGACGCTTCTTCCGCTTCTTCTGGACGATCCTCCTCATATGGAGGTGCGGGCTCTTCATCGGTGTCGTCTGACTCTATGCAAATGCGAGAATGCTGCTTCGAGGACTCAAATGTCCTCTTCTTCCACTGGCGATGTTGGTGGTGATGCTCCTCGTCTTCTTCCTCCGAGTTCTCCTCAGGTAGAGTCTCGGAGGCTCCTTCCTTCTGTGCTCGTGCCCGATCAGGTATGGTCACGGTCCTTCCGCTCCTGAGGGACATATGATTGACATTATCGTACGAAAGGATCTCATGTTCAGACAAATAATTATCTGAATGATATACCTGATCTCGAGGTCGGTTCTGGCCCTGGTGTAAGCTGTTCGGATTGGCCTAAACCTGTGCGGGGATTGGAGTCCTTGGCGCCATTTGTTGGTCCTGGTTACGAGAGACCCGATTGATGTCGGTCCTCATGTCCAGGTAGTCATTCTGCATCTGTTGGACCCTATCAGACAGGGTCTGGATCGCCAAGGTAAGGGACTCCAATTCGGTGGGCTGGGCTGGCTGCTGTGCAGATGCGGTCCTGTATTGGCCCTGCTGGCCGTGCCGATACTGCTGCTGATGGGACGGTGCTGGCCCCTGCTGGTAGGTGCGCTGCTGCGGCTGGTACCCCTGTTCTGCCTGGACTGGAAGCGCGGGACGGCGACGGGCCTGGTTTCTTGGTAGACTGGGGATGGGCGGTGTGGCTGATCCTTCCCCATCTCGATTTGCCGGACTATCGGGTCACGGCTATACCAAAGCCCGTTGATCTCGTATACTGGCGGAGGCTCCTCGTATTCCGTTTCCACTTGTGGGGGTGCATGATGGTTCCGCCTGTACAAGATGGACTCGATGTACAGGTAAAGGTGGTGCAGAAGGGGCAGGTAGCTTGATCTTAGCTACCTTTTCAGAGAGTTCCTCCACTTTCTTTGGAAGGCTCGAAAGAGACTCCATCTCCGCAACTCTCTTGTGGATCTGCTCGACCATGGTAAGCTTGTCGGCAATCATCCCCATGCTGGGGATGAGGTCCTCAGTCAGATCTGCTACAGTCCTTCGAGTTGTCTCATTGGATAGGATTGAGGGAGACAACTGATAGGCCCTTGTGGCCTGTGACCTGCCGGTTTCCGCCATCTGTTCTAGGATCTTCCATACAACGTGCTCGTTCTTGTTCAGATAGCTTCCTCCACAGGCGGCGCTGACTAACCCCTGCATCTCCGGGGTTAGACCACAGAACAAGGTCTGGACTAAGATCGCCTTCGAAATGCCGTGGCATGGGCATTTCTGCACTAAATCATTGAACCTGTCCCACGCTTCATGGAAAGGTTCACTGGGTCCTTGAGCGAAGCTGGCGATCTTCGTTCTCATCTGGTTAGTTCTACTAAGAGGGTAGAACTTCTTTAAGAAAAGATCCTTGAACTGCATCCAGGTAGTACATACCACCCCTAAGTTTTTCAACCTATGAGCAGCCTTATCTCCTAAGGCAAACGGGGTGGCCTTCAGTCGGATATAATTTTGGCCAACATTGGGATGGCTAAGATTGTTGCACAGCAGTTCGAAGTCACGGAGGAAAGTGTATGGTTCTTCACAGAGGTTTCCGTTGAACTTCGGAAGCAGACTAAGGAAGTGGGGCTTCAGCTCGAATGCCTGGGCGGGAACTGCGGGTGCTAACCAGTTCTGGATCTCGTTCTCCACCGGGTTATAGGTATCGACCATTGGTCGGTCGATCCCTCCAGCTACTATAATCTGTCCCATCCGCGCCGTGAGATCTGCATTTTTCTGTTCGGCTTCGGCGAGGCGATTAAGAATCTGTCGTATCTGGTCCTCATCAGGTGGCATCCTTGGCAGCATCTTGTTCTCTAGTTCTGGGGATTGGGAAATAAGATCAGTGTTAGAGGGCAAATCAAGGAAGGGATTACCGAGGCGATGGTCTTCCTCGGCAATCTCGGAGGAGATAAAAGGGTTGGTTTGAGAGTAACCACCCTGAGCATGAGAAAACCAGGACTCAAGAGGGTCATGAGTCCTGGGTGGTCCAAGGTGCGCTCGGACCGATAAAGATGAGTTACTCGGGGGACACATAGAGAAATCGGTGAATAATGCGTCGAGATCTCCCCAGTCACTCATCTTGATGGAGCGAGAAGAAGATAGGATTTTACTCCTACCTGAAGCAAGCAAAAAGAACAATCCAAGACCCTGGGTTCACACTCAACACAGTGAAGGACTCAAAGTTGAGTCCAATTAATCTTGTAGTTTTTAAGTGTGATTTTTCAAGCTAAAATAGCGAGGATTACGTGGCCTATAGGGAAGTCGGCTCAGAGCCGGATGCGTCTTCCCTGTTTATCCTGTCGCCTAAGATACCGCCGCTCCTTCCTTTCTTCGCTCCTATCCCAAGTCGATGGATTCAATGACTACGCCCCTATCTACCTGCAAGCAGGCGGAGGCTGACAAGGCCGGAACTTCACCCCAGGGGGTTACTGGCAGCTTGTCGCATAGTACCGCAATTTCGCCCCTATCTACTTGAGACAGGCGGAGGCTACTTGGTACTAGTCAAAGAATCTAAAATTATTCGGCTTGTGATATTTGCTAGGATCAGTTAGAACGTGATATGGATGACGGGGATTTGGGCTCTACCTTAATGTGTTCACACACACTCAAGTACCCTCTCTCAGCCTGAATACAAGGTCGGGGATTAATCTCCCGCAAACAATTTTCAAATTTTATTCTTTTTTTTGGTCAATACTGTTTAGCAGTTCCGATTTTAAAGTTAGGTTGTCACTTATTAAGTCCACCACAAAGCACGCATATCGGACAGTCCCAATTTCCTGTTTAATTTAAATGAGAAAATCAGAGGGGGAAATCGAGAAAAGCCGATGCAAGTTGAAATCGATGATGCGTATGCTGAGTAGAGAATACTTACAGTGATCCCTTCGCTTTTTTTATGCAGGATGCAATACAGAATTGAAATCTTTTTACTCTACATGCCAATGTAAGCGATGAAAGCCGCTCCTAGACAAGCAGTTCTATTAGCGTGAAGAACAGTTTAATTTGACTAAGTACTGCGGTCTAGGTGCGTCTTTTAAGTGTATTGTGTGGTCCTATGGATTACGAGCATAAACAATTCCTAGATTGGCTCGGGGAGCCGCTAGTGCAAGCTGATTTACATTCACCCACACAGCACATAGGACACGGTTCCACTATACTTACACACGCGAGATCCCAAACGGGAACCGCTAGAAATGATGCGAAAAAGAAAAAGAAATAAATGAAATACAAAGCCTCCCTTCCACTCAAGAAAATTTAAATGCTAAGTCTTCGAAGCGTCGTCGACTCCTCGCGGTCCTCGCACAAAAATAAATTGAGGTCAGAGAGTGGCACAAAAATAAAATAATGCAAGAAATAAAGGAGAGAGAAAAATAATTACAAGAAAACCGGGGGTCAGACTACCCGGGGAAGGAAAATCAAACACTCAAAAATTTGCTAAAATTTAACCTAAGCCGTGCCTCCCCGGCAACGGCGCCATTTTGATAACCCGTCGCGCACCCTTTGTTAATCCGGTCAAATTAATGTCCAAATTAATGTTAGTAATTCGTTGCAGTCGGATACGAGAGGCTAGTCAAAAACCACTTTGATTTAATGTTAAGCAGTGAAATTTTTTTTACTTGGCGGAGTCCAAGGTCGATCTCAGGGAGGCATCTGTCTCCTTAGGTAAATTTTAAGCAATTATCCAAGTGTGTGATTTTCGGGGAGTAATTTTTTTTGTCTTTTTCAATTTCTATGCAGACTTATGCAAAAATGCAGGCCAATTTAACGTTTAATTCAATTGGGATAACAAATAAAGTCCAAAAATTCTAAAAATTGGCAAGATGAATATTGATGATGAAAATGACCTACACTAATTTTTTTGGATTTTTCAGACACTAAATGGATTTACTGGAAATTAAATATGCAGACATGGTGATTTTCAATTTTTAATTTTTAATAAATAACAAACCATAAATTCTTCAAGAATTAAAATTATCCTAGATGGCACTAATAATAAGGGATCCAGGAAAATTGAAAGATCTGAGTTTCAATGTGAAATAAATTTATTAAAATTAAATTAAGAAAATCACTTAACAATTTATTAAGGCCTCGATAGGTGTGCAAATGACATGAAATTTTTATGGTATGTTAAGAATTTTGTCCTTAAGCTACTGTGAATTTTTGATGATTTTTGGAATCACAAAGAATTAACTACAAATTAAAAGGTGTCACTGGCAAAATATCTCAAAAATGCACCAATTAATTCATTAATAATTCTACTGAAATTACAAAAATGCGACACGTGGACCAATAGACAGAGGACAAGTTTCTCAACAAAATGCAATTTTTAGATTTGCAAAATGATGTAAAATGCAACCTAGGGATGCGTGCAAACACAGGGGTGTAAATGCAATACAGAAAAATAAAAATACAATAAGCAAATATGCGGACAGGGACTAAAATGCAATTATCTATAATGCTGGGGACTCGAGTGCAAATTCTCCACAGGGCACGTGCTCCTCACGTGGGCTCAGCTTCACAGGGACCTTTTTGCAAATATGGAAAGCTCCAGGGGCCTCTGTGTAATTTTCCCAGGCCGCACGTGCTCCTCACGTGGGCGGCCTAGGCTCGGATGGCTGCGGAGGCTTGGGCCGAGGCTCGGGCGACGGTGGAGGTCTGGAGTCAGGCTCGGTGTAGCCTCGGGTCGTCCAAGCCTAGGGTTGGGGGCAAGGCTCGGTCTTCGTCGACGTGGCTGGCTGCGGGCCTTTGGATCAAGATCGATCCAAAGGATGGCGGTGATGATGCGTGGTGAGATCAGAATCCCTCAGATCTGGATAGATCTAACGGTGGTCGATGGAGGCTGAAGATGATGACGTGGCGTTCTCTTGAGCGTGGGATCAATGATGATCCTACGGTCGTTGGCAGCGCCGGTGGGTGGGCGACGTGGCTGACTGCGAACCGTTCGATCGAGATGATCGAACGGCCTCTGGGGCTTCTTCCTCGACGGCCCTCCGCCTCCTGCGGAGGAGAAGGGGGGGCTCCGACGTTGCTGTCTTTGCTCCGCCCTTCCCTCCCGTCATCGGTGAAGGTCGATGGCGAGTCGGAGGTATCTCGGAAGATGCGCGGATGGTCGACGAAGCCTCCGGTGACCTCAGGAGTGAGAGAGGGCCGTCGGAGGTTGCTGGCGACGAAGCTCGAAGATGACTCCGGCGAGCTTCCGTTCAATGAGACGCGGGGTACCTGCAAGTGTTAAAGAGAGAGCCGGAGCTCGTGCGTGCGTTTGTGGAGAGGTGGAGGTAGTTGGCGAGGCCTAAGGCGTGCGGAAGATGGGTAGGCGATGGTGCTCCGGCCAAGTGGCGGAGATGAGCTGATGAAGGTTGACGTGCGTCGTCGGGGGTCGTGAAAGCTACCGCGAGGATGGGAGCTTCGACGCGATGGAATGGACGCGAGAGGTTGATCGGTGGCGGCGAATAAAATCGGAGAAGATAAAAGAAAATTAAGAAAAAGATCGGAGATGGATATAGGGGTTCACCTGTGGATTGGACCTCTCTCTTGGGGTCCAGGTCGTCGCTCGAGGGACCGGTGATGTCCCGAGCTCCAGCAGCTGCTCGGAGGAGTCGCTGCGATACGGCGGAGTTGCCGTGGATCTCGCCGGAGAAGAAGCCCTTCGTCGCTCACGGAATCGTCGAATTGCTGTCACCAATCGAAAGCTCGGAGCTCAGGGAAGCTCTCTGGAGTGGCGGATGCAGCTGAAGTTGGCTGGTGGTGGCGTATTTATAGGATGGAGTTGGTGGGTTGGCTGGTGACGAGGTGAGGTTTGTGGTCGACGTGGGGCGACTCTGGTGGGAGTCGTGGGAAGTGAGGGAGCTGGCGAGGGTGAGGGAGGAGTGCTCTCCATCGTGGTGGTGTTGGTGGTCGGAGAGGGTGGATGATGTGCTGCCAAGAATAGGAAGGGGGCGGCTTGTTTCGCAAGGGGAGAGATCGTGGGCGAGTGGCGTCCGGAGGTAGACGACGGAGCTCTACCGTTGGATCTGGTGATCCAACGGTGATGATCGAAGAGGTATGGGACGTGTGTGATTAGATCAAGGCGCGTAGATGATGGGCCGTGATCGCGCCACGTGGAGGGTGCTGGGCGAAGTGCGGGCGAACGGCTTGGATGAGGAGATGGAGAGGATCGAAGGGACGAGGAACGCCAACGGAGGAGCGGCTGTGATGGGCTCGATCAGATGGTTCATCTGCCGCCTCGTGGCGACCTCTGGAAGAGGCGTGAGCGGATGGTGCGGATTGAAGGCATGAGATGATCTGACGGCCCAGACAAAGGGCGTGTGTGGAATACCTGGAGTCGTTGGATCTCAGGAGGAGATCCAACGGCTGGAAGATGAGGCGGATGAGGCAAGGGGAGCGGGCCGCGTGGCGCAACCAGAGGGCGCCACGTGGCCTGCTGTGAGTGGCTGGAAGAAGATACACGCGTAAAGAGAAGAGGGGGCCGAATTTGGAAAAACCCAAAACATGAAAGTTGTAGATCTCGATGAGATCTACAAGTTTCATGTTGACCAAAGATGGAGATGAGGTCAAATATGATACATAAATACAAAGATACAATTATACACCTATGTAGTATACAAAGTGGCCCCAAAAACCCAACTTTCCCATACAAGCTCCAAATTCAATGAAATTAGTCTCATTTTAAAGGTCTTTTAATGTGTAGTATTTTAAGATAAGTAGACCTAATTCGGATTTTGTATGAGGGCTTTATGTGCATTTTAGTGTACATGGGTTCTCAGGCTTTATTGGCTATTTTACAAAGGGGATTTTTGGCATTCTTCCCTATATGATTAACTAAGGAGTACAAATTATAGAGAAGAGATTATTTTAGTGAATGGGTATTTTACAAATGATTTTTGGCTTCTTATTTAAATGCAAATGGACTGCTAACATGTATGAATTATGAATGTATGCAAAAATGCTATTTATGCAATATAAAGGGAAACATGCATCTATTTTCTCGGGAACAAGTCTCTATTTTTGACTTTTGAAGTGATGAATCACAGATTCATCACGGATCCGATATCAAAAGAGGAGCGAGAAGAAGAGGGGAAGGAGAAGAAAGGTCGAAGAGGTCTACCTTGGGTCGATCACCTGTGGGAGGAGGGGTTGAAACCTCTCCGATCTTGTCCTCAAGCTACTGGTGGGTAGTGAGACTAAGCAGACATCAGCTAAATGAAGCTACCGCAAGAAACTATGCTACTTGGATCTCACTGTTGAGATGGACCGATGCGTACGTCATCGCCTCAAGAGGATCTCCTAGAAGCTATCACCAACGGGAACCTCGAAGCTGTTATCTACTCATTCTCCCTCAAGATGGTGGATAAGTGGATAAGGTGGCAGAGTGAGCTCTTTAAGGGAGTTGGAGTGGGTGACGGTTGTGGTTAGGAGGGGTCATGGTGAGAGAGGGGCGGAGGATGTGGGAATGGTTGTAGTTGGTGCAGGTTGCAGGAAGTTATGCAGGATGAGGGAAGTGGTTTGACGGTTGCAGCATCGTGTGAGATGGAGGGGCATGAGTAATGAAGATATAAGGGGGAAGGACTGGGTGATGCGTGCTCCATCGTGCGAGTCGGAGGAGTGTTACACGAGAAAGACGGACGGATGATTACAGTCAATGGGTGGTTGCGCACGGGATCGTGGGTGAGGTGCGCGGATGGGAGGAGAAGAAAGAAGTACTGGCGTAGTTGGACCGCACGCCACCACAAGAAGCGGGGCGACGATTCCGGTAGGGAAGGATTGGGTCAGGCGGAGATAAGGGGGAAGAGGAGAGAGAAGGGGGAGGTGCCACATGGCATGCGGAGGCACGATCATGTGGTAGTGATAAATTGAAATTTTAATATAAAATTTAAAATCAAAGAAATAATAAATAATAATTAAATAACAAAACTAATTAAAATAATAAATAGGTAAATTTTAAAAAATAAAAGGAGTAAAAGAAAATAAATAACTAAAATAATATTAAAAATAAATAAATAACAAGAAAAAAATAAAATAAAATAAATAATAATAATGAAAAGAGATAAAATAAATTCATAAATATAAAAAGAAATATAAATAATAATAATTAACTAAATTATAATGAAAAGAAAAGAAAATAAAAAGGTGGTGGAATGTGGTGGATCCAGGAGCAACCACGTGTCCCTCTAAGAAAAATAAAAAATTACATATAATTAAAAATAAAAAAGAAAAAACAGAAGGGGTCAAATACAAAAGTGGTCAACAAGAAAGTTGCTCGTTCTGACGAGATCTACAACTTTAATGAAGCATACCAAAATAAACCATTTACATAACAAGTATTTTATGTTGGTTTATCCTATAGATATAAAATATCGCATTTTTGTGTTTTGACATTTTTTGTCATCTTAAAATAGGATAAAAAAAATAAAATTAGAGACACTATAAAACAAATAACTTAGATTATTTTTTTATTTTTTAATAATTAAGAAAATATAAATATAAAATAAAGTAGAATATAGGGACTTATGTACAAAATACAAGGAGGGGCCAAAACCCAAGTTTCACATACATACTCCAATTCCTTTGAATTTGATCTTATTTTGAATGTAATTGAACCTTCATTAATTCAAAAGTAAAATGGGGTCCATAAGAGACCATATGAGAGAGATATTCACATTTTAAGGTTCTTATTCTCAAATTAAGGTTTGGGATTTATTGGTTAATTTTACAAGTTAGTATTTTATCAATATTTTTTATTTATTAGTTTTAGTAATATATACACTATAGAGTTAATTATATTTTGAGTTAATTAAAAATAGATAAAAATATGGGAAATAATGTTAATATACATGTGATATAGAAAAACGGGAAAGCGCGAGCCGCTAATAATGGTCAGACAGATCAGACTCACTGTCGCTGAGGCGACTACTCAAGACTTCACGTTTATCAATAATCAACCCACGCAATTAATTAAGCAATGAAAAGCAAAGATCAAAATTTATTATACCCTACTAAGAATGTAAAGTGGCAAGCAAGTAGGGGTCGAACATAGGAAGCAACGGAGTAAAGCAAGCAGACAAAAAGTCAAGCCCTATGCCTTGTGAACTACTTAGCCAATTGGGACTTTTTGTGGATTTTTAAATTTTAAATTATTTATTTATTATTTATTTATTTTTGTATTTTGATTTTTAAATATTAATTTTCTAATTTCTTTTTATATTTTATATATCTCATATATTTTCTTTTTCCTTATAGAGAATATAAATACAAAGTAAGTAAAGAGAGGAATACGGATTTATAAAAATAGGTAAAAATACTCAAAAATCTGGAAATTAAATGTTTTTGTCTTTTTAAAATTTTCTAATGATTTTGGGATTTTTCTAGATTTTTCCTTTTTTTTGGTATTTTAAAGGTCAAAATACTAGAAAACAGGGACTAAGTTGCTGGCTGAAATGAAAATGAAGATGAAAAATATTAGTCAGAGTTCAAAAATCCTCAAACAAATTTTAATTGAAAGATAATAAATCAGAAAAATTCAGAAACTGAAATTGTATTTTTAAGATTTTTATGAGTTTTTAATATTTTCATGAAGATTTTTAGAGTTTTCTAATTTTAGGAGTTTTGTCTTATATTTTTTTAGTGATTTTTGGGAAGAAGTTAAAACACACTCAAAGACACAAAATATATGTTTTTGGGAATTTTTTAAGTTGTTTTTATAATTTTTATGGATTTTATAATGCAACAGTAGAGAAAATGAGTGTTTTTGAATTTTCATAAATATTAAATGCAATAAAAATGCAAAATAAAAATAAACGTGAAACTAGGATGCAATCGAAATACTAGGAAATTTTTAGGGATTTTTTTTGAAATTTATAGAGGCATGAAATAAATAGATATAACAAAAAGAAACTACACAGCTGGCAAGGGTATATGTGTAATTAACAGAAGCACAAGGGCCACAGTGTAATTTGTCCAGAAAATAAACAACTAAATAATATAGTTAATCGACCAAATGCAAACATTCAGAGTCACAAGGGTGTCGCTGCAAAAGGCCCACCCACGTACGTATTGCCTACGTGCTTGTATGGGACCTAAAAGCAAATACAAAAAATCCTGAGGGCTTGAATGCAAATAATCCAAAAACTTAAAAACTGCAATAAAACCTTCCTAGACTTTTTCTGAATACAAAAAGATATGAGGCCCGTGGAGCAAAATGTCCACCCTCACGTGCACGAGACACGCGAGGTAATGTGGCCAGGGGTAAAAATGCAATTAATGGAAGTTAAGGGGGCTATTTGTAAATATTACAAAAATTGTCAAACTGCAGATGAAAGTCCTAGAACTATAAAATAAATACAAAAAAGGGTTTGGGTTAAAACGTAAAATACCCAATCATACGCGGGAGCGGACGACTGAGATGCGTCCACTTAAACACGTGGCGCGCGCTGGACGCACGATGCCCCTTCGACGAGGACGGCTACGATTAGACTACCTGGGAAGATCTGACTGCTCACGGGGGGCTGATCCAACGACAGCTGCTCGCACAGAATATCAGGGGAGATCCAACAGTGCTGGGACGATATGCAAGAACACGCGAAGAACTCGAGTTTGGCGAGTTTGAATCGGCCAAAACTCGAGTTCCAGGGCACCTGAGACTACTCCGACGGTGCAGATGCGCCCCTGCAGGGGTCCTATGGATGCTGAAGGCCTCAAAAGACACTGGCGAAGGCCGAAGAGATCCCAGGAGGGCGGTAGAGCACACAGGTCCGGGCTCCCTCCGGCGAGTCTCCAAAATTATCCCCAAGTGCGTATGAAGCTCTTGACCTGCAGAAAGAGTGTGAAAGAGTCGGGGGAAAAATGCCCCGAATCCGTGGAGGGTGAAATGATGTGAAACGCGTGAGATGATAGGTTGCGGGAAGGTGGCCGGAGGTGCACTCCGGCGAGATGGATGATCGGGTGACTTATGATTGGAATGCTAACCTAAAGATGGGGTGTTGATCCTAAAACTGCTAGGAACTTAAAGATGCAAAATACACGAAAGAAAGTGAAATAAAAATGCCCATCGGAGATGCACCATGGCGAGGTCGACGGGTTGGCTCCGGCGAGGTGGATCGACCTTAATTCGAGGCCTCGTCCCCTGAGGAGCCCACCGTGCTCCTGTTGTCACCAGGAGTGTAGCTAAGGGTTTTGGTAGGGTTTAGGTGGTGAAAGAGGTATCAAAGGAGAGAGGAAGGTTGGGGGGGGATATTTGAAGGTTTGACAATTGTGGCTCAAAGAACGATGGTGGCAGCTCAGTGCAGCGATCCACAACCCAAGGAGAGTTGTGGGCGTAAATCACCACAAGTCGAGGAAGAAAAGTCACGAAGAGACCAAGACGAGATGGTGCATGGCGTGGCCTCCAAAAAATCACGAAGTGGGTCAAAAACCAAGGTTCTGACAAAGCTATAGGAGGAGGTCAGACAGTTGACCTCGGGTCAACTGTCAGAGCCACCTTCTTAGTCCACGTAGACCGACCAGGAAAAATCCTACAAAAATAAATTGTAAAATAATTTAAAAATAGCAAAAAAATTATTAATTTTTGGTTATTTTATAATAAATATTCGTTATTTCATAAGATATTTTAATATGATTTTTAATTATTTTTATGAGGTATAAAAATACAAGTTACCATTTTAGGCTTATATAGGTATACATATCTATATATTTTAATATTTTATTTTTATTTTGTGAATTTAGTTTTATTTATTTTGTGTATTATTTTATAAATTTATAAAAAAATTTTATTTACTTAAATATATTTTTATTTTATTTTTTTGATATATTTTGTACACTTAATAAAATAAAAGTATGAATTATATATGTATATATACAGGTACTATACCTATGTAAATTATATAAAAGTATTTTATTTTGTGTTTCGTTTGTATTTTTATTCTGATTTTAATATACACATAAATTATAAATAATATTTACAAAATTATAAAAATATAAAATGGTAAAAATAATTAATAAAAAATAAATTGAATATTATAATCTGTACAAGTTTACAATAGGGGTCCAAACTCAACTTTCAAACCGTAGCTTCACCAAATGCAAAACCACCGCCATTAAATAGCTTATTAAAAATTATATACAATTAAAGGTGAGTTTGACACGTTTCGAGTTTTTATTTGCGAGATACATGTCTGGGAAGTTGGGATTCTGGAATCTTATTCAGATCATAACTTTTTATCTGTACATTATTTTTGAGTGAAATCAATTTTGTATTTTTATTTATTTAATTATCTACAACTTTAATGTACAAAGGTTCATTATTTGAGGTATAAAAAGTGGAACAAAAAATAGGTCCCAAAATGAATAAAGAATGAATGAAATACACGGTGTTTTTATTGTATTTTGGCCCTTATCTCCCCCTACTTTATTCCTTGTCGACCTAGTCATCGAGATGCCTAGGTCTCGGGGTTTGGGTCATAAAATATTTACAATATTTTATTCTTTTTCTTGTCTTTTCTTTATTCTATAATTTTAGCTTTAAAAATTGAATTTTATACACATTTTGTACAATAATGCATGCATGCTAAAATGCCTGAATTAACACTATTTACACGCATTTACTAGGGTTTCTAAGGCCAAAATGATAGAATAAAGATGATGAAACATAGATTCATCATCCCCCTATACTTGCCTTTGCTAGTCCCTAGCAAACACTTATGCAATAAGTGCAGAAAAGAAAAACAAAGAAAAGAAAAAGAAGACATGTGGATTAAATCTAATGATCAAACTTGACTTCACAAAATCAAAGTTTGGAGCTTAAGTCGGACCTTTGGAATTTTAGTGCGGGCGGAACCTTAATGAGAACCGTATTTGAATCAAACAGCCTTCGAGAATCCCAACACTCTGCTCAAGTCTCCTCAATAGCCAGGTCAGAAATATCTCAACTCTTATATAAACCCTTACGACTATGAATCTGACTCGTACAATGTAGGTGATAGTGGCTCTCCCCAACTAGAATGACAAAGAGACTGACTTTTCCAGTACGACAACCCAATGATTCCTCAATCCAATAACTCCTTTCTCGAGGAGCGGGGTATTCCCTTCTAAGTTCAAGTGGCAACCAGCTCAAGAGGAGGGGATGAAGAGAAGAATGGACGATAGCCAGTGTAGCTACCTATCCTAGGATGCAAGACTAGTGTAGTCAAGTCATCCAGTTGCAGGCTCACACGATTTGACTTTGGAACTCAATCTTGCTTATTGGCTTTACATCATATTCACATACTTTTGCAGGCATTTTATTTTTGTACATGCCTGGCTCTTTTTTTTGAAATACTATTTACAACAGCATTTACATAGGGAGTTTTTCTTCTTGAGCCAGTAGACTATCCCTCTTTTGAAGCTTTATTGCAACCCACACTCTTCTGTCTTTAGAATTCCTCATCACTGGACGGGTTGGGGTGCACTTCCCTCCCTAGAGGAGGACAAGTGTTTCCACTTGTGTGCGTCTCATACCTGCAAATACAATCCCCTCACCATTCCAACTGAGTTGAGCCTTGTGAAAGGTGCAGGTGTCCAAGTTAGGTCATTATCAACAAGAGTCGTGCGTGTGCTCCGAAATACTCTACTTAGGCAGTCAAGAATCTATTGAACCAAGTCTCGTGATCCTCAAAGAATTAAGTCAACTAGACCTGAAGTACCTCAAACCCAGTTCCTATAAGGTTCCTATTATTAGGTAGATTTTATGGTCCAATCAAGCTCCAATCTCCGGGTTTTATTTATACTTGTTCAACCATTAAACTCAATCTGAAAAATGCGAATGCTATGCAAATGTAGAAAATTTTTTTTGTGATGCAATTTTCAAAGATTTTGAACTTTTTATGGATTTTTTTAAAAAATGATGCATATGCATTTTTTTTATATTTTTCAAAAGATTTTTCAAATGTTTTTAGTATTTTAGTTTTGCAAATGTTTTTGGGATTTTAAAAACAAATATTTTGGCTAAAAACTAGGTACACATATTTACACGGGGATGCATCCTATATTTATAAGAAGTGGATTTTAAGGATTTACAAGGGTAAGTGATCAATTTTATACATATATATAGAGAATTTTAGGTGTGATGTATGTATTCGTCAAACTTATTTGAAAAAGGTTTTTCAGACAATTTTGAAAACTATAGTCCAAAATAATTTTTACAAACATTTTACAAACATGTACACACATTCGAAACTCATTTTGCAAAGGTTTTTAAAATAGTATAGATAGTTTTTTTTTCTCAAAATATTTTTGCAACCAATTTTCAAACCATTTGCAAATCATTTTTTAAACATTTTTATTTCACACAAAGAAAATAAAATTTTGCAAACAAAATATTTTTACAAAGGTTGAAAACATGTAACTTAACGTTTTCAAAATAGTTTTCAAAAACAATTTCGCAAAGATTTTCAAACTATTTTTCAAACATCTTGCAAAAAACATTTTCACCTGATTTATTAATCAGTAAATACAAAAAGAATTTGAGGAATGATAACATATTTTTATCAGGGTTTTTAATGAATTTTAAAGAATTATTACCCATAATTATTAGGAAAATACGAAAGTACGAGTTATGGCTAAAATATATACGTAGTATATTCGACCCCCTATACGTAGCTTGAGCTATGTCCTCATAGATCAGAGAGAAAAGATGACGTAACTCGTACTGAGTATAGGAAAATCTAAAGAATAAATAAACGAATAAGAGATGAATGAACGAATGAAAAGTCGACCATCCCCCTATACTTAGGATCAAATAATCCTAAGTATACCAGACTGTACACAAAGAAGGGAGGGTCAAGGGTGGGAATGAACAGATCGTACTCAGATTGTCTCCACCTATACTTAGGGTAAGATAACCCTAAGTATAGACAAGAGGAGGAGACAATGGAGAGGATCGAAATAAATGACCACTCAGAGTGCACACTCCCTACACTTAGGACAAAGTACGTCCTAAGTATAGAAGACTGTCTACAAGGGGCAACACCTTTTTATAAATAAAGAGAATAGACAAGGAAAAGAAGAAAAGAAGAAAAGAAGAAACGAGATGCAAGTGGATATGAACAACTCGAGATGTGCATCCCCCCTAGACTTAGGATAAAGTACATCCTAAGTGTAGCAGTGATGAAAGGGATGACATCATGTTAGTGGAATAAGATAAAAGAGAAGGAAAAGAAGAAAAGAAGAAAAGAAGAAAAGTCATTCAAAAATGTTTTGCTCTGCTTTGCTTTCCTCTGCCTCTTCGAAGATATCCGACTCATCCCTGTAGATTACTTGAATAGAGTCAACGACAGACATGAATGTATCATATTCATGGTAGGTCTTCAGAAGCTGTCCATTGACTACAAATGGCTGTGCGTAAGTTGACAAATTGGATATCAATACACTTTCGTTGTCACGCACCTGCCTAACCATAAATGGCCTAGTCCATTTACTCTTCAATTTGCCTAGAAAGATCTTTAATTTCACATCAAACAACCACACCTTCTGACCTGGCTCGATGGTCTTGCGGTAGATATGCTTGTCATGCCATGTTTTGACCTTCTCCTTGTACGTTAGGCTGTTGTCGTATGCATAATCTCTGAATTCAAATAATCTGTTCATATCCAATTTTCTATTCTTCATTTCTTCCTTGGAATCCAAATTACAAATGATGATGGCCCATAAAGATTTGTGAATTATTTCAACAAGCATATGACATGGCTTGCCATACACTAAGCTGTAGGGAGACATTCCCAAGGGTGACTTGTACGTTGTTCTGTAAGCCCAAGAACGGAATCAAGCAGTTGAGACCAGTTCTTGCGATCTGGACGCACAAGCTTCTGTAGAATTGTCTTGATCTCCCTGTTTGAATATTCAGCTAAGACATTGGACTGCGGGTGGTAAGGTGAAGCAACGCGATGTTCAATACAGAATTCCCGAGTCAGCTTCTTCACCTCTCTGTTTATGAAATGACTACCCCCGCCAGATATGGGAATCTTGGGAATCCCAAACCGTGCTATGATGTGATCTCTTAAGAATCGACAGCCAGTCCTACTGTCTGCGGTTTGGGCAGGGATAGCCTCCACCTAGCGACTTACATAGTCGACAACAAGCAGAATATATTCATACGCCTGGCTATTGGTAAATGGGCCCATAAAGTCGATGCCCCATGCATCGAAAACATCTAATATCTGAATGAATTTCAGAGGCGTCATGTCTCTCATTCCTATGGTCCCGCCCATCTTCTGACAGTCAGTGCAACATTTGACATAATTATCTGCATCTTTGAATAGTGAAGGCCACCAGAGGTCACTCTGAAGAACTTTTGCTGCCGTTCGTTTGCTAGAATGATGTCCTCCAGAATCTTGGTCATGACATAAGGCGAGGACACTTGGAACTTCCTCATGAGGAATGCACCTTCTCCAGATACAATATGCCTCCTTACGAAATAAATACGGATCCTCCCAGAAGTAGAAATGGATTTTTGACAAGAATATGTCTATTTTCAACTTCGGCCAATCCTGTGGGATTTTGTTGGTTACCAGATAATTCACGATGTCTGCATACCATGGAAGCGAGGTGACTGAAAGAATTGCTTCGTCTGGAAAGGTCTCTGTGATTGGCTGTAGGTTCAGCTCAGGAGATTTCGGCTCAGGAAGCCTCGATAAATGACCATCCACCACATTCTTTACCCCAAGTTTATCTTTAATTTCCATGTTAAATTCCTTGAGGAGAAGGATCCACCGAATAAGACGTGGTTTGGCATCCTTCTTCTGCTGTAAGTACCGAATGGCCGAATGATCAGTGTAAATGATCACTTTGGACCCTAGTAGGTTAGATCTAAACTTTTCCAAAGCAAAAACAACCGCTAGCAGCTCCTTTTCAGTGACAGTGTAGTTTTGCTGGGCTTCGTCGAGCTTTCGGCTAGCATAGTGAATAGCAAATGGCACATTATCTTTTCTCTGTCCAAGTACAACACCAATGGCATAATCTGAAGCATCGGTCTTTATCTCGAAAGGCTGCATCCAAATCGGTGGCTGCAAGACAGGGGCCTGTGTGATGAGTTCTTTTAGCTGATTGAAGGCAAGGAGCACACGGTCGTCCACTATAAATTCATTCTCCTTGCCGAGAAACTTAGTCAACGGTTTGGCCAATTTACTGAAATCTTTGATGAATCTTCGGTAAAAACCAACATGGCCTAAAAATGACCTGACTTATTTAATTGTTGTAGGTGGCTCAAGTTTGGAAATTACATCCACCTTGGCTGGGTCAACCTCCATGCCACGTTTAGAAACAACGTGACCCAGCACAATTCCTTCGGTCACCATGAAGTTGCTCTTTTCCCACGAGAGCACAAGATTTACTTTGCAGCACCTCTGCAAAACTCGGTCTAAATATTCCAGACAATGATCGAATGAATCCCCGTAGACCGAAAAATCGTCCATAAAGACCTCGAGAAAGTTTCCCACCATATCGGTAAAAACTGCAAGCATACACCTCTGAAATGTGGCTGGGACGTTGCAAATTCCGAACGACATCAGTCTGAAGGCATATGTAAAAAAAGGACATGTAAACGTGGTCTTCTCTTGATCTTCAAAAGCAATAGAAACTTGATTGTATCTAGAGTAGCCATCCAAGATGCATACGTATTCCTTTGCGACCAACCTCTCCAAGTTTTGGTCGATGAAGGGTAAAGGAAAGTGGTCCTTCTTGGTGGTGAGGTTAAATCTTCTGTAGTCCATGCACACTCGCCACGAAGTGGGTACTCTGGTTGCAATCTCCTCTCCTTTATCATTCTTCACAATGGTGATCCCTGATTTCTTTGGCACAACATGCAGAGGGCTCAGCCATTTGCTGCCGGAGATGGGATAAATGAATCCTGCATCACACCATTTCTGGATCTCTTTCATAACAACCTCCCACAGATTAGGATTTAATCTTCTATGAAGTTATAGAGAGGGCTTGCAATCATTTTCCAGAAAAATGTGATGCGAGCATAGTGATGGATTGATCCCATGGAGATCTGAAGTTCGCTAGCCTATCGCCTTGCGGTTGCGTTCAAGAACCTCCATCAGACGAGATTCTTGGTCTTCTGTCAGGTGTGCATTGATGATGACCGGGTACATGTTCGGTTCTCCCGCAAGAAAGGCATATTTCATGTTGGAGGGTAAGGGTTTCAACTCTGGTGGGGTCGGAGCTGCTTCAGCAGTGACTTCGACTATTAGTTCTGGTGGAAGTTCTTTCATCTGTTCGGTGTCCACCTGAATCTGTTCTGCCTCTTCTCTCAAATCTTGACAGAATGTCTTGATAATTTACTCTTCATCACAAGACTCTTCAATAATTTGCTCTTGGTTTTGAAGGCACATCACCCCCACGGAAGTCTCATTCAACACGTCAGTGAGTTCCTCATCCTGATCGATGAGGGGAAATTCAACTGCGGACTCAAATCCTTCCTCAGGGCAGAGGAGATCTTGGATCTCATTGTCATCCAAAAATAAATTAGTGTCTCGATTTTTTGCCAGAAAGTCGCAGTCTTCAGAATACTCAATCACCCTTGTGCATGATGCAGATGTTCGTTCTACTGGTGCTCCCTCAGGCAGGGTCTCCACTCTGATTGTTTCATTGCCAGCGCCAAAAGTGATTTCTCCAGTCCCATAGGAATGGTCGTCCAAGTATGATTGGGGTAAGGAGCAATGGAGTGTGGACATCCATATCTAGTACCACAAAATCGACCGAGAACTGCTTTCCCTGAACCGTAACTATTACGTCCTCCAACAAGCCCCTAGGCAGCTTAACTGATTTGTCTGTGAACTGCAGAATCATCTTTGTAGGCTTGAGCGGTCTTATCCTGAATTCTGTAAGTAGTGAAGCTGACATCAAGTTGACAGAAGACCCGCTGTCTAGAAGTGTTCGTTCAAATTTCTGATTAAACATCTGACAATGCACAAGAGGTGCTCCCATATCTGTCTTTTTATCCGGGAGGTTAGTGATGGCATTAACTGTGGCCATTGTGAGGATATGCTTTTCGGACTTGCCACCTTTGTTCCTGGATTTGTGAGGGTGAGGCATGCGCTTAGTTGTACATGCATCTTTCAATCCTTTCTTTAAAGTTGGCATGTACTCAAGAGTTTTCATTAATGGCATGTTCAATACTAAATTCTGAATGATTTCAACGATAGCAATATCAGACAAAGCATTTTTCAAAATTTTCATTTTTTTTCTATTTTTTCATTTATTCTGGGAAAGGAAAATTTACAAAATCTTCACCAATATCATTTAAAGTATTGTCTATATTGTTGTTTAAAGGAAGATGGCAAAAAGGAATAGAATCATCTACAAGATGTGTACCAAAAACGGCAGGCTCGGCTTCAGGTGCTGGCGTTGGACTCGCTGCAGGTGCAAGATTCCTTCTGTCCGTTGCTGGCTCTGTAGCAGGTGAAAACGTCTCCAATGCTGGCCTATCTCCACGGGGGCTGCTGCTATCTTTTTGTGTTTTGTTATTTTCTTAATTTTTTGTGATTTTCTGGTTGATAGTGCTACTCCCAAAATGCTTTGTGGCCATGGCGTTGGCCTGGCCGACGATTTCCCGTCAGTGCTTTCCCTTCGCTGTCGCTGATGGCTGGAGTGTCCTACATCTCCTGAGAGTAACAACATTAGATAAAAAATAATTTAATTTACCTGAATCGGGTTGGACACTACCGACTACCTGCTCCTTGCATCAGAAATTGTTCGGATTCGCCTCGACTTGAGCAAGGATGGTTGTTTTTGCAGCCGTCAAGTCATCGATCTTCTGGTTCATCTCAGCCATGTTCTTCATGAACTGTTCTAAGCAGGACATGGCTAGGTTAACCGGTACAATCTCAGAAGAATCCCCCTACTGGGGCCTAGAGTGCCGGTATGAAGGCTGAGGCTGTGATTGGTAACCCTGAGAAAATTGATGAGGAGGAGGGTTGGAGGAATACTGTGAGTTCTGGTGATATTTACCAGTCGGTTGCTGATGATATCCTTGTATGCGGTATCCGGACTGCTGAGGACCATGTTGATAGTTATGCCTCCATTTGTTGCTGTGAGATGGAGGCTGGTACTGATATGAGGGCTGGAAGGGTCTTTTACCCTGCTGTTGCTGGTGATAGGGCATGTTGCCCATGTTCTAGCCCTGAGGATGTCCCTGAGGACGGCTCAGCTGTGGTTCATTATTCCATACACCATTGATATCTTGTATCAGTGGCGGGGGTGGAGAGAGCTGCTCGGAATAGGCTGGCTGGGACTCAGGTTGATATACAATCATCTGTGTCTAAGGCTATGGGGGCTGCTCTGAAACCTGCACGTAATATACGTGCTGCACAGGCTGGGGCTGCGGTGGAGTCGGCTGAGGAATTTGCTACAATGTAGTCTCCTTCTTCTCAGCAATTGGCTCGGCAGGGGTAGACACAACGTTGCACATGTTGGCATTCAAGGCACGAACAAGCTGCTCCAGCTGCTGATAAATCAAATCGAGCATTTCCAAGGCCTGGGTCCTTTTCTCAATGACAGATAATTTCTCGAGGTCCAGCGACCTCTTCTCAATGATGTCCACCTTGGATAGATGGCTCCCAATGATGCTCAAGTTGGAGCTCTCATCCCTGTTTTCGGTGTGAGAACCCATGTTTACTGGCTTGTTGATGGCAGTTGGCACCTTCATGTATGCTTCGGACGAGGATTGAGCGGCTTCTCCTTCAGCTATTTCCTCGAATACGTTCCACACCTTGTCCTCGTCCTTGTTGAAATGGGAACCACCGCAAGCGGCATCGACAAGCTTTTGGCTCTCAAGTGTAAGCCCACCAAAGAAGTGCTGCACAAGGCTGGTCTTTGGAATTTCGTGGTGGGGACACTTCTCGTGGAGATCCTTGAATCTCTCCCACGCTTCATGGACAGTCTCGTGGGGCTGCTGGCAAAAACTGGAGATACGGCATGCATCTGATTCAATCGCCTGAGAGGATAGAACTTATGGAGAAATGCAGACTTCAGCTCCTCCCAGGTCGTGACTATCTTCCCTAGGTGGTCGACCCAATATAGGGCCCTATCTTGTAGGCTGAAGGGAAAGGCGTTCATCTTGACTACCCCCAAAGGAATTCTAGGGTCGTGAGCGGTAACACAAATGCGGCCGAACTTCTTGAGATGAATGTAAGGCTCCTCAGTAGTATTCCCATGAAATGTGGGAAGTAAAGACAGAAACTGCGGCTTCAGCTCAAAGTGGGCGTGGATGCGTGGAATCTGAATCCACTCAGTGATACGACCCGCTCTTGGATTGTATGTCTCCTACAGCGTCGTCTTTGGCTGCAATGGGTCTGCGTCCGCTCTTTCAAAGTCAGGGCCTTGTATTGAAAAGTCATCTCCATAACCTTACGGATGGAACTCTTGATTTAAATCATCCTCCCGTCGACCATCTCTTTCATTGGCCCTCCTCCTCAGATCATTCAACATTTTCTGGAAGGCAGTCTGGGTCAGGGCTTGGTTAGTCAACTGCTGCTGGATGGCTTGAATGAAAGCCAGCAATTGATAGTTGACATCATTCTGCGTGGTGTACTGCCCTTCCCCCTGATTGGCTTCAACTTCAATTTGGGGCTTTGGTCCCATTCCTCTTCCACCAGCCATCTCAGATTCTGCTTGGTTTGCTGGCTCGGAATCGGGCTCTAAGTCTGCACATGGAAGAATGGCCCGGTCAGTCTGAATTGCAGCACCGGATGTAGAGAAGTATTCTGTGTTAAGGTCAACACAGAATTTTGTTAAGGACGGTGATGTATAAGGAGTGAAATCAATGGCCATCCAAAACAGATAGAGTTCGGGACAAGAGTGATCCCGAATTATTGAAGAAGACGGGGAGTCTGGAGATCGGTTCACGGAGTCTGAACCAGGTTCTCGCGAATTGCCCCGAACTATTAGAGAAGGCGAGCGGATGGAACTGTTGTGGGTTTCGACAGAGTCTCGACTAAACTGTCCATTCATCGCCATCTCGAAGGTCAAGAGGAAGATCGATGCAGATGAAGATATGGAGGTCAACGAGAAACAAATGGAGTGTAAAACAGTAGAAGGCTCACAATGAGCAAGGGTCAAATGGAAGGAGAGCAAAAGTGGCGCGAAGGCACGGTGTTTTTGATCTTGACCTTAACTCGACAAATCAATCAAACCCAAAGCAATGGATTCACCAACTCGACCCGTGAAGCCGTGAAGGTTTAGCAATTATCTTTGTAAGTTTTAGATTTTATTTTCAGGCAATTATCTTGTCACGAGTCCTTAGAGCGCTATGCCTATAGGAGAGAGTACTGCCAGAAAAGTATCCTGTACTTGTCCTCCTCCTGTGTAACATGTAGTCTACACTTTTTAAGGTCCTTGTAACCCTTCTTGGATCCCTACTCAGCCAAAGAAATAGAGGGAGGAAGCCGATAGGCGAAACCAATACTTCGGATCTCGCTCGTAATGGAATCACCCGTGAGCGTGCGAGAACTTACTCGGATGCAAGACAATGAGACAGACACCCCCGTGAAGGCGTGGCCTATGCTCAATACTTCAGACAAGGTCAATGCTCTACACAATAGAGAGTCATCAATGTCGACCAAGACCTACTCGTCTACGTACGATAGAAGCGCCAATACTTCGGAAATCCAGGCGATACACAAGGAAGCCACAGACTGGGTTTTGGGCTCTATTCCTTACGACGACGCTCACCTCACTGGGAAGGAAACCTTCCTATGCAACCTAAAAACAAACGAGGGCTTTATTCACCCCAAGACAATGAGTCCAATTAATCGGTTTTATTCAGGTCAAGTATTTTTAGCAGTCCCTTTTTTAATTAAATTTTTTGTGTTATCGCTTATTTTGAGTAGATTCAATACAAGTGCGTAATGTTTTTGCTATTTTCTTTGATTCATATTGATCCAAAAGCAGAGGGAGAAGGTCGGAAAAGCAATGCAAGGCGGCACCAAGATGGAAATCTCACCTTTGTGCCTAGATGATGAATGCAAAGATAGAAGACTTACATTGCCTCCCAGCTCTCTCCATGCAGGATGCAAAACAAGAAATTTATAAACCTAATCTATATGCCGATATTCACACGGAAATCGTTCTAAGCAAGCAATTGCTACATGTGAAGAACCAAATGCTAAGTACTCAAACGAAGCCTATGTCCGATCTCTGTTGCCAATCGGTGTCCACCACAATGGATCCTGCCAGCGCTGTATACGGCCTATAGTGGCACGCGGCTTCGAGACTGAGTACTTTCGCAATTAATAAATTCTAAGTCCAAACGAGAATACTATAGGTGAATGCAATGGATATTAGGTGTTTGGCCTTAGACTACACGATCAAGAAATCCTAAAAACTAAGGGCTCATTCCACAAAAGAAAGAAAACCAAAATCGGGAAAATAAAAGAAAAAAGGCGATGAAAACGCGACAAAACGGCGGTGAGCCCCCATGTGAACAAACACTTGGAAATTCAGCCCGAATGTACAAGAGTCCAGGATACCTATATTATTACAATTTAATCAAAAGTCTCTCTCTCACCAAAAAGAGTAAAACCTAACTATCTCTCCCTCTCAAGTCCTCCTGCTCTCTCCTGCCGGCTAGGATAGAATAGCCGGCTCCTCCTCCCAAGGCTTCTCAGGATCCCCTAGGTGATTCTCCTCGATCAGTGGTCCCTCGCAAGAAAACAAGAAAGAGATGTCCGATAGTTCTAAAATTAATGATACAATAAAATAAGATAAGCAACAATGGCTAAGCTAGTGAGAAGACACAAGTCTACTCTACAAGCCGATGCTCCCCGGCAACGACGCCATTTGAAAAACAGGAAAGCGTGAGCCGCTAATAATGGTCTGACAGATCAGACTCACTGTTGTTGAGGCTACTACTAAAGCCTTCACGTTTATCAACAATCAACCCACACAATTAATTAAGCAATCAAAAGCAAGGATCAAAATTTATTATACCCTACTAAGAATGAGAAGTGGCAAGCAAGTAGGGGTCGAACACATAAAGCAATGGAGTAAAGCAAGCAGACAAAAAGTCAAGCCCTATGCCTTGTGAACTACTTAGCCAATTGGGACTTTTTGTGGGTTTTTTATTTTTTTTAATTTTTTAATTTATTATTATTTTTTTGTATATTGATTTTTTCTTTTTATATTTTATATATTTTATATATTTTCTTTTTCTTTATAGAGAATATAAATACAAAGTAAGTAAAGAGAGGAATACAGATTTATAAAAATAGGTCAAAATACTAAAAAATCAGGAAATAAAATGTTTTTGTGCCTTTTATAATTTTCTAATGTTTTTTGATTTTTTTAGATTTTTCCTAATTTTTTGGTATTTTTAACGGTCAAAATACTAGAAAATAGGGACTAAGTTGCTGGCTGAAATGAAAATGAGGATGAAAAATATTAATCAGAGTTCAAAAAATCCTCAAACTAATTTTAATTGAAAGATAATAAATCAGAGAAAAATCAGAAAGTGAAATTGTATTTTTAAGAATTTTTATGAATTTTTAACATTTTAATGAAGATTTTTAGAGTTTTCTAATTTTAGGAGTTTTGTTTTATATTTTTAGTGATTTTTCGGTAAAAGTTAAAACACACCCAAAGACACAAAATATATTTTTTGGGGGAAAGCAATAGAAACTTGATTTTATCTAGAGTAGCCATCCAAGATGCATACGTATTCCTTTGCGACCAACCTCTCCAAGTTTTGGTCGATGAAGGGTAAAGGAAAGTGGTCCTTCTTGGTGGTGAGGTTAAGTCTTCTGTAGTCCATGCACACTCGCCACGAATTGGGTACTCTGGTTGCAATCTCCTCTCCTTTATCATTCTTCACAATGGTGATCCCTGATTTCTTTGGCACAACATGCAGAGGGCTCAGCCATTTGCTGCCGGAGATGGGATAAATGAATCCTGCATCACACCATTTCTGGATCTCTTTCATAACAACCTCCCACAGATTAGGATTTAATCTTCTATGAAGTTATAGAGAGGGCTTGCAATCATTTTCCAGAAAAATGTGATGCGAGCATAGTGATGGATTGATCCCATGGAGATCTGAAGTTCGCTAGCCTATCGCCTTGCGGTTGCGTTCAAGAACCTCCATCAGACGAGATTCTTGGTCTTCTGTCAGGTGTGCATTGATGATGACTGGGTACATGTTCGGTTCTCCCGCAAGAAAGGCATATTTCATGTTGGAGGGTAAGGGTTTCAACTCTGGTGGGGTCGGAGCTGCTTCAGCAGTGACTTCGACTATTAGTTCTGGTGGAAGTTCTTTCATATGTTCGGTGTCCACCTGAATCTGTTCTGCCTCTTCTCTCAAATCTTGACAGAATGTCTTGATAATTTACTCTTCATCACAAGACTCTTCAATAATTTGCTTTTGGATTTTGAAGGCACATCACCCCCACGGAAGTCTCATTCAACACGTCAGTGAGTTCCTCATCCTGATCGATGAGGGGAAATTCAACTGCGGACTCAAATCCTTCCTCAGGGCAGAGGAGATCTTGGATCTCATTGTCATCCAAAAATAAATTAGTGTCTCGATTTTTTGCCAGAAAGTCGCAGTCTTCAGAATACTCAATCACCCTTGTGCATGATGCAGATGTTCGTTCTACTGGTGCTCCCTCAGGCAGGGTCTCCACTCTGATTGTTTCATTGCCAGCGCCAAAAGTGATTTCTCCAGTCCCATAGGAATGGTCGTCCAAGTATGATTGGGGTAAGGAGCAATGGAGTGTGGACATCCATATCTAGTACCACAAAATCGACCGAGAACTGCTTTCCCTGAACCGTAACTATTACGTCCTCCAACAAGCCCCTAGGCAGCTTAACTGATTTGTCTGTGAACTGCAGAATCATCTTTGTAGGCTTGAGCGGTCTTATCCTGAATTCTGTAAGTAGTGAAGCTGACATCAAGTTGACAGAAGACCCGCTGTCTAGAAGTGTTCGTTCAAATTTCTGATTAAACATCTGACAATGCACAAGAGGTGCTCCCATATCTGTCTTTTTATCCGGGAGGTTAGTGATGGCATTAACTGTGGCCATTGTGAGGATATGCTTTTCGGACTTGCCACCTTTGTTCCTGGATTTGTGAGGGTGAGGCATGCGCTTAGTTGTACATGCATCTTTCAATCCTTTCTTTAAAGTTGGCATGTACTCAAGAGTTTTCATTAATGGCATGTTCAATACTAAATTCTGAATGATTTCAACGATAGCAATATCAGACAAAGCATTTTTCAAAATTTTCATTTTTTTTCTATTTTTTCATTTATTCTGGGAAAGGAAAATTTACAAAATCTTCACCAATATCATTTAAAGTATTGTCTATATTGTTGTTTAAAGGAAGATGGCAAAAAGGAATAGAATCATCTACAAGATGTGTACCAAAAACGGCAGGCTCGGCTTCAGGTGCTGGCGTTGGACTCGCTGCAGGTGCAAGATTCCTTCTGTCCGTTGCTGGCTCTGTAGCAGGTGAAAACGTCTCCAATGCTGGCCTATCTCCACGGGGGCTGCTGCTATCTTTTTGTGTTTTGTTATTTTCTTAATTTTTTGTGATTTTCTGGTTGATAGTGCTACTCCCAAAATGCTTTGTGGCCATGGCGTTGGCCTGGCCGACGATTTCCCGTCAGTGCTTTCCCTTCGCTGTCGCTGATGGCTGGAGTGTCCTACATCTCCTGAGAGTAACAACATTAGATAAAAAATAATTTAATTTACCTGAATCGGGTTGGACACTACCGACTACCTGCTCCTTGCATCAGAAATTGTACGGATTCGCCTCGACTTGAGCAAGGATGGTTGTTTTTGCAGCTGTCAAGTCATCGATCTTCTGGTTCATCTTAGCCATGTTCTTCATGAACTGTTCTAAGCAGGACATGGCTAGGTTAACCGGTACAATCTCAGAAGAATCCCCCTACTGGGGCCTAGAGTGCCGGTATGAAGGCTGAGGCTGTGATTGGTAACCCTGAGAAAATTGATGAGGAGGAGGGTTGGAGGAATACTGTGAGTTATGGTGATATTTAGCAGTCGGTTGCTGATGATATCCTTGTATGCGGTATCCGGACTGCTGAGGACCATGTTGATAGTTATGCCTCCATTTGTTGCTGTGAGATGGAGGCTGGTACTGATATGAGGGCTGGAAGGGTCTTTTACCCTGCTGTTGCTGGTGATAGGGCATGTTGCCCATGTTCTAGCCCTGAGGATGTCCCTGAGGACGGCTCAGCTGTGGTTCATTATTCCATACACCATTGATATCTTGTATCAGTGGCGGGGGTGGAGAGAGCTGCTCGGAATAGGCTGGCTGGGACTCAGGTTGATATACAATCATCTGTGTCTAAGTCTATGGGGGCTGCTCTGAAACCTGCACGTAATATACGTGCTGCACAGGCTGGGGCTGCGGTGGAGTCGGCTGAGGAATTTGCTACAATGTAGTCTCCTTCTTCTCAGCAATTGGCTCGGCAGGGGTAGACACAACGTTGCACATGTTGGCATTCAAGGCACGAACAAGCTGCTCCAGCTGCTGATAAATCAAATCGAGCTTTTCCAAGGCCTGGGTCCTTTTCTCAATGACAGATAATTTCTCGAGGTCCTGCGACCTCTTCTCAATGATGTCCACCTTGGACAGATGGCTCCCAATGATGCTCAAGTTGGAGCTCTCATCCCTATTTTCGGTGTGAGAACCCATGTTTACTGGCTTGTTGATGGCAGTTGGCACCTTCATGTATGCTTCGGACGAGGATTGAGCGGCTTCTCCTTCAGCTATTTCCTCGAATACGTTCCACACCTTGTCCTCGTCCTTGTTGAAATGGGAACCACCGCAAGCGGCATCGACAAGCTTTTGGCTCTCAAGTGTAAGCCCACCAAAGAAGTGCTGCACAAGGCTGGTCTTTGGAATTTCGTGGTGGGGACACTTCTCGTGGAGATCCTTGAATCTCTCCCACGCTTCATGGACAGTCTCGTGGGGCTGCTGTCAAAAACTGGAGATACGGCATGCATCTGATTCAATCGCCTGAGAGGATAGAACTTATGGAGAAATGCAGACTTCAGCTCCTCCCAGGTCGTGACTATCTTCCCTAGGTGGTCGACCCAATATAGGGCCCTATCTTGTAGGCTGAAGGGAAAGGCGTTCATCTTGACTACCCCCAAAGGAATTCCAGGGTAGTGAGCGGTAACACAAATGCGACCGAACTTCTTGAGATGAATGTAAGGCTCCTCAGTAGTATTCCCATGAAATGTGGGAAGCAAAGACAGAAACTGCGGCTTCAACTCAAAGTGGGCGTGGATGCGTGGAATCTGAATCCACTCAGTGATACGACCCGCTCTTGGATTGTATGTCTCCTACAGCGTCGTCTTTGGCTGCAATGGGTCTGCGTCCGCTCTTTCAAAGTCAGGGCCTTGTATTGAAAAGTCATCTCCATAACCTTACGGATGGAACTCTTGATTTAAATCATCCTCCCGTCGACCATCTCTTTCATTGGCCCTCCTCCTCAGATCATTCAACATTTCCTGGAAGGCAGTCTGGGTCAGGGCTTGGTTAGTCAACTGCTGCTGGATGGCTTGAATGAAAGCCAGCAATTGATAGTTGACATCATTCTGCATGGTGTACTGCCCTTCCCCCTGATTGGCTTCAACTTCAATTTGGGGCTTTGGTCCCATTCCTCTTCCACCAGCCATCTCAGATTCTGCTTGGTTTGCTGGCTCGGAATCGGGCTCTAAGTCTGCACATGGAAGAATGGCCCGGTCAGTCTGAATTGCAGCACCAGATGTAGAGAAGTATTCTGTGTTAAGGTCAACACAGAATTTTGTTAAGGACGGTGATGTATAAGGAGTGAAATCAATGGCCATCCAAAACAGATAGAGTTCGGGACAAGAGTGATCCCGAATTATTGAAGAAGACGGGGAGTCTGGAGATCGGTTCACGGAGTCTGAACCAGGTTCTCGCGAATTGCCCCGAACTATTAGAGAAGGCGAGCGGATGGAACTGTTGTGGGTTTCGACAGAGTCTCGACTAAACTGTCCATTCATCGCCATCTCGAAGGTCAAGAGGAAGATCGATGCAGATGAAGATATGGAGGTCAACGAGAAACAAATGGAGTGTAACACAGTAGAAGGCTCACAATGAGCAAGGGTCAAATGGAAGGAGAGCAAAAGTGGCGCGAAGGCACGGTGTTTTTGATCTTGACCTTAACTCGACAAATCAGTCAAACCCAAAGCAATGGATTCACCAACTCGACCCGTGAAGCCGTGAAGGTTTAGCAATTATCTTTGTAAGTTTTAGATTTTATTTTCAGGCAATTATCTTGTCACGAGTCCTTAGAGCGCTATGCCTATAGGAGAGAGTACTGCCAGAAAAGTATCCTGTACTTGTCCTCCTCCTGTGTAACATGTAGTCTACACTTTTTAAGGTCCTTGTAACCCTTCTTGGATCCCTACTCAGCCAAAGAAATAGAGGGAGGAAGCCGATAGGCGAAACCAATACTTCGGATCTCGCTCGTAATGGAATCACCCGTGAGCGTGCGAGAACTTACTCGGACGCAAGACAATGAGACAGACACCCCCGTGAAGGCGTGGCCTATGCTCAATACTTCAGACAAGGTCAATGCTCTACACAATAGAGAGTCATCAATGTCGACCAAGCCCTACTCGTCTACGTACGATAGAAGCGCCAATACTTCGGAAATCCAGGCGATACACAAGGAAGCCACAGACTGGGTTTTGGGCTCTATTCCTTACGACGACGCTCACCTCACTGGGAAGGAAACCTTCCTATGCAACCTAAAAACAAACGAGGGCTTTACTCACCCCAAGACAATGAGTCCAATTAATCGGTTTTATTCAGGTCAAGTATTTTTAGCAGTCCCTTTTTTAATTAAATTTTTTGTGTTATCGCTTATTTTGAGTAGATTCAATACAAGTGCGTAATGTTTTTGCTATTTTCTTTGATTCATATTGATCCAAAAGCAGAGGGAGAAGGTCGGAAAAGCAATGCAAGGCGGCACCAAGATGGAAATCTCACCTTTGTGCCTAGATGATGAATGCAAAGATAGAAGACTTACATTGCCTCCCAGCTCTCTCCATGCAGGATGCAAAACAAGAAATTTATAAACCTAATCTATATGCCGATATGCACACGGAAATCGTTCTAAGCAAGCAATTGCTACATGTGAAGAACCAAATGCTAAGTACTCAAACGAAGCCTATGTCCGATCTCTGTTGCCAATCGGTGTCCACCACAATGGATCCTGCCAGCGCTGTATACGGCCTATAGTGGCACGCGGCTTCGAGACTGAGTACTTTCGCAATTAATAAATTCTAAGTCCAAACGAGAATACTATAGGTGAATGCAATGGATATTAGGTGTTTGGCCTTAGACTACACGATCAAGAAATCCTAAAAACTAAGGGCTCATTCCACAAAAGAAAGAAAACCAAAACCGGGAAAATAAAAGAAAAAAGGCGATGAAAACGCGACAAAACGGCGGTGAGCCCCCATGTGAACAAACACTTGGAAATTCAGCCCAAATGTACAAGAGTCCAAGATACCTATATTATTACAATTTAATCAAAAGTCTCTCTCTCACCAAAAAGAGTAAAACCTAACTATCTCTCCCTCTCAAGTCCTCCTGCTCTCTCCTGCCGGCTAGGATAGAATAGCCGGCTCCTCCTCCCAAGGCTTCTCAGGATCCCCTAGGTGATTCTCCTCGATCAGTGGTCCCTCGCAAGAAAACAAGAAAGAGATGTCAGATAGTTCTAAAATTAATGATACAATAAAATAAGATAAGCAACAATGGCTAAGCTAGTGAGAAGACACAAGTCTACTCTACAAGCCGATGCTCCCCGGCAACGATGCCATTTGAAAAACAGGAAAGCGCGAGCCGCTAATAATGGTCTGACAGATCAGACTCACTGTTGTTGAGGCTACTACTAAAGCCTTCACATTTATCAACAATCAACCCACACAATTAATTAAGCAATCAAAAGCAAGGATCAAAATTTATTATACCCTACTAAGAATGAGAAGTGGCAAGCAAGTAGGGGTCGAACACATGAAGCAATGGAGTAAAGCAAGCAGACAAAAAGTCAAGCCCTATGCCTTGTGAACTACTTAGCCAATTGGGACTTTTTGTGGGTTTTTTATTTTTTTTAATTTTTTAATTTATTATTATTATTTTTGTATATTGATTTTTTCTTTTTATATTTTATATATTTTCTTTTTCTTTATAGAGAATATAAATACAAAGTAAGTAAAGAGCGGAATACAAATTTATAAAAATAGGTCAAAATACTCAAAAATCAGGAAATAAAATGTTTTTGTGCCTTTTATAATTTTCTAATGTTTTTTGATTTTTTTAGATTTTTCCTAATTTTTTGGTATTTTTAACGGTCAAAATACTAGAAAATAGGGACTAAGTTGCTGGCTGAAATGAAAATGAGGATGAAAAATATTAATCAGAGTTCAAAAGATCCTCAAACTAATTTTAATTGAAAGATAATAAATCAGAGAAAAATCAGAAAGTGAAATTGTATTTTTAAGAATTTTTATGAATTTTTAACATTTTGATGAAGATTTTTAGAGTTTTCTAATTTTAGGAGTTTTGTTTTATATTTTTAGTGATTTTTCGGTAAAAGTTAAAACACACCCAAAGACACAAAATATATTTTTTGGGGGAATTTTCTAAGGTTTTTTTATAATTTTTATGATTTTATATTGCAAATAGTAGAGAAAATGACTGTTTTTGAATTTTTATAAATACTAATATGCAAAAAAAATGCAAAATAAAAATATAACGTGAAACTAGGATGCAATAGGAGTACTAGGAAATTTTTAGGGATTTTTTCGAAATTTATAGAGGCATGAAATAAATAGATATAGCAAAAAGAAACTACACAGCTGGCAAGGGTATATGTGTAATTAAGCAGAAGCACAATGGGAACAGTGTAATTTGTCCAGAAAATAAACTACTGAATAATAGAATTAATGGGCCAAATGCAAATATTCAGAGTCACATGGGTGTCACTGCAAAAGGCCCACCCACGCACGTGCTGCGCACGTACTTGGAGGGGACTCAAAAGGAAATACAAAAAATCCTGAGGGCCTGAATGCAAATAATCCAAAAAATTAATAACCGCAATAAAACCTTCCTGGACTTTTTCAGAATACAAAAAGATACGAGGCCCCTGGAGCAAAATGTCCGCCCTCATGTGCACGAGACACATGAGGTGACATGGCCAGGGGTGAAAATGCAATTACTGAAAGTTAAGGGGGCTATTTGTAAATATTACAAAAATTGTCGAACTGTAGATGAAAGTTCTAGAACTATAAAATAAATACAAAAAAGGGTTTGGGTTAAAAATGCAAAATACCCATGCTTGTGCAGGAGCGGACGGCTGAGATGCGTCCACTTAAACACATGACGCGCACTGGACGCACGATACCCCTTCGACGAGGACGGTTGCGATTAGACAACCTGGTAAGATCTGACGGCTCACGCGGGGGCTGATCCAACGGCAGCTGCTCGCACAGAAGATCGGTGGAGATCCAACGATGCTGGGACGATATGCTAGAACACGCGAAGAACTCGAGTTTGGAGAGTTTGGATCGACCAAAACTCAAGTTCCAGGGTACCTGAGACTCCTCCGGCGGTGTAGATGCGCTCCTGCAAGGGTCCTATGGATGTTGAAGGCCTCAAAAGACTCCGGGGAAGGCCGGAGAGCTCCCAGGAGGGCAGCAGAGCACACGGGTCCGGGCACCCTCAGGCGAGTCTCTAAAATTGTCCCCAAGCGTGTATGAAGCTCTTGACCTGCAAAAAGAGCGTGAAAGAGTCGGGGGCAAAATGCCCCGACTCTGTGGAGGGTGAAACAACGTGAAATGTGTGAGATGATCGGTTGTGGGAAGGTGGCCGGAGGTGCGCTCCGGTGAAATGGATGATCGGGTGACTGATGATTGGAATGCTAACATAAAGATGGGGTGTTGATCCTACAACTACTGGGAACTTAAAGATTTAAAATACACAAAAGAAAGTGAAACAAAAACGCCCACCGGAGGTGCACCACGGCGAGGTCGACGAGTGACGAGTCACTTAATACGATAATTAATTTGGTCACGTTGTAGGACGTGTACTTAGCGATTCAGTCAGAACTGAGAGATGATCTCCGTGAAGAGTGTCTCAGCTTAATTTATATCCTGAGCAAGTCTGGGGTCAAACACAGGGAGGCAAAGGAACAACTTGAGGTTAATTTGAAAACTTGGGTCTAGATTTCAGTGCGGTTTTTTTTATATTTTTTATGCAACAAGAAATACAAATGCAGCTGAATTAAGACACTAAGAAAGCATACAACTTAGCCAAATTAATTTTAATAGAAAATAAGTCCAATTTAGCAAAGTTATATTTTCCCTAGAATCTTAATCTAGTGATGAATGCAAAACACTTTTTTTTGTATTTTTTAGGGTTAAAATGCAACAAATAAAAATACACACTTTTTATGGGTTTTTTCGTAATTTATCACACAAACAGTAAGAAAAAATAATGAAAAATTTACTGGAATGAAAACATGATGAAAGGAAGCTACAGTAATATTTTTGGAATTTTTTGATAATATATGAATTTTTTATGGATATTTTAGTGAAATCAGAGTGATAGTGAGTAAATAATTTCCAATAAATGCACAATGACAAATTAATCAGAGTGCGAATTATCTCATAGATATTTTCGTATAGAATACAACATACTTGAAATTTTGTGAAAAGGATGTATGTGGATTTAATTAAAAATCAAATACTAAAAACACTCTACAATTTATTGTGGGAATAAGGCAACTCCATTTTAGATGAAATTTGGACTGTAAATTAATCACATATCAAGGCATAATGTCTAATTTTTGTGGATATTTAAGAGCAACTGTAAGTGAGATATAAATTTAAAAGCTCAATTTGGGTAAAATATGCAATATTTCAGTTGAACAATTTTAGTTAATTCAAAATATCTCTCAAAAATATAAATAAATTTTCAGATGGTAGACAATAAGCTGCTCAACACAATGATATTTTTCATTGAATAAAAAGATGCAAATTGATGTCCAAATTAAGAGACAAAGACAGGGGTATCTGTGCAAACTATAAATGACTTAAACAACACAACAAAAGCACATGGAATGTTTTATAATAACATAAACTAAAAGAAAAAAATATGCAATATTTACAAAAAAATGAACCAAAGAAGACTTTCTTCTTCCTTGATCGGCTGGAGATGAACCCAACCCCAACAAGGGGGAATGGCGACGGCTTGGATGGCGGAGAGCGCGGCGCGGCCGCTGCGGTTGGAGGAGAGCGGCAGAGGTGCGCGGTGGACATCGACTGGAGGAGCGACGGAAGGGCCGCAGGCGAGCATGACGGAGAGGTGGCGCACTGGTCGGCGGGCGCGGTGGCGTTGGCCGACGGGCGCGGTCGGCGGAGGGCTGAGGAGGGGGCAGATGGTCGGCGAAGGCACGCGGACGTGCGGCCGGCGAGGGCCGCTGCTGGGGCTGTGTGCTGCGGCGGTGGAGAGGAAAGGGGGCGGCGGCGGTGGGTGCTCCCACCGCTGCTGCTCGTTTTTTTTTATTTTTTTATTTTCTTTTAACTGCTGTAATGTGTTTTTTTATTTTAATTTTTATTTTTTTTTAAATTTTGATTTCTTAAACAGGGAAGAAATATGTATGCAAAAGGGGAAGATGAGTTAGTGGTGAAGTGATAGAGATATAAATAAATGGCAGTATGTGAATGGTAATGAGATGTGATAAAAAAATTGATAAAACAACAACAATGATATAATTAAGGGAAAATTACCTACGTTGGAGACGATCGCCTATGATGTGCTTGCGAAAGCACGGTCTTCACTCGAATCGCCAGCGTACGATGAGCTCGAGCAACGCGCGGATGCGGCTACGATGTTGGCCAAAAAGCCAACGGATCTCACCGGAGAGAGGGCCGTCGTCGCTCGACCGCGGTTGCGTCGCTGTCACCGATTCAACTCTGGGAACTAGGCTCTCCTCACATAAAGATGGATCAAAGGCAAAAATGAGGAGAATGAGATGTATATAAAGAGGATGACATGAGAAGTTATTAAGGTGGGGGAGTTGAATGGGAGGTTGTATTATTAATGGAGTTGAATGGGAAATTGGAAAAAATGATGGAATAATGGAGTTGAATTGGTGGTTATTGTAGAGAATGGAAATTAAATAATAAATAAATAAATAAATAAAGTAGGCTACTTTAAATACAATAAAATAAAAAGAGAAGAGAAATAGTGGAGAATTTACAAAAGAAGACAAAACACCATGTACAATTTTTTGTTTACTTTTCTAATATGTAATTTTTTTGTCTTTTTATTAAGAGATATTTACAACAGAAAAAATACAATAAAATAATATAAAGAAAATACAACACAAACATGATTTTTTTATATTTTTTGTAATTAAGAAAGATACAATAAAAATTGAAGAAAGAATGAATATATACATCATATACAATTTACATCTAGGTCCCAAAACCCAACTTTTGCAAATGAGCTCCGATTTTAATGAAACCACTTCCGTTGGATAGATAATTTTCTAACTTGAACTTTAAATGTGAGTTTGATTAATTTGAAGTTCATACGAAGCGGGAATTTAGCTTGGAAGTTGGACTTTACGCCTTTTTCTCTTTGGGATCTAGGAGCATTTATTTGAGTTAAAATTTGTTTTGTATTTTTGTATTTTTATATACATTGTTATGAACAAGTTAGAGAAAGAATTAGCCAAAAAGGAGTTGAAATGAAATTATTAAAAATCCATGATGTTTTGGGCTATTTACAGGTGAAAAACTCCTTTAATTTGCGGCTTTTTAGTGTTAATTTATTTTATACAATATAATTTTCAATAATTAATGTATTTTATTTACAAGAGTCATTTTGTTAATTTATGGACTTTGTATACATTTATTAGGGAATTTACTCGTGGATTTTGCTATGATCAAGATATTGAGATGATGAATCGTGGATTCATCACCCCCTATACTTAAACTTTGCTAGTCCTCGAGCAAATAAAGAATTAATAAGTTGGGTTAACCCCTGACTGTGCATGTAAATACAAGACTTGATCCGTTCAAGAACTCCCGGTTTTAGAGATCCTAAAATTCTAAGCTGAACCAATCTCTAGTCAAAAGGTTTTCAATTTCCCTAATCATCAGACTCTCTTTGTATATATATATATATATATATATATATATATATATATATATAGTAGGTATATGACTTTAAGTGTTGACCGCAATTATAAGAGTAGAGTCGCAACATCACCCACGGTTCCAGTCCAAGAGACTCTCCTAAGGACCCGATCCTCAACACTAGGGAATAAAACATTTCTTGCATCCAATCCACCGTCTCTTTAGTTGTCAGACTTAAAAGTGTAGACGGAAGGCCAGTTGATGGAGGGCATGGGATTGTGTCATTTCTTCTCTCCCTCTCATTGGAACAAGGATCCTATCAAGTGCCTTATTACTCAACGCATTTTTTTGGTGTTGATCAGTGCGTTCGTTAAGAGAAGTTGGAGCCGTCTGCACTTGTTTTCCTGGGAGTACACCGGGGTGCACCTTTTTTGAGTACCTATCGTACCTTCTACACCCAGACTTGTAGCATTTACGATGCAGAGCCCTTTTTTGGTGCAAGCCCGACTCCTGGTCCTAATAGCGGTGGTCCAAGTGGACACTTTTGAAATGGTTGGGAGCGCTCGCCTTTGGTGGAAGCTCTTTTGATAATTGACTTTGTGGAATGAGAGCTTTTCTTTGACATTTCATTGCTTTGTAATATTTTTGGCTAGATCCACTGCTTTTACCAATAGTTAGCGCACACTGATCAACATTTTTTTATTTTATCACACCCTGGCACATAGGTAAATGTCAAGAGATAGTACAAGAATCATGTTCTCATACTGGCTAAAGATGCTTACCCTCAGGTTTCATGAAGCCTTCATTGATTTTATCCCATCCTCGAGCATCATCAAATCGAGTCCAAACTAAAATCCCTCATCCCAGTTCCTCAAGTGAAATTTCAACTCATCTCATCATAACTGCAGTCGTGCATGTGAGGTGCTGATCATATTCTTAAGGTAGAGACTAAACATGCAATATAGCACACAAATCTTTCAAACTAGGGAAATGTGAATAATTAAGTCCAAGACCCTAATGACTAAGGCTGGTTAACTCAAAATATCAAGACCTCATAAATCAAGTGTTCTTGAACATCACTAGTCTTGTGTAAAGTGAATTGTGTAAGGGATTAAACCAACTTATTAGTTAGTTTTTTAAGTTTTTTTTATGATTTATTGATTTTTTTAAGTTTTAGAAAAAGTTTTTTTACAAAGAAAGGCAATGAAGTTTTTTTTGTTAGAAAAGTTTTGCTTTTTTTTAAGGGTTTTTTTAAAAGATAGGTAAATAAGAAAGGACTTTTTTTTTGAAAAATTTTTTTAAAGGATTTTTTTGAAAATTTTTTTTAAGCAAATAAGGAAAAAGAGTTTTTTTTTAAAAAGTTTTTTTTGAAAAGTTTTTTTAAGAGATTTTTTTTGAATTTTTTTGAACTTTTTTTACCCACCACATAATTATTGTATACGATATACAAAAATACGTGAAAGTACGAGCTATGGGTAAAGTATATAAGTAATATATACACGCCTCCCTATACTTAGCTTGTGCTTTGTCCTCATGGCACCAGGTGACAAAAAGACATAGCTCGTATTAAGTATAGGAAAGCTAAAATAATAAAAAGTATAGAAGTCGATCCGCCCACCAATACTTAGGCTCTGGTCAGCCTAAGTGTAGAAGAAGAACAAAAATGAGGCGGACGAGGTCAAGAGGAGAAATGATGAGTATATACACATGAAGGGCATCGGTTCCCCCTATACTTAGGCTCTGGTCAGCCTAAGTATCGGGCATGAGTAAGTGTGAGAACCGATGTGATCTTGAGAATATACAAAGAAGGGAGAATGTACAATAGAAATGAATCTTCTAAGATGTTGAATCTTGATGCTACATCTTCATGAAGAGCAATAAGATGTATCTGCTCTGTGCTCACTCTGTATGAAGTTGATGACCTCGAAGTGGACTAACTACTCTTTCGAATCAACAAAATGCTTCAATAGTTGTCCATTCACCACATGAGATTGTGCACCATCTGTGAGATCAACTATCTCTACACTTCCATTCTCGAGCACTTTCTTAACCACAAAGGGAGCCGTCCATTTAGATTTGAGCTTCCCATGGAACATCTTCAACCTGGCATTGAACAACCATACCTTTTTCCCAGGGACAAAGTCTTTGCACATAATGTGCTGATTATGCCATCTCTTTAATTTGTCTTTATAAATCAAACTGTTGTCATATGCCTTGTTCGGATTTCCACGAGCTCGTTCAAATTTCAAGTCTTGACAAAGCTTCCCTAGGTGACAACTCCAATTAATCTTCTTAATTGCCCATTCGGATTTATGAATCTATTCTGCGGGCAAATGGCATGGCTTGCCATAGATCATTCTAAATGGTGAAGTACCCAATGGTGTCTTGTAGGCTGTCCTATAGGCCCACAGAACTTGGTCCAAAAGCTGAGACCAGTTCTTCCTATCGGGACGAACCAACTTCTGCAAAATACTCTTCACCTCTATGTTTGAAACCTCTGCCATGCCGTTGTACTGTGGGTGGTAAGGACTAGTAACTCTATGATGAAATCCATAGTCCTTAGCTAAAGATCTCATATCTCGGTTCACAAAGTGGCTACCCCCATCAGATATCAAAACTTTTGGCACCCCGAATCTTGCAATAATATGGTATCTCACAAACTTACAGACAATCTTGCTGTCTGCGGTTCAGGTTGGGATAGCCTCCACCCACCTGGATAAATAATCAACCGCCAACAATATGTACTCATGTCCATGGCTGTTGGGAAAGGGACCCATAAAATCTATGCCCCATGCATCAAAAACATCACAAATAATCATCGGTTGCATGGGCATTTCATCTCTCTGTCCAACTGTCCCTTCCATCCTTTGACAGATTGGACACGACCGTACAAAATCAATAGCATCTCTAAACCAGGTCGGCCAATACAATCCACATTGAAGTACTTTGTTAGCGGTTTTCTTTCCCGAATGGTGTCCTCCAGCCTCAAGTGAATGCCAATATGTGAGGACACTCTGGTATTCCTCCTGAGGAATACATCTTCTCCGAACACAATCCGATCCTTCAAAGAAAAGGAAAGGATCGTCCGAGTGGTATCTCCTCGAATCCGACTTCAGTCGGTCAATGCTGCTCCTAGTCCAACCATGGAGAACCTGCTTGGAGACAAGATAGTTCACCATGTTGGCATACCGCGGGAGTGAGTCAATAACACAAATTGACTCGTCTGGGAAGGTCTCTCTAATCCGCTCGTGATCAGGAGAATCCTTAAGTTCAATCCAAGAAAGGTGATCAGCCACAACATTCTTCACTCCAGGTTTATCTTTAATCTCCAAATCAAATTCCTGGAGGAGTAAAATCCACCTGAGAAGACGTGCCTTCACGTCCTTCTTTTCTATTAAGTATCGAATGGCTGTGTGATTTGTGTAAATTGTCACCTTAGAGCCTAAAATATACGATCTGAACTTCTCGAGGGCCCATACTACTGCGAGCATTTCAATTTCAGTCACTATCTAATTTTTCTGTGTAGGATCTAATACTTTGCTCGCGTAGTGGACCGCAAACGGGATGCCCTCTCGCCGTTGTCCTAACACAGCTCCTATAGCAAAATCCGAGGCATCAGTCATGATCTCAAAGGGGAGAGACCAGTCAAGAGCTTGTAGGATAGGTGAGGCACAAATCTTCCTCTTCAAGAGCTCAAAGACCTCCAGACACCTGTGATCTACAACGAACTCTGTGTCTTTCCCTAAGAGCTCAGTCAGTGGGCGGGCGATCTTTGAAAAATCCGGAATGAATCTCCTATAGCATCCGTCATGCCCTAAGAATGACCGCACTGACTTCACGTTGGTAGGTGGGTCGAGTTTCTTGATCACCTCCACCTTGGCAGGGTCAACCTCCATTCCCCTTTTGGAGATGACATGCCCCAACACGATACCCTCCGTCACCATAAAGTGACTCTTCTCCCAAGAGAGTACCAGATTCACCTCTCTACACCTCGTGAGGACTCGGTCCAAGTGCACTAAACATGTATCAAAAGAATCACCATGGATCGAGAAGTCATCGATGAACACTTCCAGGAAATCTCCCACCATCTCGGTAAATATGGCTATCATGCACCGCTGAAATGTGCCCGGGGCATGCGCCTGAAAGCATAAGTATGGATGGATATGTGAATGTGGTCTTTTCCTGGTCCTCAGGGGCTATGGCCACCTAGTTGTAGCTTGAGTACTCGTCAAGAAAACAGAAGAACTCTTTCCCTGCAAGTCTCTCCAAGATCTGATCAATAAAAGGCAAGGGAAAGTGATCTTCCTTGCTCGCAGCATTTAGGTGCCTGTAGTCGACACAGACACGCCACGACGTGGGTACTTGTGTCGCGATCTCTACCTCCTCCTCGTTGGTGACCATCTGAATTCCCGACTTCTTCGGGACAACATGAAGCGGGGCCACCCACATGGAGTCAGAAATAGGGTATATAAACCCTGCCTTGCACCATTTCCTAATCTCTTTCTTCACCACTTCCCGTAGATTGGGGTTAAGTCTCCTCTGAAACTCACGGGAAGGTCTCACATTATCCTCAGTAAAAATGTGGTACGAGCAGAGAGCGGGGTTGATCCCCACGAGATCCAACACTGTCCAGCCTATTGCTTTGCGGTTCCTTTCTATGACTTCTAACAGCCTAGAATCCTGTTCTAAAGTCAAGTCTAAGCTAATGATGACATGATATCTCTCTTTGGGGCCCTCAAGAAATGCATACTTGTGTGTAGGAGGTAGTGATTTTAGTTTTGGCAATGTGGTATCATCAAGCAAATCTGGCTGAACTGAATCTGGTCCCATGCTGCATGAAGGTGGGCTAAGCTGAGTAGTATTCGCCACCAACTCAGAAGTAAGGGAAGTCGGATCGCCAAAGAAATGCGGTAATTCGGCCAAAACCGCGTCTGACTCATCATCTATGTCGCATGATCGTTCTGAAGGGGATGGAACTGACAAATCTCGATGGATCTCTATGTCATCATGAGAATAGGTAGATGCATCTCTCACAAGATCAGACAACACATGGCAAACTGCATTATCCACTATGCCCTTTCCAGATGAAAGGGACTCGCTCTGTCCTGAAGGAATCTGTCCCCAGCAATCTGCCTCTGACGATGAGTACTTTGTACTACTCTCTGAATCAGGTCGCTGACACTTGGTTTGCTTCATCTCAAGGTTCACTTCTCCGCCTGGAGAACGAAACTTCATCATTCATGTACCATAATCGAAAGCTGCACCTGCAGTCCTAAGGAAGGGCCGCCCGAGAATGATCTAAGATTCTCTCCAATGATTGGGGGTCTCCATGTCCAAGACTGTGAAGTCCACCTAATAGTTCTGCCCCTCAATCGAGATAACTACGTTCTTCACTTCTCCCTTAGGTCTCTTCACTGATCGATCTGCGAATTGGAGTAAAGCTCTAGATTTGAGAAGTGGTCCCGAATCCAATTTTGATATAATGCTAAGGGAAGCAAGTTGATTGAAGAACCATTATCTAAGAGTGTGCATGCAAACGCAATGTCGTCAATACGACTCTCCACATAGTGAGCACCCATGTCTTTCTTTTTCCTTAGCAAAGTCTGATTCTTGAGACAATAGGTTGTGGCTATTGATAAGACATGTGTCTTTATATTTCGGTTATCTTTCTTCCTGCTAACCCTTGTAGGTGTGCATCTCACCTTAAGGTATTTTTGGAAGGTAGGATGGTTAGCCACATATTCATCAAATGGCACCTTTACAGTGATGTTCTCTTTACAAAACCGTGCCATAACTAGGGGTCATCTTTCTGAATCTTTTTTATGCGCTTTCCTGCTGTAAGAGCACGAGGGAAAGGGATGGAAGTTAGAGAAACAGAAGATGAAGAGTCTGAATCATGAACTGAAAGATCATTATTTGCATTAATGGAAATAGAGTTCTTCATACAAGAATCTTTTTGATACAACATGGAATCGAAATCAAATCTATCTATTATAGGTTGTGGAATAGAAGCTGGAGTGGTATCATCCACAACCGGAGATGCAAGGTCCTCCGTAGAATCAGAAGTGTATCCATGTTGCCGATGCTGCATTCATGCTCTCCTCCTTCTCTCGGCTCCCGGAGTAGGTATCCTCAAATGGTGCTGATGGGTCTCCGAAATATGATGCCTCTCCTCCTCATCCTCTGAAGACTCCTCAGGTAGAGCTCCAGAGATGCCCCTCCTCGTGTCCCTCGCCCGGTCAAGTACGGTCACGGTCCTTTCGCTCCTCAGTGAAATATGGTTAGCCTCGTCACACGAAAGAATCTCATGTTCAGATCTAGGAGATGTTGAATAGTATACCTGACCAAAGTGCTGCTGAGAACTAGAACGGTTCAGGCTATTGGGGTTAGCCTGAACTTGGGCTGGGATAGAGGTAGAGGGTGCAGTCTGCTCGTCTCGCCATCTGGACAGGCGGTTGACATCAACCTGTAAGTCATGAATCTCATTCCTGTAGGAACGTAGCTCGTCGAGTATTTGTTGTTGTATATCCACGGGACTAGACGAAGATGGTAGTGGATAAGACTGGGTAGAAGAACGGGAAGACTGGCCCTGCTGGCCACTGTACTACCTCTGCTGTTGCTGCTGGTGTTGCGTGCCCTGCTGGACTGCCTGGTAATGACCCTGTCGGCCATACTGCTGGTACTACTGCCTCTGCTGCTGGGGTGGCTGGAATCCAAGGCAATGCTGTGAAGGAGGTGGTGTGGAGGTGAATGCGGTATTGTGAAAGGTCAGGGGACGCTGATAGGTCTGTCGGTCTCCCGTACATCCATGCCTGGCAGGGTCCTGAGTATACCATATCCCATTCACCTCCCAAACTGGTGGAGGCTCCTCCTGGACTGTCTCTGCTAATGGAGGTGGTTGCTGGAAAGATTGGGTGTAGGATTGGTCCTGCTCCCACGACTAGGTTTGCCCTGACACCAACTGCTCCTGAACATGGTGAACTCGGTATACGGGTGCAGCGGGTGTAGTCACGGCAGGTATCTTTATCTTAGATACCTTCTCAGCCAACTCCTCCATCTGTTTTGGAAGTTTGGAGACGCTCCGGTCTAACTCATCAATCCTCCTATCAATCCTCTCGACTACAGTAAGCTTGTCAGCAAGAAGTGCCATGCTAGGGATTACGTCTTGAGAGATATCGACTACATCTGATTTTCCCCCTCCAAATGAGAGTGAACTGGGGGATGGTGTATAGGCCCTGCTGGCCATTTGTGAGCGGCTAGTTTCAGCCATCTGCTCGAATACCATCCAGACGGTATCCGCTCCTCGTGATGTATAGCTGCCTCCACAGGCAGCGCTCACTAAACCCTGCATCTCTGGGTTGAGACCAGTGAAGAACGACTGGACCAAGATGTTGTCATCTAGTCCATGATAGGGACACTTCTGCAGGATATCCTTAAATCTTTCCCAAGCATCACAAAAGGCTTCATGGGGTAATTGGGAAAAACTTGTAACACGCATCCTCATCATGTTAGTTCTACTCAGCGCGTAAAACTTCTTCAGAAACAGGTCCTTGAAATGGGCATAAGTTGTGATAGTGATTCCAAGATTCTTCACCCAATTATCGGCTTTTCCACCCAAGGCAAATGGAAGGGCTTTGAGCCTAATATAATCCTGGCTAACATTATTATGTTTGAGGTTAGCACAAATGAGCTCAAAGTCCCTTAGGAATGCATATGGCTCCTCGGATGCATTCCCATCAAAATGTGGCAGCAGGTTCAGAAAGTGCGGCTTCAACTCAAGATCAACATTGGGTTCGATGGGACTCAAGTAGTTATGAATTTGATATTGTCCGGGGTTGTATGCCGCATCCATTGGTGGTTCGACCCCAACATTCAACTGTCCTAACTGAGCTCTGAGAAGTGAGTGTTGCTGCTCAGATGCAGCTAATCTGGCAAATATCATTCTCATTGGGTCTTCATGGTTCTCTTCTTCCTCGTCTTTCTTCTTTGGAGGCATTTTTCTTGTATCTTCTTTATGTCTTGAATCAGCAATGTGTTCTTAATTAGAAGAGGATTTATGAATCAAGATATTCTCACCAAGGTGATGGTCTTCCTCGGTGAGGTGCGAAGAGAGAAATAGAATGGTTCGAGAGTAACCATCCTGAGAGTGAGTGATCCTGGGATCAAGAGGGTCATGAGTGCAGGTTGGTCCAAGTTGCGCATGGACCTGTGAAGACGTACTTCTTGAATGGTTAAACGAGAGATTCGCAAAGTCCGAATAAATATCCCCCAATCGGCCATCTTCGATGTCAAAAGAACCGATTCGAACACGATATTCAATGAGGTGCTAGTTCTATGGTGCGCGTAAATGTGCGGAGTAAACTCACACAATTCAAACCCTCAATTTCACCAACTCAACACGTGATGGCCGTAAGAGTTCGGCCGAATTATCTGGTCAATTTTAGTTGGTGAGAATACAATCTTGGAAAGATTAACGAGCTGTTAGGTGCCCGTATTTTCCTACAGACTGGCCCGGTTCATATGACTAGTTTGACCTACTTTCAGTCAGTATAGGAGTAAGTATGGACCGTATAAATACAACTACCCGTTCCTTGAGGACTAACGTGTCATCTAAACCTCCCACTCTGCTAAGGAAGTCCGGACCGTTTACCGGCTACCCGTATTCCTCACTGAAAAGTAGCTAATCACCTAAAAATAAAGAACCAGTAGTAAGTAAGAAATCCTGGCTTGGCTCTATCCTAGGGCCGTCTCTCTCTCACTTGCAAGTAAAACAAAGAATGAGGGCTTTATGCACCCGAGAACATGGGTTCTTTTTATTCCAATTATTTAATCAATCTGCTCAATTCAGTCCCAATTTTAGAGTTAGGTTATCACTTGAAAGTTATATGAACACACAAGCACGTCTACCGTTCAGTCCCAATTTCCTTTTAACATTAAGTTGTAAAACAAGAGGGGAATCGGAAATTAGAATGCAAACGAGAAACTATGATGCATGCTTAGAAGAAGGTATACTTATAGTGAATCCCATCACTCTTCATGCATTATGCAGAACAGAATTTGTAAATATTACACTAAATGCATGCAGATCGAGAAAACCACACCTAAAAAGTATACTATTAGCGAGGAAGAATTGATTTGATTTGAGCTAAGTAGTACAAGTCTATGTGTGTCTCATTAAGAATCTTATAAGATATGTGAATCTTCTAAGATAAGTGTGGACTAAATTACGATGGGCACAAACAAATTTGATTCTAAACTACCATGTGCCTAATCCTTAATTTCGCCACTCAAGTCGAGCCCCACCCTCATCGGAGAGTGAAACGGGTCTCAACACACCACAAATATTGTCCAAGTCTTTTTTACGCGCGCAAGCTCTGATATGCCTTCCCGCTACCCTAGTAAATTCGAGCAAATTAATGTCCAATATAATTACCAATGTTCGTTGCAGTCAGATAACGAGAGCGAATCAAAAACCACTTTTATTTTTTTTATTTTTACAACTTAATTTCGAGTGGCAACTTTTTTTACTTGGGAGTCCAAGGTCGAACTCAGGAAGGCAGCTGTCTCCTTAGGTGAATTTTTAGCAAATTTCCAATGTTCGATTTTCAGAGGGAATATTTTTGGTCTTTTTCGGTTTTTTATGCAAGACACATGCAAAATTAGGCCAGTTTTAAAGATAAATCAGATAACTATTCAAATGAAGTCCAAATATAATAAAACTTGGCCAGATGATGAAATATGATGTAATTAAGCTACCCTATTTTTTTGGAATTTTCTGACACTAAATTAAATTACTGTGAATTAAAAATGAATGTAGGTGATTTTGACTAATTTAATTTTAATAAATATCAAATCATAATATTTTTGGGAATAAAAATTATCCTAGATAGATCTAAAGGTGAGGAATCCAGAAAAATTATCAGACCTTAATTTTGATGTGAAATGAACCTATTAAAAATAAATTAAGAAATTTACCAAATGAATTATTTAGCCTCGAAATGCGTGCAATTGAGATGAAATTTTTATGCAAGGTGAAGCTAATTATCTAGATCTAATGTAATTTTTTAGGAATTTTTGGAGTCACAGAGAAATTACTATTAATTAAAAGGTGAAATTGGGCAAAATATCACATAAATGAACCAATTAATTAAAAAATTCCACTGATGTCACAAAAATATGACACGCGTCACATAATAAGTAGGAGAATGTAACCTACACAATGCAATTTTTATAACTAAAAAATGAATTAAGATGAATGCCTGAATATGCGAGCAAAGACAGGGGTATAAATGCAATACAAGAATTAAAATTGATAAAAATAAAACATGCTGACAAGGACTATTATGCAATTACCTATAATGCAGGGGGGTTGAATGCAATTTCTACACAGATGTACGTGCTCCTCATGTGGGGTCGCTTCGCAAGGACTAAAATGTAATATCAGAAACCTTCAGGGGCCTCAATGCAACTTGCCCAGGCCGTACGTGCAAATCACGTGGGGTACCCTAGGCTCATGGATGTTGGCGGCTCGGGACGAGGCTCGGGCGACTCTGGAGGTTCAGGCATCGGTTCAGAAGAGCTTCGGATGATCCGAGCCTAGAGGTCGGGGAAGAGGCTCGGATTGGGCGATGTGGCGCGATCAAGTCCGTAGGATCACAACTGATCCAACGGTTGCGGAATGATGACGCGTGGCGTGTCTGAGTTCGTCAGATCATTGATCGATCAATGGCGATGGGCTCGCTCCTGCTGATGGCGACATGGCATGATCAAGCCGTAGGATCTCGGATGATCCAACGGTTGCTGAGTGAGGCGACGTGGCTGGCGAAGCACTGCTAGATCTAGAGGGATCCAATGACGTGAGGCTGCTCTGGCTGATGGTGACGTGGCTTGCTTCTGATCGTCCGATCAAAGAGATCGGACGACTGTTGCTTTTCATCCCCGATTGCCCTTTGGCTCCTGCGGAGGAGAAGGCGGGGCTCCGACGAGGCTGGCCCATCTCTGCCTCGTCCCCTCATCATCGCCGAAGGTTGCTAGAGGGTCTGGAGAAGCTCGGAAGTTACGTGGCGAGGCGGCAAAGCGTCCGGTCGTCTCAGAGGGGAAGGAGGTGCGCTGGAGCTCGGTGACAGAGGGACGAGCCTCCAGTCAATCAAAGGGATATTACCTGCATGTGGTTAGAGGATAGCCGAGCATGCAGACTGTTCGTTGAGTTGCTGGGAATGGGATGCGAGGCCTGCGGAGCAGTAGGGGTGATAGGTGATCGAGCTCCGCCCAGGTGGCGGAGCTGATGTCGGTGACCGGTAGGGTACGGCGTTTGATGAAGCTAAGAATAGCGCAAGGATCCCTACTCCGAGGTGGAGCTCGGAGGATGGTCGGGAGGTGGTGAAGGTACGCAGAGGAGTGGAATAAATTAGGAGAAAAATGAAGAGTACGGAGAAGAAGATCGGAGGGGCGATCAAGGATGCTACCTGGGGAATGGAGCTCAGGTCTGAGCTCTTGGTCATCGCTCGAAGGTCGGTAGTAGGCCTGAGATCGCGCAGCTCGCGGAGGAGGCTGCAGCATGGCGTGGATGACCGTGGATCTCGCGGGAGAAGACGCCCGTTCTTCGCTCAACGTTTCATCTAATTGCTGTCACCAATTGGAAGGTCGGAGCTCGGGGAATCTCTCTGGAATGGCGGATAGGCATGAATGCGGCCGGAGGATGATGATTTATAGGGTGAAGGTAATGGGGTAGTTGGTGACGAGGTGAAGTTCGTGGAAGTTGTGGGGAGACTCTAGTGGGAGTCGTGGTGAGCGAGGGAGCTGGCGAGGATGAGGGAAGAGTGGTGATGATCGTGGTGGCGTTGGTGATCGGAGAAGGTGGCTGAGGTGGAGACGAAAATAGAAAGGGGCGGCCCCTCGCGCAAGATCGAGATCGTGGGGAGAGAGGGAGGCCAGAGGTAGAAGACAAGGTCCTGGCCGTTGGATCTTGCGATCCAACGGCGGAGAAGAAAGCGCTAAGGATCGGCTTGGATTTGATCTGAGGCGAGGCGATCTAAGGGTTAGCGGTGCGCCATGTGGCATGCTAAAGTGCAATAGTTGGCAGACAGCTTGTCTTTGATTCAGGCTTGATCCAATGGATGAGGCGCGAGATGTGGAATCAGCGGCTGTGATAGAAAGTTGAGGGAGCGATCAAGCGGTGTTCAAGTCGCCACGTGGTGTGATAAGGGAGAGGCGCTCAAGGACGGTGGTGATGAAAACCTGGGAAGATCAAACGACAGGGAATAAAGGGCGTACGTGGAGGGCAGCTGGCCGTTGGATCAAGAAGAGATCCAACAGCTGGAGATGGAGGCAGAAAAGACAAAGGGAAGTGGGCCGCGTGGTGCAATCAGAGGGCGCCACGTGGCCAACTGTGAGTGGCTACGAAAAGAAATGAGATTAGAGAGAAAAGGAGGCCGAATTTGGAAAAACTCAAAACATGAAAGTTGTAGATCTTGATGAGATCTACAAGTTTCATGTCGACCAAAAATGGAGATGAGGTCAAATATGATACGAAATACAGGAATACAAATATACACATATATAGTATACATAGAGGCCCAAAAACCCAACTTCTTCCTACGAGCTCCGAATTGGATGAAATTAGTCTCATTTTAAAGGTCTTTGAATGTGTATTCATCTGAAAGTGAGTAGACCTATTTTGGAGTTGGTACAAGAGAACTATGGGCCTTTTATGGTCCAGGGGTTCTAGGGATTTATTGGATGTTTTACAAAGGAGATCTCTGACTTTCTTCCTTATATTATTAACTAAAGGTGTATATATTATAAGGGAGGTGTTTCTTTATAGGTGGATATTTTACAAGTGGAACTGGCTTCTTATTTAATGCAAATATGAGTGCTAAAATGCAGATATTATGAATGCATGTATGAATGCTAATTATGCATTATAAAGGGAAATATGCTGCTATTTACTCGGGAACAGGACTCTATTTTCAACTTTTAGAGTGATGAATCACAGATTCATCAACCCCCTATACTTAAACCTTGCTCGTCCCCGAGCAACTAAAATGAAATGCAAGAGTGAAATGATTTTGGGTTCCATACCAAGGTCATGAACAAAAGTTGAAAATGGAGCATTACTTGACCTTTGGATTAATTGTGTGGCGGAACCTTGTTGGGACCTGAACTTAAGACCTAACAGACTTCAAGTTCCACAAGTCTTCTATTCAAGACTCCTCAATAGTCAGGTCAGAACAAATCCTCAAACACAAATTTTTGATGACTATGATTCTTACTTGTACCGTGTAAGTGTAAAATAGCTCTCCACATCAAAAATGGCTCAGAACCAGCCTCTTCTAACAAGGCAACTCAATAACCCGGTCCAGTAACTCTTTCCTCAAGGAGCGAGGTATTCGCTTCTAAGTTCAAGTGCGACCAACTCAAGAGGAGGGGGTGGAGAAAAGAATGGATGGTAGCCAGTGTAGCTACCAATCCTGGGATGCCTGATCAGTGTAGCCAAGTCATCCAGCTGCAGACTTCTTGCTAATATACATACTCCGATAGGTATTTTATTTTCACTTGGACCTATCTGATTTTTTTTAGAGTTTTTGCATTTATTTTGAAACTATATACAAGGTGCAGCATGTACATCAGGAGTTTTTCCTCTTGAGCCAGTAGACTATCCCTCTTTTGAAGCATTATTGCAACCACACATCCCATCCTTAGATGTCAACACCACCAGACTAGGTTGAGATGCACTATCCTCCCTAGAGGAGGACGGATATTTCCACCCGTGTGTACTCCAAGCTAAAGGATTCAACCCCCTCACAACCTCATCAATGAAGAGCTACATGCATTGTGCTTGTCCAAGTTAAGTCACTGTCTAAAAGAATCATGCATGTGCACGAGATATTCTACTTAGACTAATCAAGATGACATGTGAACATAGACTTGCGGACTCAAAGAATTAAGTCAGTTGACCTGAAAAATCTTAACTCCAGTTCCTATAAGGTTCCTCTGAAATTAGGTGGATTACGGTCAAATCAAGCCCATCCTCTATATCTACTCATAACTTGGTTCAGAACCCACTAGCTTTTCACTTTGCATATGCAAGATATGCAGATGAGATGTAGATGACATACTATGTAGATTATGAAATGCAAGACTCTTTTTTTTAATGCAAGGAGGATATGCAAGAGTAAATAAGAAGCCTATATTATTTTGTTTCTGTTTTTTTTGTTTTGTTTTGTTTTTGTTTTGTTTTTGTTTTGTTTTTTTGTTTTTTTCAAAACTTTGATATACCTCCTATGTTACAACAATTTACAAGAGTTTATAAGTATTGTACAGATTATACAAGTGTTATACATGTATACAAATTTTTTTTTCAATTTTTACCCACCCATAATTATTACAAAAATATATACAAAAGTACGTGAAAATACGCGAAAGTACGAGCTATGGGTAAAGTATATATGTAATATATACACGCCCCTCTTAGGCGTGCGCTATGTCCTCAGAGCATGAAAAGCGAGGAAAAAGACATAGCTCGTGCTGAGCGTAAAAGAGCTAAAATAACAAAAAGGTATAGAAGTCGCTCCGCCACCCTATACTTAGGCTCAGGCAGCCTAAGTGTAGAAGAAGATCAAATGGGGCGGACGAGGGCAAGAGGAGAAATTGATGAATTACAATGCGAGCATTGGTCCCCCTATACTTAGGCTCAGGTCATCCTAAGTATAGGATGGAAGTGAGTTAAGAGGACCAATGTGATCTGGAGAATGTACAGTAAACCGAATCAGGTGGCTCATCCCCCTATACTTAGGATCTGGTCATCCTAAGTATAGTCCAAGATAGTGATTTAATGAGGCGGGGATGGATACTAGAGTCGCGGGGAAAAAGGAAAGAATGTACAGGAATGATTATACATACAAGTGAGTCGGTCTGAATCTTTCAAGATGCTGCTAATGGCTAGAGCTCACTGCTGCAAGGTCTCATACACAGCTCGAGGTGTATCAGCTGAATCTGTCTCGTGCATGAATACAATCTCCTCAACATGGACTAACTGCTCATTGGATTCGACAAAGTGCTTCAATAGTTGTCCATTGACCAGGAATGTCGGTGCATCATCTGCGAGATCTGAGATCTCGACACATCCACTATCATGCACCATACGGACGACAAATGGGCCTGTACACTTGGACTTCAACTTGCCTTGGAAGATCTTCAGCCTAGCATTAAACAACCATACCTTCTGTCCAAGAACAAAGGTCTTTTGTCTGATAGATCTATCATGCCAACGCTTCACTTTGTCCTTGTACACCAAACTGTTGTCATATGCGCGGTTTCTGACTTCCACAAGCTCATTCAGATCCATTTCTCTCTGCTTCTGCCCAAGGTGTGTGTTCCAGTTGACCTTCTTGATTGCCCATTCTGATTTATGCACTAGTTCTGCGGGCAAATGGCATGGCTTTCCGAATACCATTCGGAATGGGGAGGCTCCTAACAGTTTCTTGTAAGCTGTCCTATACGCCCATAGGACCCGATCCAAAATCTGAGACCAGTCCTTCCTGTCTGGGCTGACAAGATTTTGCAATATAGTCTTCACCTCCCGATTCTTGCAATATAGTCTTCACCTCCCGATTCGACACCTCAACCATACCATTGGTCTGTGGGTGGTAAGGACTCGCGACACGGTGTTCGATGTCATAGTCCTTCAGGAGTTTCTTTACCTCTCGATTTACAAAGTGGCTACCCCCGTCTGATATCATCATTTTGAGGATCCCGAACCTAGAGATTATGTGTTCTCTGATGAATTTATAGACAGTCCTGATGTCTACGGCTCGGGTCGGGATAACCTCCACCCACCTGGATAGATAATCTACCGCAAGAAGGATATACTCGAACCCGTGGCTAACAAGGAATGGGCCCATGAAATCAATGCCCCAGGCGTCAAAGACATCACAAATGATGACAGGCTGCATTGGCATCTCATCCTTGGAACCAACGGTTCCTCCCATTCTCTGACATATTGGGCAGGACTTCGCGAAGGTGATGGCATCACGAAACAGAGTCGGCCAGTAAAAGCCACACTGAAGTACCTTCCATGCGGTCCTCTTCCCGGAGTGGTGTCCTCCTGCCTCCAAGCTGTGGCATAAAGAAAGGACACTCTGGTATTCCTCCTGAGGAATACACCGTCTCCAGACAAAATCCAGTCCTTCAAAGAAACAGATCGGATCCTCCCAATGGTAGTGTCTAGCGTCCGACTTCAGTCGGTCGATGTGGCTCTTGGGCCAATCTTCGGGAACCTTCTTTGAGACAAGATAGTTCACGATGTTGGCGTACCATGGGAGTGAATCGATAACAAAAATCGACTCGTCAGGGAAGGAGTCTCAAATAGGTGAATCCTCGGAAGTATTAAGATCTTCGAGACGAGAGAGATGATCGGCTACTATGTTCTTCTTTCCAGGTTTATCACGGATGTCCAAATCAAACTCCTAGACAAGCAAAATCCATCGAAGAAGACACACCTTCGCGTCCTTCTTCTCCATCAAGTATCACAGTGCCGTGTGGTCAGTGAACACAATTACCTTGGATCCAATTAAGTGAGATCTGAACTTGTCCAAGGCAAACACTACCGCAAGCATTTCCTTTTCTGTAACTGTATAGTTACGCTGAGCGGTGTCAAGCACTTTGCTTGTGTAGTGGATTGCGAACGGGATGCCATCTCTTCTTTGTCCTAACACATCCCTAACAGCAAAGTCTGAGGCGTCCGTCGTAATCTCAAAAGGTAGATACCAATCTGGGGCTTGTAGGATAGGTGCATCCATGATCATTCCTTGTAATAGCTTAAAGGCCTCAAAACATTTGTGATCAACAACAAACTCCATGTCTTTGCCTAAAAGCTCACTTAGCGGTCGGACAATCTTAGAAAAATCCTTAATGAATCTCCGATAAAATCCAACATGCCCGAGGAACGACCGTAACTGTTTGACGTTGGTTGGTGGCTGGAGTCGTCTGATCACATCCACCTTTGCAAGGTCAACCTCCATTCCTCTCATGGAGATGACATGCCCCAACACAATGCCCTTCGTCTCCATGAAGTGACTTTTCTCCCAAAAGAGCACCAGATTGACGTCACAACATCGTCTGAGGACTCGGTCCAGATTCCTAAGAAAGGAATCGCAGGAATCGCCATAGACCGAGAAGTCATCCATGAAGACTTCCAGGAATTCGCCGACCATTTTGGCGAATACAACAATCATGCACCTTTGGAAAGTACCTGGAGCGTTGCATAACTCAAAGGGCATGTGCCTGAAAGCATAGGTACCAAAGGGGCATGTGAACGTGGTCTTTTGCTGGTCCTCTGGAGCTATGGCTACTTTATTGTAGCCCGAGAACCCATCCAAGAAATAGAAGAATTCTTTCCCCTCTAGTCTCTCTAGGATCTGATCAATGAAAGGTAGGGGGAAATGATCCTTCTTCGTCGCGACATTCAAGCGTCTGTAATCCACACAGATGCGCCACGACCTGGGCACTCGCGTCACGATCTCCTCTCCATCCTCTTTGGTGGTCGTTTGGATTCCCAACTTTTTCGGGACCACATGGATTGGGGCCACCCATTTAGAGTCGGAGATGGGATAAATAAAACCTGCGTTGCACCATTTATCTATCTCCTTCTTCACGCTCTCTCGTAAATTTGGATTCAAACAACGTTGGAATTCACGAGAGGGTTTGGCTTCATTCTCCAAGTAGATATGGTGCGAACACAGAGCGGGATTTATCCTGTGGAGATCGGAAATGCTCCAGCCTATCGCCTTGCGGTTTTTCTCTAGGATCTCTAGCAAGCGAGATTCCTACTCCTCGGTCAATCGTGAACTGATGATGACCGGAAATTTCCTGTCCTGACCTGTAAGGAAGGCATATTTCAATGTTGTGGTTAAAGTTTTGAGCTCTGGTAGAGTGTGATCGTCTAGGAAATCTGGCTCAATCGAATCTGGCTCGGTGTTGGAAGTGGCTGGATCATTCTATGTTATTGCTGCCACCAAGTTATTCAGCTCTAGAGTCGGATCGTCAAAGGTCTCCATGCAATCGGCAAAAGCCTCTTTCGAATCGTCATCCTCATCTTCTGATTGTCATAAAGAGGTAAGGACTGACAGGCCTAGTTGGGCCTCTAACTCATCGAAGATGTAGGTAGATGTAAGTTCTGAGCTGTACTCGTTTCTGAGGACCTCGCAAACTGACTCATGCACGGGATCATCTCCGGAGGGGAGGGACTCATCGGTGTTGGCTGGGTTCTCCTTCCATGGCCCAACTATGTCTACATGATCGTAGTCTGCTTCGGTTGAAGAGTACTCGGTGCTGGATTCGGAATATGGTCTCTGCCATCTAGTCTGCTTCATCTCGAGTTCCTCATCTCCGCCTGGAGTTTGGAACTGGATCTTCCCGATCTTGTAATCAAACAAGGCCCCCGCTGTCCTGAGGAAGGGCCTGCCTAAGATGATCTGCGAGTCTCTCCAATTACGAGGGGTTTCCATATCTAGGACAGTGACGTCCACCAAGTATTCTTGCCCCTCGACTTTAACCACAACATTCCTCAATTATCCATGGAACCTCTTGGTTGATTTATCAGCGAATTGCAGGAGGGCTCTAGATTTCCTAAGAGGTCCGAGATTAAGCCGCTCATAGAGGGCTGTAAGAATTAGGTTAATTGAGGAACCATTGTCCAGGAGAGTGGGTGCAAATGCGATGTCATCAACATGACTCACTACATAGCGTGCACCCATGTCTCTTCATTTCTTGGGAAACGAGTTCTTTATTGCACAAGTCGTGGATACTGATAGAACGTGTTTCTCAATACGGATTTTGGTTTTCCTGCTAACCCGATTAGGTGTGCATCTCACCTTAACGTATTTTTGAAATGCAGGAGTCATTTCCACGTACTTGTCAAATGGGATTGTGACCTTGATGTGTTTGTTGCAGAACTCTGCCATCTCAGGGTCATCTTTTTGGATTTTTTTAGTTTTCTTCTTTCCACCCTTGAGAGCTCGTGGGAAAGAGATTATTGACTCTAACTCATGTTCTGAAACTAAAATGTTCTCATTGAAATCTTGAACTGAGTTCTGTACATGACTCGGACTCTTAAACAAACTCAGACTCTGACTCTGACTAAAAGGAAAATGCTGAGGCGAAACCGGTGATGCGTCTTCCGCGACTTCTTGACTGTCCTCCTCAGATGGAGGTGCGGGCTCTTCATCAGTTCCGTTGGACTCTATGCTGATGTAGGATTGCTGCTTCGAGGACCCAGATGTCCTCTTCTTCTACCGGTGGTGATGGTGGTGCTGCTCCTCTTCTTCCTTCAAGTTCTCCTCAGGAAGAGACTTGGCGGCTCCTTCCTTCAGTGCCCGTGCCCGATCAGGTATGGTCACGGTCCTTCCGCTCCTAAGGGACATATGATTCATATTATCATACGAAAGGATTTCATGTTCAGATAAATAATTATCTGAATAATATAATGATCACGAGGTCGGTTCTGTCCATGGGTTATGTTGTTCGGGTTGGCCTGAACCTGTTCGGGAATTGGGGTCTTTGGCGCCATCTATTGATCCTGGGTACGAGAGGCACGATTCAGATCGGTTCTCATATCCAGATAGTCATTCTGGATTTGTTGGACCCTATCAGACAGGGTCTGGATTGCCAAGGTGAGGGACTCCAATTCGGTGGGCTGGGCTTGACGCTGACTTGCGGATGAAGTTCTGTACTGGCCCTGCTCGCCATGCCGATACTGCTACTACTGGTGGGACGGTGCTGGGCCCTGCTGAAATGTGCGCTGCTGGTGCTGGTGCTGCTGAGGTTGGTGCCCTTGTTCAGACCTCGACTGAATAAATCACGGTGCGGGGATGGAGCTGGTTCCTTGGTAAGCTAGGGCAGGTCGGTGAGGCTTCCCATTCCCCATCCCTGACTATCTGCTGATGGGGTCACGGCTGTACCATAACCCGTTGATCTCGATCACCCGCGGAGGCTCCTCGTATCCGGTCTCCACTTGTGGGGGTGCATGCTGGTCCTGCTGGGTGTAAGTCTGATCCTACACCCAGCCACTCTGAGGCCCCGGTGCATGTTCCTGTACAAGATGGACTCTGTGCATAGGTGCGGGTGGTGCAGAAGGGGCAGGTACCTTCATCTTAGCTACCTTCTCAGTAAGTTCCTCCGCTTGCTTTGGCAGTCGTGAGAGAGACTCAAGGTCAGTGACCCTCTTGTGGATCTGCTCGACCATAGTTAACTTGTCAACTATCATCCCCATGCTGGGGATGAGGTCCTCTGTCAGATCCGCTACAATTCTCCTAGATGTCTCATTGGATAAGATAGAGGGAGACAACTAATAGGCCATGGTGGCTTGCGACCTGCTGGTTTCCGCCATCTGCTCTAGGATCTTCCATACATCGTTCTCGTTCTTGTTCAGATAGCTTCCTCCACAGGCGACGCTGACTAACCCCTACATCTCCGGTGTTAAACCACAGAACAAGGTCTGGACTAAGATCGCCTTAGAAATGCCGTGGTAGGGACATTTCTAAACTTAGTCATTGAACCTATCCCAGGCATCAAGGAATGGTTCACTGGGTCCCTGGGAGAAACTGGCGATCTTTGTTCTCATTTGGTTAGTCCTACTGAGACGGTAGAACTTCTTCAGAAATAAGTCCTTGAACTGCATCCAGGTTGTACATATCACCCTTAGGTTTTTCAGCCAATGTGCTGCCTTATCTCCTAAGGCAAATGGGGTGGCCTTCAGTCTAATGTAGTCTTACCCAACACTAGGATGGCTAAGGTTGTTGCAAACCATCTCGAAGTCTCGGAGGAAGGCATATGGTTCTTCATGGGTATTTCCGTTGAACTTCGGTAGCAGGCTATGGGGCTTGAGCTCAAATTCTTTGGCGGGAACCACTGGTGCCAACCAACTTTGAATCTCATTCTCCGCTGGGTTGTAGGTATCAACCATTTGTCGGTTGATTCCTCCTGCTGTAATAATATGTCCCATTCTAGTCGTGAGATCTGCATTTTGTTGTTCGTCTATGGCAAGGCGATTAAGAATTTGTCGCAATTGATCCTCATCCGGTGTCTACTTAGGTGGCATCTTGTCCTCTAGTCCTGGATATGAAACAATGTCGGTGTCAGAGGAGAAATCAATGAAGGGATTCTTACCGAGGCGATGGTCTTCCTCGGTAAGCTCAGAGGAGCGGAAAGGGTTGGTTTGAGAGTAACCACCCTGGGTGTGAGGGAACTAGAACTCAAGAGGGTCATGAGTCCTGGGTGGTCCAAGGTGTGCTTGGGCTGATGAAGAGGAGTTTCGTGGGGGGATCAAAGAGAGATTGGTGAATAAAGAGCCGATATCCCCCCAGTCACTCATCTTGATTTGGCGAGAAGAAATGGGAGTTCAAAGTGAAGATAGGATTTGACTCCTACCTGAAGCAAACAATTCAATCCAAGACCCTAGGTTCACAGTCAACACAGTGAAAGACTCGAAATCGAGTCCAATCAATCTTGTTAATTTTAAGTGTGATTTTTCAACCAAGATAGCAAGGATTTACGCGGCCTATAGGGAAGTCGGCTCAGAGCCGGATGCGTCTTCCCTGTTTAACCTGTCGCCTAAGATACCGCTGGTCCTTCCTTTCTTCGCTCATATCCCAAGTTGATGGATTCAAAGACCATACCCCTATCTACCTGCAAGTAGGCGGAGGCTGCCAAGGCCGAAACATCACCCCGGAGGGTTACTGGCAACTTGTCGCGAAGTACAACAATTTCTCCCCTATCTACCTGAGACAGGCCGAGGCTACTTGGTACTAGTCAGTGAACCTTAAAAATTCAACTTGTGATATTTGCTAGGATTAGTTGGAACGTGATATGGAAGGTAGGGATTTAGGCTCTGCCTTCAGGTGTTCACACACACGCAAGTACCCTCACTCAACCTGAAAACAAGGTCGAGGATTAATCTCCCGCAAACAGATTTTCCAATTTTATTTATTTTTTGTCAATAATGTTAGCAGTCCCGATTTTAAGTTTAGTTCTCACTTGTTAGTCCAACCACACAGCACGCCTATCGTCCAGTCCCAATTTCCGTTTAAATTAAATGTGAAAAACAGAGGGGGAAATCGAGAAAAGCTGATGCACGAAAAATAATGATGCGTATGCTGAGTTAAGAAGACTTATAGTGATCCCTTCGCTTTTATGCAGGATGCAAAATAGAATTGAAAACTTTACACTACATGCGTATGCAAGCGACAAAATACGCTCCTAGACAAGCAGTTCTATTAATGAGTGAAGAACATGTTGATTTGGCTAGATCTGCGAGTGCGTCTTTTAAGTGGTTGTGTGGTCCTAAAAATTACCAGCACAAGCAAACCCTAGAGTGGCTCGAGGAGCGTTAGTGCAAGCCTAAATTACCATTCAAACCACACAGCACACGGGGACACGGTTTCACTATATTTACACGCGCGAGAACCCAAATGGGAACCGCTGGAAATGATGCGAAAAAAAATAAAGAAATAAAATAAAAATACTGGTTCTCTCTAATCACTCAAAAAATCAATCTGTCGATTCCTCGAAGAGTCTTCGACTCCTCGCGTTCCTCGCACAGAAATAAATTGAGGTCATAGAATGACACACAAAAAATTCAACAATTAAAAGACAGAAAATATTCACAAGAAAACCAGGGGTCAGACTACCCGGGGATAGAAAATCAAACAGTCAGAAATTATTACAAATTAACCTAAGCCGTGCCTCCCCAGGCAACGACGCCATTTTGATAAGCCTCCCCGTTACCCTAGTAAATTCGAGCAAATTAATGTCCAAATTAATTACCAATGTTTGTTGCAGTCAGATAACGAGAGCGAATAAAAAACCACTATTAATTTTTTTGTTTTTACAACTTAATTTCGAGTGGCAACTTTTTTTACTTGGGAGTCCAAGGTCAAACTCAGGGAGGCAGTTGTCTCCTTAGGTGAATTTTTAGCAAATTTCCAATGGTCGATTTTCAGAGGGAATATTTTTGGTCTTTTCAGTTTTTTATGCGAGACATGCAAAATTAGGCCAGTTTTAAAGTTAAATCAGATAAGTATTCAAATGAAGTCCAAAAATAATGAAACTTTGCCAGATGATGAAATATGATATAATTAAGCTACCCTAATTTTTATGGAATTTTCTAACACTAAATTAAATTATTGTGAATTAAAAATGAATGCAGGGTGATTTTAACTAATTTAATTTTAATAAATATCAAATCACAATATTTTTCGGAATAAAAATTATCCTAGATAGATCTAAAGGTGAGGAAGGCAGGAAAATTATCAGACCTTAAGTTTTATGTGAAATGAACCTATTAAAAATAAATTAAGGAATTCACCAAATGAACTATTTAGGCCTCGAAATACGTGCAATTGAGATGAAATTTTTATGCAAGGTGAAGCTAATTATCCTAAATCTAATGTGATTTTTTAGGAATTTTTGGATCACGGAAAAATTACTATTAATTAAAACGTGAAATTGGGCAAAATATCACATAAATGAACTAATTAATTAATAAAAAAATTCCATTGATATCATAAAAATATGACACGTGTCACATAATAAGTAGGACAATGTAAGCTACACAATGCAATTTTTAGAACTCAAAAATGAATTAAGATGAATGCCTAAATATGCGTGCAAAGAAAGGGGTAAAAATGCTATACAGGAATTAAAATTGTTAAAAATAAAACATGCTGACAAGGACTATTATGCAATTACCTATAATGCAGGGGGGTTGAATGCAATTTCTCCACATATGCACGTGCTCCTCACATGGGGCTGCTTTGTAGGGACTGAAATGTAATATCAGAAACCTTCAAGGGCCTTAATGCAATTTGCCCAGGCCACACGTGCAGATCACGTGGGGTGCCCTAGGCTCGGTGGACATCGGCGGCTCGGGACGAGGCTCAGGCGACTCTGGAGGTTCGGGCATCGGTTCAAAAGAGCTTCGGATGATCCGAGCCTAGAGGTCGGGGAAGAGGCTCGGATCGGGCAATGTGGCGCGATCAAGTCTGTAGGATCACATCTGATCCAACGGTTGCGGAATGATGACGCGTGGCGTGTCTGAGTCCGTCAGATCATTGATCGATCCGACTGCGATGGGCTCGCTCCTGCTGATGGCGATGTGGCGTGATCAAGCCCGTAGGATCACTGATGATCCACCGGTTGCTGAGTGAGGCGACATGGCTGGCGAAGCACCGTTGGATCTAGAGGGATCCAACGGCCCGAGGCTGCTCTGGCTGATGGTGATGTGGCTTGCTCTTGATCGTCCGATCAAAGTGATCGGACGGTTGCTGCTTTTCGTCCCCGATAGCCCTCAGCCTCCTGCGGAGGAGAAGGCGAAGCTCCGGCGAGGCTGGCCCAGCTCCGCCTTGTCCCCTCATCGTCGCCGAAGGTTGCTAGAGGGTCTGGAGAAGCTCGGAAGTTGCGTGGCGAGGTGGCAAAGTGTCCGGTCGTCTCAGAAGGGAAGGAGGTGCACTAGAGCTTGGTGACGGAGGAGCTCGAAGGAAGCTCCGAAGAGCCTCCAGTCAATCAAAGGGATATTACCTGCAGGGGGTTAGAGGATAGCCGAAGCACGCGGACTGTTCGTGGAGTTGCTGGGAATGGGATGCGAGGCCTGCGGTACAGTGGGGGTGATTGGTGATCGAGCGGCTCCCAAGTGGCGGAGCTGACGTCAGTGACCAGTAGGGTACGATGTTTGACGAATCTAAGGATAGCGCGAGGATTCCTACTCTGAGGCGGAGTTCGGAGGATGGCCAAGAGGTGGTGAAGGTACGCGGAGGAGTGGAATAAATTAGGAGAAAAATGAAGCGGACGGAGAATAAGATCGGAGGGGCGATGAAGGATGCTACCTGGGGAATGGAGCTCAGGTCTAAGCTCCTGGTCATCGCTCGAAGGTCGGTAGTTGGCCTGAGCTTGTGCAGCTCGCGGAGGAGGCTGCAGCATGGCGTGGATGACCGTGGATCTCGCCGGAGAAGACGCCCGTTCTTTGCTCAACGTTTTGTCTAGTTGCTGTCACCAATTGGAAGGTCGGAGCTCAGGGAATCTCTCTGGAATGGCGGATAGGCGTGAATGTGGCCGGAGGACGATGATTTATAGGGTGAAGGTGATGGGGTAGCTGGTGACGAGGTGAAGTTCGTGGAAGTTGTGGGGCGACTCTGGTGGGAGTCTTGGTGAGCGAGGGAGCTGGCGAGGATGAGGGAAGAGTGGTGATGATCGTGGTGGCGTTGGTGATCGGAGAAGGTGGCTGAGGTGGAGACGAAAATAGAAAGGGGCGGCCCCTCGCACAAGATCGTGAAAGTGGGAGAGAGGGAGGCCAGAGGTAGAAGACAAGGTCCTGGCTATTGGATCTTGTGATCCAACGACGGAGAAGAAAGCGCTAAGGATTAGATTGGATTTGATCTATGGCGAGGTGATCTAAGGGTTAGCGATGCGCCTCGTGGCGTGCTAAAGTGCAAGTGCTGGCAGACGGCTTGGATTTGATTCAAACTTGATCCAATGGCTGAGGCACGAGGTGTGGAATCAGCGGCTGTGATAGAAAGTTGAGGGCGCGATCAAGCGGTGTTCAAGCCACCACGTGGCGTGATGAGGGAGAGGCGCTCAAGGACGGTGGTGATGATGACCTGGGAAGATCAAACGACAGGGAATAAAGGGCGTAGCAAAGTTATATTTTTCCTAGAATCTTAATCCAGTGATGAATGCAAAACATATTTTTTTTGTATTTTTTAGGGTTAAAATGCAACAAATAAAAATACACACTTTTTATGGGTTTTTTTCACAATTTATCACACAAACTATAAGCAAAAATAATGAAAAATTTACTGGAATGAAAACATGATGAAAGGAAGCTACACTAATATTTTTGGATTTTTTGACAATATATGAATTTTTAATAAATAATTTCTAATAAATCCACAATGACAAATTAATCTGAGTGCGAATTATCTCAGATAGATACTTTCATATAGAATACAATAGACTTGAAATTTTTATGAAAAGGATTTATGTGGATTTAATTAAAAATCAAATACTAAAAAAACTCTACAGTTTATTGTGGGCACAAGACAACTCCACTTTAGATGAAATTTGGACTGTAAATTAATCACATATCAAAGCATCATGCCTAATATTTGTGCAATTTTTAGAGCAACTGTGTGTGAGATATAAATTTAAAAGCTCAATTTGGGTAAAATATGCAATATTTCATTTGAACAATTTTAGTTAATTCAAAATATCTCACAAAAATACAAATAATTTTTCAGATGGTAGACAATAAGCTGCTCAACACGATGATATTTTTCATTGAATAAAAAGATGCAAATTGATGTCCAAATTAAGAGACAAAGACAGGGGTATCCGTGCAAACTATAAATGACTTAAAAAACACAACAAAAGCACAGGGACTGCTTTATAATTACATAAACTAAAAGAAAAAAATATGGAATATTTACAAGAAAAATGAACTAAAGAAGACCTTCTTCTTCCTTGATCGGCTGGAGATGAACCCAACCCCAACAAGGGGAATGGCGGCGGCTTGGACGGTGGAGAGCGCAGCACGGCCGCCGTGGTTGGAGGAGAGCGGTTGAGGTGCGCGGCGGCCAGCGACTGGAGGAGCGGTGGAAGGGCCACTGGCGAGCACGACGGAGAGGTGGCGCGCTGGTCGACGGGCGCGGTGGTTGGCCGGCGGGCGCGGTCGGCGGAGGGCTGAGGAGGGGGACGATGGTCGGCAGAGGCGTGCGGACGTGCGGCCTGCGAGGGCTGCTGCTGGGGCTGTGTGCTGCGGTGGTGGAGAGGAAAGGGGGTGGCGGCGGTGGGTGCTCCCACCGCTGCTGCTCGTTTTTTTTAATTTTTTTGATTTTTTTATTTTCTTTTAACTGTTGTGATGTGTTTTTTTTTATTTTTTTTAAATTTTTTTAAATTTTGATTTCTTAAACATGGAACAAACATGTATGCAAAAAGGGAAGATGAGTTGGTGGTGAAGTGATAGAGATATAAATAAATGGGAGTATGTGAATGGTAATGAGAAGTGATAAAAAAATTGATAAAACAACAACAATGATATAATGATAGGAAAATTACCTACGATGGAGACGATCGCCTATGATGTGCTTGCGAAAGCACAGTCTTCGCTCGAATCACCGGCGTGCGATGAGCTCGACCAGCGCGTGGATGCGGATGTGATGTTGGCCAAAAAGCCAATAGATCTCACCGGAGAGAGGGCCGTCGTCGCTCGACCGCAGTTGCGTCGCTGTCACCGATTCAACTCTGGGAACTAGGATCTCCTCACATAAAGATGGATCAAAGGAAAAAATGAATAGAATGAGATGTATATAAAGAGGATGACATGAGAAATTATTAAGGTGGTGGAGTTGAATGGGAGGTTGTATTATTAATGGAGTTGAATGGGAAGTTGGAAAAAATGGTGGAATAATGGAGTTGAATTGGTGGTTATTGTAGAGAATGGAAATTAAATAATAAATAAATAAATAAAGTAGGCTACTTTAAATACAATAAAATAAAAAGCGAAGAGAAATAGTGGAGAATTTACAAAAGAAAACAAAACACCATGTACAATTTTTTGTTTACTTTTCTAATATGTATTTTTTTGTCTTTTTAATAAGAGATATTTACAACAGAAAAAATACAATAAAATAATATAAATAAAATACAACACAAACATTATTTTTTGTATTTTTAGTAATTAAGAAAGATACAATAAAAATTGAAGAAAGAATGAATATATACATGATATACAATGTACATCTAGGTACCAAAACCCAACTTTTGCAAATGAGCTCCGATTTTAATGAAACCACTTCTGTTGGATAGATAATTTTCTAACTTGAACTTTAAAAGTGAGTTTGATGAATTTGGAGTTCATACAGAGTTGGAATTTAGCTTAGAATTTGGACTTTACGCCTTTTTCTCTTTGGGATCTAGGAGCATTTATTTGAGTTAAAATTTGTTTTGTATTTTTGTATTTTTATATACATTGTTATGAACAAGTTAGAGAAAGAATTAGCCAAAAAGGAGTTGAAATGAAATTATTAAAAATCCATGATGTTTTGGGCTATTTACAAGTGAAAAACTCCTTTAATTTGCAGCTTTTTAGTGTTAATTTATTTTATTCAATATAATATACAATAATTAATGTATTTTATTTACAAGAGTCATTTTGTTAATTTATGGATTTTGTATACATTTAATAGGGTTTTTACTGGTGGATTTTGCTATGATCAAGATATTGAGATGATGAATCGTGGATTCATCAACGGGTTGGCTCCGGCGAGATGAATCGACCTCAATTCCACGCCTCCTTGTCACCTGAGGAGCCCACCGTGCTCCTGCTGTCACCAGGAGTGTAGTCAAGGGTTTTGGTAGGGTTTAGGTGGTGGAAGAGGGATCAAAGGAGAGAGGAAGGTTGGGGGGGTATATTTGAAAGTTTGAGAACTGTGGCTCAAAGATCGATGGTGGCAGCTCAGTGCAGCGATCCACAACCCAAGGAGAGCTGTGGGCATGAATCAACACAAGTCGAGGAAGAAAAGTTACTAAGAGACCAAGACGAGATGGTGCTTGGCGTGGCCTCCAAAAAATCATGAAGTGGGTCAATAACAAATGTTCTGACAAAGCTATAGGAGGAGGTCAAATAGTTGACCCCGGGTCAACTGTCAGAGCCACCTGGTTGGTCCACGTGGACCAACCAGAAAAAACCCTACAAAAATCAATTGTAAAATCATTTTAAAAATAACAAATCAATTTATTAATTTTTGGTTATTTTATAAAAAATATTTATTATTTCATAAGGTATTTTAAAATGATTTTTAATTATTTTTATGAGGTATAAAAATACAAGTCACCATTTTAGGCTTATATAGGTATATAAATCTACATATTTTAATATTTTATTTTTATTTTATGAATTTAGTTTTATTTATTTTGTGCATTATTTTATAAATTTATAAAATATTTTTATATACTTAAATATATTTTTATTTTTTTCTGACATATTTTGTACACTTAATAAAATAAAAGTATGAATTATATAGGTATATATACAGGTACTATACCTATGTATATTATATACAAGTATTTTATTTTGTTTTTCTTTTGTATGTTTATTCTGATTTTAATATACACATAAATTATAAATAATATTTACAATTTATAAAAATATAAAATGGTAAAAATAATTTATAAATAATAAAACAAATATTTTAATCTGTACCAGTATACAATAGGGGTCCAAAAGTCAACTTTCAAACCGTAGCTCCGCCAAATGCAAAACCATGGCCATTAAATAGCTTATTTAAAATTATATACAATTAAAGGCGAGTTTGACACGTTTCGAGTTTTTATTTGCGAGATACAGGTCTGGGATTTTGGGATTCTAGAATCTTATTCAGATCATAACTTTTTATTTGTACATTATTTTTGAGTGAAATCAATTTTGTATTTTTATTTATTTAATTATATATAACTTTCATGTACAAAGTTTCTTTATTTGAGGTATAAAAGTGTAACCAAAAATAGGACCCAAAATGAATAAAGAATGAATGAAATACAAGATATTTTTATTGTATTTTGGCCATTATCTCCCCCTACTTTATTTCTTGTCGATCTAGTCATCAAGATGCCTAGGTCTCGGGGTTTCGGTTCATAAAATATTTACAATATTTTATTCTTTTTATTTTCTTTTCTTTATTCTACAATTTTGGCTTTAAAAACTGAATTTTATACACATTTTGTACAATAATGCATGCATGCTAAAATGCCAGAATTAACACTATTTACACGCATTTATTAGGGGTTTTAAGGCCAAAATGATAGAATAAATATGATGAAACATAGATTCATCAGATATTTACAAGGGAATTTGGCTTCTTATTTAATGCAAAAATACATGTTATTATGCACATATTAATTCTAAATGCATTAATGGAAAAAATGCAGAATAAATGGAGAAATGTAGCTAGTTACTTAGGATCAGTGCGACTTTTAGAGTGATGAATCACATATCAATCAACCCACTATACTTAAACCTAGCTCGTCCCCGAGCAACTAAAATGAAATGTAAAAGTGAAATGATTTTGGTTTCCGTACCAAAGTCATGAACAAAAGGTGAAAATGGAGCATGACTCTACCTTTGGATTTCTAATGTGGTAGAACCTTATTGGGAATTGAATTTAAGACCTAACAACCTTTGAGTTCCACAAGTCTCTATTCAGTTCCCCTCAACAGTCAGGTCAGAACAAATCCTCATACGCAAATTCTTATAACTATGTATCTTGCTTGTACTGTATAAGTGAAATATAGCTCCCTGCATTAGAAATGGCAAAGAAACAACCTCCTCTAACAAGGTAACTGTAATTCCTCAGTCTAGCAACTCCTTCCTCGAGAAGGGGGGGGGGGTACTCCCTTCTTAGTTCAAGTACAACCAGCTCAAGAAGAGGAGGTAGAGAAGAGAATGGATTGTGACCAGTTTAGTCACATATTCGTGGAACATGACCAGAGTAGCCAAGTCTCCTGCTGCAAGCTTCCTTGGTATGAGACTTTGAAGCATATGCCATGCTTATTTTATTATACGCATATACACACTCCGGTGACATTTTATTTTCAATCAGGCATGTCCCCTTTTTGGAGCTCTCTTTTTTTTTGACATATATACAAGGTGCAACATGTACATAAGGAGCTTTTCTTCTTGAGCCAGTAAACTATCCCTCTTTTGAAGCTTTATTACAACTTACAACCTCCTATTGTTAGACGTCGATGCCACTAGACCAGGTTGAGGTGCACTACCCTCCCTAGAGGAGGACGAGTGTTTCCATGCATGTGCTACTACAAGCCAAAGGATTTTGCCTCATCACCTCATCAATGAAGAGTTACGTGTTGGTGCTTGTCCAAGGTAGGTCACTATCTAAGAGAATCGTATGTGTGTGTGAAATATTATACTTAGACCAATCAAGATGACATGTGAATATGGTGTTGAGGACTAAGAGAATTAAGTTGCTCGACCTAAAAAACTTAACTCCAGCTCCTATAAGGTTCCTATGAAATTACGCATATTAAGGTCAAATCAAATCCACCCTCGACTTATCTTCATAACTTGGTTCAGAACCCACTAATGTTTCACTTTGCATATGCTATATATGCAAATGAAATGCAAATGACATGTAATGTAGACGAATGAAGTGCAAGACAAACATTTTTTTGAATGCACAGTAAATAAGAAGCCTCTTTTTTTCTTTTCTCTTTTTTTCAGAAGTATTTTTAATATTCCGCTATACCTCCTATTTTACAACAAATTTTACAAAAGTATTTTACAAGAATTATACAAAACTATATATATTATATAGATTTTTATAGCTTGTATACAATATACATATTTTATAAGTATACATGTATTTTTTTACTAATTTTTCCCACCCCATAATTTTTGCATAATATATACAAAAATATGGATAATATATGCGAAAATATGCGAAAGTTCAAGCTATGGGTAAATTATATATGTAATTTATATACACACCCCCTATACGAAGCATGTGATATGTCCTCAGAGCACAAGAAGCGAGATAAAGACATGGCTCGTGCTAAGGGTAGGAGAGTTAAAAGAATAAAAGGTATATAAGTCGACTCTCCCCCCTTTACTTAGGCTCTGGTCAACCTAAGTATAGAAGAAGAGCAAACATTGGGCGGTTGAGGTGTGGATGAGAAATGGATGAACTGTTAGCAATGTGAGCCCGAGGAGAACCATTCCTCCAATAAATGTTATTGTAATAAACGATTTATCAATAAAGTTATTGATTATGTTTCACTCCCTTTCTGAAATTGATTGAATGAATGCACTATAAGGTCCCTATGTACAATAAGGGTTATGTACCATGGCCAACATGATAATACAACTGTTGATTTATTGATTGAATCATAGAGGCTGAAGCTTGGATGACTTTCTAAGGAGTTAGATAGAGGACTCATCAAGCATCATCAAATGATTGTCAAGTGATGATCTCTAGCCTGAGTAGGAGATGGCAATCCGTTCTCATTAGGCTAATAACTGATCGATCTCTTGATGCAGGTCCTCTGCATGGGAATAGTGATTCAGAGGTATCAGATTCGTTGAGTCAATGGGTTGACTTAACGAGATCGAGATAACCAAAGACCTATGTTGAATGCTGTCACAACATAGGCACACATCCTTTGACAAGAGACAGATGTGTTGCTATATGTCTAAGTGTGTACATTTGGCAGACCAATAGTTTGATGACCTAGCCAAGGTCTATACACCGGCGAACTAGTGTGCATGTAAGGACATATGAGTAATACGATATCTCAAAGGGATCATACAGGTTCACTTGTGACCAGGAGACATGAGCTCACTCATGAGATATTGGGACTGATCAAATCCCATGCATGGTCGTCATGTTGTGGAATCATGACATGAATTTGAAGGTAAGATATATGCTTTGTGAAGGCATATAATCTGTACAAAATCCCAAGGACCAAGATTGAGAAACTTAGTGATCAAACCATGAAGATGATAGTGTAGAAGTGATCTATGTCTTAAGGATGATCATAGGTCTTCCAGTATGCAGGATGTACATGTATTGGGAATACCTGAGGGTGATTTGATCATAGACGATTGTATAACCATGACGCTTCCATTCCGAGGGAGTAATGAAACATGTCTGGATTTTAGTGACTCCTCTCAATAGAGAAGTGACCTAATCTTAGTCAATGATTTGGACATTGATCTGAATGAGATTCAGATGCAATGAGAAGATTAGGTTTACGACCTTTATTTAATCAAGCATCTATGAGAGGTCCATTGGATCTGTATTTGAGATGTGATCTCAATATCCAAATCACTATACGTGGAACAATACAATCGCCCTGTCCTTATCTCCAAGTATCTGAGGAGAAATCGCATTATTCTTGAAGGGTTCAAGAATAATTCCATATATCTAGGCATTGAGAAATTGATGATTAAATGTGATTTAATTATCTTGATATGTGTGGAAATTATCCAATATAATTAAATGTGATTAGTTATTATGGATAATAATAATGTGGATAATAGTATCCAATTATTCATAATATATTATAAATGTGATTTATAATGTATTAGAGAGAGCTAATTATAATTTATATTTGTTGATTAATTATTAATGTGCATTGGATACACATTGTGTAATTAATTGAAAATGTAAATTATATTTTGTTTTGCGTTGTGAATGTGATTCACAATTTTCTAATGGCAAGATTGCAATATTCTAAAAATTAATTATCAATTATTTTTGGAGAATAAATCACAACAAAAGTTTTTGAATTAAATAATGGACAATTTCATGGAGATATGCAATCTCACGAGATTACCCCACTTGGAAATAAGTGGACGGCTACCAAGTCCTACATGGGATTGGTGGCCGTCCACTATATTCCAATGGGAGATGAGATCTCCATGGAATTTGTCTCCTTATTTAATTGGTTTAATTTTATGATTGATGTATACTTGATTTGTCAAATATATTTGATCTAAATTAAATCATAAGTTGTTGGCTTTTACCGACAACAGTCTTGACCATTGGATTGATCATAAGTCAATCTCAACCATTGATTTTATTATTCCCATGGATTGAGATCCATGGATCGCAAAATCCTATAAATAGAGAGGCATACCATGCTCTCTAGGGCTATGCTTTTGGAACCACATCTCTATCTCTCATTCTCTCCCCACACGCCAACTCTCTCTCCCTCTCCTTGGTGGGCGTCCACTAAACCCTAAGGAAGATCATCGTCGTCGCCTTCGCCACCGTGCCGCCACTTCGATGTTCTTCGGTTCTCCGTCTTCTTGGAGTGCTACACTCACAAGGAAGACATTCAATCTCGTACGATGAGATCAGGAGTTCCCGGTGCTTGGATCAACTTGTTGGATTGCGAGGATCATGCGACTCATCCCCGCGCTCGCAAGCTTCTTCTCCGATGATCGGACTTGAGACAAGAGGTCTCTCTAAGTAGAGACTCGATCAACCACGCTTCAATATATATTCCTTTATACTTGTTGTGGTTAATATGAAACGATCCAAGAATCGTTCTTGGATCATGTGGTTTCATCGCATGAAAAATTTTATATTCCGCTGCATAGAACAACTAATATGACTAGTCGTTCTTCGTCGTATTCGATACGAAACTCACGCTTCCGTGATGCACTTGAGGATTATACCTTATCCTTCAAGTGGTATAAGATCCTTAGGTCGAAGGTTTTGGATACGATCCACAAACTAAGGACAACTTGGGTTCGTAGAGGTCGCGAAAGTTTTTTGTCGCATTTGATTTTCGCACTTCTGTTTAGTGAATAAATTAGGCCCTGTTTAAAGTGCTTAAACACGAATTAATCCTTGGATTTTGTTACCCATTAAATAAGGAAACCATAGGATCTGAGTTTACGTAATTTCAATTCCGTTTGCTCGAGATATGGTTGTTTTAATGAACATGTATGCACTGTTGCGGGAACTGCAAATCTTAACATGATTAGTGAGTTAATTACTGTTTTGATTTGCCTCGAAATCGTGAAATATAACTTAGGTTCTGTCCTAAATCAAATTATCAATCTTTGAAAATTGATTTTGTCTATTTTGGATTTAAATTGATTGAGATATGTTAATTTTAGTAAATTGGAGTCACTGCTGAAATTACAGTCCTAATCAAGAACCATGTGATTGTAAATTAATCAAATTAATTGTCAATTTCAAGAAATAATTATGGAAAATATTTGAGAAATATTGGAATATGATTATTTCCTTAATTGACTTTGCCTCAACCAATAAATTGATTATACTTGATCTAGATCATAATTGGAAACACAATCATCAAACTCCTTGCTTGAATAGGATTGGGAATTTGTCTAGCGAAATTCCTTATAATAAAAAATATTTTGATTATTACTATATGGTATAATTTCGGTTGAAGAACCAATGATCATCTCAAGTAAAAATTGATCTATTTGGCATTATCCTTTCCCGAGGCGGATATGGTGTCTAGTCGGAGATCGCTGGGGTAGCAGGTTGCAATGTATGTGGTCCGTCCCACTCTCATCGGTACTGGCCATGATAACGGGTAGTGACTTGATAATGTCGAAGAAATCAAGATGTATTTTCTAATTATTAAAATTTGAATTAATATGTATTTTGAGATAATACCATATATATATATATATTGTTGATTGAATTGGATTGATAATTAATTTAATATGATTGAATTAATTATATCCAATTGAAACACTCTGTTATGAATAGATTTGTTGATTCCCTTGGAAGAATTAATTACATGAATATGATTCATAATAATTAATTAAAATTTGAATATGAAATGGAGGATCACACAAGTGACATCCATTGTCTCCCGTCAAGGCGAAGGGTTTCGTCAACAGATATTATATGTAGGGGACACCTGTCTGTAGTGACAACTCCTGCATATGATCCATTTGGATCGGGCTCGTCACTTCTCGAAAGAGTAAGGACGTACGCGTAGTGACCACAATATCGGGTCCTCATATTATTAGGGTGATATTGGATTGTGCATAGCGAGTTGTATTCATGTTGATGGTCGGTTCAATTAATGACGGGTCAAAATCACCTTAGGGGTGGTGAGCCCGGGTATTAAAGACCAAATAGGGAAATGCAAGTTTGACTTGTAAGGTAGAATGTGTTCCCGCTTCTCTTTGTTGGTGTCCTAGGTTCTCATATTATTGGGATATGACAAAGATAAAGAGGAGATCCCAGTTCTTACTTGAGATATATCGGTAAGTATATCTCTTACTTTGAAAGTGATTAAGGGAATAAACTTTCATAGTTGACACAGCAAGAATAATTTGATTTAAAATGACTTAATCAAATATCATAAATTGAATGTATGATTATATGTTCTAATATAGTACATTCTTAATTTCAGAAAATGAAGTCCATGAACCCACTAAGCAGGCTTCTGGATGTCAACCAGTTGACCGGACCAAATTACTCGGATTGGATCCGTAATTTAGAGCTTGTACTCTCAATTGAGAGCATAAGTTATGTGCTCTCAGAAGACAAGCATGAAAACCCTAAATCAAAGAAAGAAAAAATATACAATGATAAGTATGATGAAGATCATGTCTTGGCTAGATGCTATATCTTGGGTTCTCTCCAATGTTCTTCAGAAACAACATGTGGAGATAAGTACATGATAGGAAATAATGCACAATTTGAAAGATATGTTTGGTGTCATTAACCACACCTAGCGATACGATGTTATGAAAGAACTCGTTCGCTGCAAGATGCAGAAAGGAACTTCGGTCCTTGAACATGTACTCAAAATGTTTGGGTACTTGTCAGAGCTGGAGACTCTTGGGGCTACCATGGATGGAGACATGAAATCCGATTTCATTCTGTTGTCGTTGCCCAAGTCTTTCGATAACTTTGTGGTTTCATTCCACATGAACAAGCTGGAATTGACGAACGCTGGGCTTCTTGCTGCACTAAAGTCTGCAGAAGACGTAATGAAGAAAGATGGTGCCGCTGGTAGTGCAATGGTTGCACAGGTCAGAGGGAAGCGTGGTTGGAAGCAAGGTTCTCGGAAAGGCCCGACCTAGAAGAGAAAGAAGAAGGGACAAGGTGTTGGCTCATCTTCCAATACATCCACTCTAATGGCGTCGAAGAAAACTGATGTATGTCACCACTACAAGAAGCCTGGGCTCTGGAGGCGTAACTGCCCGGATTACCGGAAGTCGGTCGACAAAGGTAAAGCCCCAGCAGGTATGAAATCTATTTTATCATTGAAACCAGTTTTCTCGTTGGACGAGAAGGAAGTTGGGTTGTTGATTCTAGTGCTTATGTTCATGTATGCAATTTGTTGCATTTGTTTCAGGAAACTAGAAGACTTGAAAAGGGGGAGATAGTCATCCAGATGGGATCTGATGCAAGTGTTGCAGTAGTCGTTGTCGGGAATTGTCGACTATCATTATCTAGTGGTAGAGTCCCATTACTTAAAGAGTGTTTTTATGTACCTGAAGTCAGGAGGAATTTGATATCTGTATCTAAGCTAGTTAGAAGTGGATATTCATTCCTTTTCTGTAATAAATTAGTCATAAACCATTAAGATAAATAGATTGCAGATGGTATTTTGACTTCTGGTGGACTCTATGAATTGTGCATTAATGAGCATGTCATGAATGTTACTACCACTAATAAAAACCCTAAAAGATCAAGGGAGAATAAAAATCATTCAAATATGATTTGGCATCAAAGGCTTGGTCATTTATCTGTTCATAGGATCAATAGATTGATAAAGGGTGGACCTTTGGATTTTCTACAGGTTCAATCTTTACCTGCCTGTGAACATTGTATTCGAGGTAAAATGACTAGGATTCCTTTCTATAACAAGGTTACAAGATGCGAAGGTATTATTGACCAAATAAATACCGATGTATGTGGTCTCTCCAGTACCGTGACTCGAAATGGATATCGATATTATTTGACATTTATTGATGACCATTCACGATATGAGTTTGTCTTCCTATTACGTCATAAATCAGAAACCTTTGAAAAGTTCAAAGAATTCAAGGCTTTATTTGAGAACCAAACCGATAGGAAGATTAAACGGATTCGATCTGATCGAGGTGCCGAGTACCTCTCAGATGAATTCAAGGAATACCTTAAAGAGAATGGAATTATTTCCAATCTCGCTACTCTTGGAACTCCCCAACTTAATGGTGGTGCTGGGAGACACAACAACACCATGATGGATATGGCCCGTTCAATGATGAGCAAAGTACATTTACCACTTAGTTTCTGGGGATATGCAGTAGAGACTACAATATATATCCTGAAAAAGATTCCTAGCAAATCTGTACCTAAGACTCCTCATTAGCTCTGGTATGGAACCAAACCAAGTATTAATCACTTGAGGGTTTGGGGTTGCTTGGTTCATGCGAAGAACGTGGACGCAAGTAAGCTAGAATATCGCACTCGCGAGTGTTTCTTCATTGGGTACATTAAAGATGGTATTGGATACCAACTCTATGACCATGAGACCCAAAAGGTTTTTATCTCTAGAGATGTGAAATTTCTGGAGGATGATTTCCTCAAAGGTCAAGACAAAAGTGAAGTAGAGGAACTCATAGAATCCCCTGAGGATTCTGAGCTTCCTAGACTAGAAACTGAAGAAGTAAATAAAGATGAAACACCCATACCTCTTCAAAGGAGTTCGAGGGTGGTTGCACCACCTGAAAGGTATGGATTCCATGTGTCAAGTGAAATTGACAATGACCCTACTTCATTTGATGAAGCACTCACGGATAATGACATGGATAGATGGATGCTGGCAATGAAGTCGGAAATTGACTCCATGCATAAGAATGGTGTATGGACCCTAGAGGATCTACCTAAAGGGGTAAAACCCACAGAATGCAAATGGATCTTCAGGAGAAAGAGGGGACCTGATGGGAAAGTAGAGGCTTTCAAGGCACAGCTCGTAGCCAAGGGCTACACACAGAGAGAAGGCATCGACTACGATGAGACATTCTCTCTTGTGGCTATGCTTAAATCCATGAGGACACTGCTAGCTATAGCTACATATCTTGACTACGATATCTGGCAGATGGACATCAAGACAACTTTCCTCAATGGTTACCTCGAGGAGGATATCTACATGGAGCAACCTCAGGGCTTCATAACTGAGGATGGCAAAGCATGCAAGCTGATGAAATCCATCTATGGGCTCAAGCAAGCTTCTCGTAGCTGGAACATCAGATTTGATGAAACCATAAAGAGTTAAGATTTTGTGCAGAATCCTGATGAACCTTTTGTGTACAAGAATCTTAGTTGGAGTGCCATTGTGTTCATCGTGGTTTACGTAGATGACATCCTTATCATTGGGAATGATACAAGGATGATGACAAGAGTGAATATTTGGCTATCCCATACCTTTGAGATGAAAGATCTTGGAGAAGCCTCTTACATCTTAGGCCTGAAGTTGTTCAGAAACCGAGAAAAGATGATTTTGGGATTGTCACAACATGGGTACATTAAGAAGATTCTTGAACGATTCTGTATGGATAGTTCCAAGAAAGGATTCCTACCCTTAAGACATGCTATCCACCTGTCTAAAGGGATGGCTACTCAAACTATTGAGGAAAAGAAAGCCATGGCTGGATGCCCTTATGCATCATATGTAGGAAGCTTAATGTATGCTATGATGTGTACTAGGCCAGATATCTGCCATGCAGTGGGAGTGGTAAGTCGTTACCAATCCTGCTATGGAGAACAACACTGGAATGCAGTAAAGAACATATTCAACTATCTAAGACGGACGCAAGATTTCATCGTGGTCTATGGAGATGGTGATCTCCAAGTCTTGGGATATAAAGATTCTGACTTCCAATCGGATATTAATAATCGAAAGTCGACATCAGGGTTTGTATTCCTATTGAATGGTGGTGCTGTGAGCTGAAGAAGCAAGAAGCAGGACACCAGAGCAGATTCAACAACAGAAGCTGAATACATTGCCGCATCGGATGCTGCAAAGGAGGCGGTGTGGTTGCACAAGTTCGTCCTGGAGCTTGGCGTAGTTTCCTCTGATACTCCTATCCCATCCCACTACCCTGTGATAACATGGGAGCCATTGTCCGGGCGAAGGAACCCATATGGCATCAGAAGAGCAAGCACGTAGAAAGGAAGTACGACATCATTTGAGAGATTCAAAAGCGTGGTGACATCATCACCATCAAGGTGGCCTCTGCCGACAACGTTGCTGATCCTCTTACCAAACCTCTGACACAAAAGGTTTTCGACCATCATGTAATGAGTATGGGTTTAAGGATTGTTCCTGAATGGTTCTGAGAGCTAGTGGGATATTGTTAGCAATGTGAGCCCCACGCGAACCATTCCTACAATAAATGTTATTGTAATAAATGATTTATCAATAAAAGTTATTTATTATGTTTGACTCCCTTTCTGAAATTAATTGAATGAATGCACTATAAGGTCCCTCTGTACAATAAGGGTTATGTACCATGGCCAACTTGATAATCTTACAGCTGTTGATTCATTGATTGAATCATAGAGGCTGATGCTTGGATGAATATCTTAGGAGTTAGATAGAGTACTCATCAAGCATCATAAATGATTATCAAGTGATGATCTCCAACCAGAGTAGGAGATGTAAATCCTTTCTCATTAGGTTGATATCTGATCGACCTCTTGATGCAGGTCCTCTACATGGGAGTAGTGATTCGAAGGTATCGGATTAGTTGAGTCAATGGGTTGACTTAATGAGATCGAGATAACCAAAGACCTATGTTGAATGCTGTCACAACATAGGCACACATCCTCTGAACAGAGACAGATGTGTTGCTATATGTCTGTGTGTGTACATTTGACAGACCAATAGGTTAATGACCTAACCAATGTCTATACACGAGCGAGCTGGTGTGCATGTAAGGACATATGAGTAATACGATCTCTCAAAGGGATCATACATGTTCACTTGTGAACTGGGAGACATGAGCTCACTCATGAGGTATTGGGACTGATCAAATTCCACGCATGGTCGTCATGCTTTGGAAGCGTGACATGAATTTGAAGGTAAGATATATGCTTTGTGAAAGCATATGATCTATACAAAATCCCAAGGACCAATATTGAGAAACTTAGTGATAAAACCATGAAGATGACAGTGTAAAAGTGATCTATATCTTCAGGATGATCATAGGTCTTCCAGTATGCAGGATGTATAGGTATTGGGAATACCTGAGGGTGATTTGATCCTAAACGATTGTATAACCATGACGCTTCCATTCCGAGGGAGTGATGAAACAGATATGGATTTTAGTGACTCATCTCAATCGAGAAGTGACCTAATCTTAGTCCATGATTTGGACATTGATCTGAATGAGATTCAGATGAAATGAGAAGATTAGGTTTACGGCTATGATTTAATCAAGCATCTATGAGAGGTCCATGGGATCTGGATTTGAGATGTGATCTCAATATCCAAGTCACTCTACGTGGAACAATACAATCGCACTGTCCTTATCTCCAAGTATCTAAGGAGAAATAACATTATCCTTGAAGGGTTCAAGAATAATTCCATAGATCCAAGCATTGAGAAATTGATGATTAAATGTGTTTTAATTATCTTAATATGTGTGGAAATTATCCAATATAACTAAATGTGATTTAATTATTATGGATAAGAATAATATGGATAGTAATATCCAATTATTCATAATATATTATAAATGTGATTTATAATGTATTAGAGAGAGCTAATTATAATTTATATTTGTTGATTAATTATTGATGTGTATAGGATACACGTGTAATTAATTGAGAAAGTAAATTATATTTTGTTTTGGGTTGTGAATGTGATTCACAATTTTCCAATTGCAAGATTGCAATATTCTCAAAATTATTTATGAATTATTTTTGGAGAATAAATGACAACAAAAGTTTTTAAATTAAATAATGGAGAATTTCATGGAGATATGCAATCTCTTGAGATTTCATGAGATTGCCCCATTTGGAAATAAGTGGACGGCTACCAAGTCCTACTTGGGATTGGTGACCGTCCACTATATTCCAATGGGAGATGAGATCTCCATGGAATTTGTCTTCTTATTTGATTGGTTTAATTTAAGGATTGATGTATATTTGATATGTCAAATATATTTGATCTATATTAAATCATAAGTTGTTGGCTTTTACCAACAAAAATCTTGACCATTGGATTCATCATAAATCAATCTCAACCATTGATTTTATGAGTCCCATGGATTGAGATCCATGGATCCCAAAACCCTTTAAATAGAGAGGCATACCATGCTCTGTAGGGCTATGCTTTTGGAATCACATCTCTATCTCTCTTTCTCTCCCCACATGCCAACTCTCTCTCCCTCTCCTTGGTGGCTGTCCACCAAACCCTAAGGGAGATCATCGTCGTCGCCTTCGCCACCGAGCCGCCGCTTCGATGTTCTTCGATTCTCCATCTTCTGGGAGTGCTATGCTCGCAAGGAAGACGTTCGATCATGTATGATGAGATCAGGAGTTTCTGGTGCTTGGATCAACTCGTTGGATTGCGAGGATCACGCGACTCATCCCTGCGCTCGCAAGAATCTTCTCTGACGATCGGACATGAGACAGGAGGTCTCTTTTCGTAGAGACTCGATCAACCATGCTTTAAGAGGTATTCCTTTATACTTGTTGTGGTTATAGATGAACGAACCGAGAATAATTCTTGGATCATGTGGTTTCATCGCATGAAAAATTTTAAATTCCACTGCATAGAACAACTAGTACGACTAGTCGTTCTTCATCGTATTCGATACGACGCTCACGCTTCGGTGATGCGCTTGAGGATTATACCATATCCTTCATGAACATATACACATGGCGTGTATCGGTCCCCCTATACTTAGGATCTAATCAACCGAACTATAAGACATGAGTATGTATGAGAACCAATGGGTAGGAGAATATACAAAGAGAAGGGAAGTGGGGAAATATATGCTTGGAGATGGGAGGAGTAATGATGATTCATGCATTCCCTAAGAGTGGATCATTGAATTATGGGATGCGCATGAATGAGATCTCTTCAACAATGGCTATCTGCTCATATGATCCTATAAAATGCTTCTACAGTTGCCCATATACAAGGAACGGTCGTGCACCATTTGTAAGCTCTGAAATCCACACATTATCGTTCGTGTTCTGTTCCATAACTATGAAGGGTCCTTTGCACTTTGACTTCAACTTACCTAGAAAGATCTTCAACGTGGAAATGATTAACCATACCTTTGCCCTGGGATAAAACTCTTGTGTCTGATATTCTTATCGTGCCAACTTTTGATTATGTCCATATAGATCACGTTGTTATGATATGGTTTGTTTCTTATTTCCAAAAGCTCATTTAAATCCATTTATTTGCTATTTTAGCCTTCATGTGTGTTCCAGTTTACTTTCTTTAGTGCCTATTCAAATTTGTTTATCAATTCGACGGACAGATGGCAAAACTTTCCATAAAGCATTTGTAAAGGGGAGGTTCCATGTGGGGTCTTTTAAGCAGTCTGATATGCCCATAGAACATTGTTCAAAAGTTGGGACTAGATCTTCCTATTAGGACAGACTAGTTTCTGCAAAATGTCATTTACCTCCCTATTCGACACCTTAGCCATGTTATTTGATTATGGGTGGTATGGACTAGAGATACTGTGCTCGATGTCGTAGTTCTTCGCTAACTTTTTCATTTCCTTATTAATAAAGTGGCTACCCCCGTCAGATATGATGATTTTGGGAACCCTGAATCGTGAAATGATGTGATTTTTCACGAACTTACAGACAATCTTGTTGTCTGTGCCTCATGTAGGTATAGCTTACAACCACCTAGAGAGATAATCAACCTCCAAGAGAATATGCTCATAGCAATAGTTGTTAGGGAATGGGCCCATGAAATCTATGCCCCATGCATCAAATTGTCAACCATAATGACCGGTTGCATGGGCGTTTCATCTTTGGGACCGACGATCCCTCCCATTCTCTGACATACTGGACACGACCTAACAAATTCATATGCATCACGAAACAGAGTCGGCCAGTACAAACCACACTGAAGCACTTTGCAAGTGGTCCTCTTCCCGGAGTGATGTCCTCCTGCCTCTAATGAATGGAAGTAGGGGAGGAAGTCATGTATTCTTCCTAAGGAATACACCTCCATCATACATAATCTAGACTTCGAAGAAAAGGAGCGGATCCTTTCAGTGGTATTTCCTAGATTCCAACTTAAGTCGGTCAATGCTACTCTTTGGCCAATCATCCAGAATAATCTTAAACACCAAGAAATTCACCATGTTGGCATACCATTGAAGAGAGTTGTTAGAACAGATCCACTTATCAGGGAAGGAGTCCTTGATGAGGTCGATCTCAGAGGAACTATGTTACTCAATGGGGGAGAGGTGATCAACCACCACATTCTTCACTCCAGGCTTATCCTTGATCTGCAAATCAAACTCTTGGAGTAATAGAACCCACCTAAGATGACGTGCCATTGCATCCTTCTTTTACATGAGTTACTTGATGGCTATGTGATATGTGAATATGATATCCTTGGATCCTAAAAGATGAGACCTGAATTCATCCAAGGCGAATCCTATTGCAAGCATTTGCTTCTCTTTGATGGTATAATTTCGTTGAGCTTGATCGAGTACTTTGCTTGTGTAGTCAACAACATACGGAATCCCTTGTCTCGTCTGTCCTAACATCGCCCCAACTACAAAAGTCAGAAGGGTCCGTCATGATCTCAATGGGAAGAGACCAATCTGCGGCCTGTTTGATATGAGCATCCATGATTTTCCTCTTTGGGAGCTCGAAGGCATCAAGACACTTGTGATCTACAACGAACTTCGTGACTTCTCCTAAGAGATCTATTAGCGGTCGGGCAATCTTTGATAAGTCCTTTATGCATCTGCGATAAAAATCAACATGCTCGTGGAACTACCGTACTTGTTTGTTGTTTATTGGTGGTTGAAGTTTCTTGATCACATCTACCTTGACTGGGTCAAACTCCATTCCCCTCTTGGATCTGACATGCCCCAACACAATGCCCTCTTGAACCATAAAATAACTCTTCTCTCAAGATAGCACCATATACACCTCCCAGTATTTATTGAGGACTTGATCCAAATAAGATAGACACATATCAAATGAGTCACAATGGATTGAGAAGTCATCTATGAAGACCTCAAGGAAATTGCCCACCATCTCAGCAAATACTACAGTCACGGGTGCATTACATAACCTAAAGGGCATGCGCCTGAATGCGTTCGTACCGAACAAACATGTAAATGTGTTTTTTCCTGGTCCTCATGAGCGATGACCACATGGTTGTAGACCGAGTACCCATCTACCAAACAAAAGAATTCATTCCCTACTAGTCTCTCCACGATATGGTATATGAATTGTAAGGGGAAATGATTCTTTTTCATCATCGCATTCAAGTGTTTGTAATACATACAACAAATTGCCACGACGTAGGTACTAATGTCACAATCTCCTCTCCATCCGAGTTGGTGACTGTCGAAAGCCCCGCCTTATTAGGGAGTACATGAAGTTGTGCCTCCCACATGGAATTAGATATGGTATATATAAACCCCGCATCACACAATTTTTCAATCTCCTTCCTGACCACATTTCGTGAATTTGGATTCAGCTGACATTAGAATTCACAAGAGGGTCTAGCACCTTCCTCAAGGTAAATATGGTATAAACATAGAAAGGGGTTTATCCCATAAAGATCGAACACTGATGAATCACAGATTCATCACACTAAATCTCATTAAGTAAGCTCAAATCCCTCAAAATCATTAACATTTCCTCATTTCTTCTGCATAATTATCACTCATGCATGTTTTAATAAGAATTGCATTTTATCACTTATTTATACACAAAATAAGAAGCCAAAAATCCCACCCAAAATTGACCTGTAAATAGCCTAACTTCCTTGATTTTTAACTAATTCATGCTAATTCTGAATGACCCAAAACCACCTCCACTGTGTACATATCACTAATAAGAATAAATAAAAAGTACAGAAAATCACTAACCCAAATAAGTGGAAAAACCCAAGCCCTAGTTCTAGGATTTCCGGACTAAAACCCCCATATCTTCCCCATCCAGTGTCGGTTTTAATCCTACTCACTTTTGAACTAATGTAAATACAACTACCTTCAAAACAAGACCTAGGTCAAGTGAATCGGAGCTCATGTGAAAGTTGGGTTTTGGGCCTCTTTTGTACATTTTGTATTTTAGCAGTTTTTGACCTATTATTTTATGTACATAATTAACCTATTTTATTTTATTTCTTTTTCATTGGTCTTCTATGATGAAAGTTTTATTAAAATGCACCAAAAATCAAAATCCAATCTAAACTGAAATCAAAGAAACAAATTGAGTCCAAGTCTTCACTAACCGTCTACACAAAATTGGTCTTTTATGTGTTTTATTTTATTTCTTCTTTTTCTCATCAATAAAAATAAAAAAACAAATTAATATGAAAATATTTATTCTTGATTTTATCATATTTTTTCCGGATTTTTATCTGGTTAAAAAATGAAGAAATGATTATAAAACCCAAAATTCAAGGTATTCTATGTACATGGGATACCCCAAAAATATCACTTTGTGCAATTGCTCAATTTTGATTTTAATGTGCTCATGAAAGTTGTAGATCACATCGAGACGAGCAATTTTCGTGAAGAAACTTTTTTGATCTGAGGTTGTTTGCTATTTATTTTATATTTTTAAAAGTTTATATTTTCAGATTTTTGTGGTGCTGACACGTGGCGCATCTAGGAGCCGCCACGTGTCAGCCATTTTTTGTTTTTTTATTAATTCGTTTTTTAAAAAATAAAAACAAAAATAAAAATAAAATCGACGCACGTGTGTAGCACATGCCTCTTGCGTATGGGCTACTCACGTGCTCCCCAAATGCCTTGATGTCGCCGTGTGTCGCCCTCCAAGCTGCCCGATTTCGGCCGATCAGACAGCCAGGGATCAACATCTTGAACCTCCCAATCTGGGAATTGTCGTCGACCTTCCCAAAATCGCTCGTCCCGAATCTCACACTGATGACCTCTGCGACTCGTGTATCTCTCCAAATCAGTCGATGCTTTGTCCCAAAATCTCATCACCGACCATCAAATCTCCCCCAAATCACTTCCTATTATCACCGATTTCATCTTCTCAAATCAAATGCCCCGATCTCGTCGTCTCCCCTTTCCATCTCCAGAACGACCCCTTCTTCTATTTAAACGTTGCGCCCCCGACCTTCTCTTGCATCCACCGTTCTGCTATTCAAGATTGCCGGGGTGACAGACCGGCTTCGTATCGCCGGTGAGATCCGAGCCATCGTGGCTCATCGTAGCTCGAGCTTCATTCGCCCGCTGCTCCGCTCCGGCCATCCATCGATCGACCGTAGAGCCTCAGACCTTCTTCAACGACGATCTCCATCCACCTCCGACTGCAACTACGACTCCTCCATCCTCCATCGAGCCTACTACGTCCGCATCCATCTCCTACAATATCCTTCATCCACGACTCCACTGTTCTTCATCCAACAAGCTCCAGGCGTCGACGAAGCTGCACCGCCCAGGAGCATCTCGCCTCGACGCTCCTCGCCACCACCCGCCCTAGGATCACTACCACCGTCTTTCCGGCCCCCCTCCGCTTCTCACGACCGCCAGCAACCGGGAGTTGGGCCTGAGGCCCCCCGTCCATGCTCCGCACGTGCATCGGGGGGAATGTCACCAACCTCAACCCCAGGTCACATGCTTTGCACGTGACTGTGGGAAAATTGCAAAAAGGCCCCTTGGATTACCCATATTTTTGCATCAGCCCAGCCAGGCATGTGACCCCTTGGAACTTGCAGAGGACCCCCAGTACTTATTGGTAAATACGTTCTGGCCCTCCTTTGCATTTTGTTTTATTTATAATTATTTAAGTATTGCAGAATCACCCCTGTTTTCTCCTTTTCTTTTGGACAGCTACATTGCACTATTTTATTTATCAAAAATAGCATTTTGTTCCTCATTTAATTCTCTACATTATGGCATATGTCTGACATTTTTGTGATCAATGGTTAACTAATAATTAATGGTTTTGTGGATAATTGCATATTTTCCCACCTTGTGCTCTAAAATTTATCATTGATCAAATGTTGTTCTAAAAATTCTTGAAAAATCAAGAATTACAGAATTCATTGTGGTTAACATTGTGCCCAAAAAGAATTGCATTTACGTGCATAGTTTTCCTTGTAAAAATTATTTAGTGTATTTCAATATTTAATTTTTAATAGGTATTAAATCTCACATTTTTAAGGTTTAGGATTCTTATGAGATCGACCACCTAGTGATCGATCTTGGATAATTTTATCCCTAGAAAATATCTAGATTTAATATTTATAATAATTAAATATTGAAATTCAATTTATTTGCATTTAAAAGTTCATAAAAAATTCACCTTGCATCCAAAAATTCCAAAAAAATTACAGTACATTCATATCTTATAAATTTTCATCTTGGCCTAGTTTCGAATTTTTCAGATATCGTTCGATCGACATTTACATTTTAGTCCCTAAAATAGGCCAAAATTGCATCCTTAATTGCATAAAAAATTAGAAAAAAAGACTGCCTCGAAAATCATGCATGAACATTTATAGATAAAATTCTAGGTTGTTCTTTTGCCTCCTTGTGTTTGACCTTGGGACTTGCCCAAGTAAAATAAACATAAAACCACGTGATTAAAAATTGACTAAATAATTGTGGTTATTTTCTTGATGAATTTCGATTGCCCGCCTACAATGAAACGACACATCTTTTTCAATGAACGACAATACACGATAATATTTTAACTAGTGCAATCAAGGACCCGTCAGATGGCGCCCTTGCTGGGGAGGCAAACGGCTTAGTTTTTTATCTTAAAATTTTTGTTCGGGTTTCCGCATTTGGGTAGTCTGGCCCTTGAATTTTTCATTATAAATTCCATTTTTTTCTTCGTTCATTTATTTTATTTTATTTTCAGCATTTATTTTTCTTATTTTATTTTTGATATATTTTTGAGTCACTCTCTTACACCATCTCTCTAATTTTTTGTGAGGTACCCGTCGTACGTGGAGCGGTTTTTGGAAACCAAAGCATCTTCACTAACTTCTGAAAAAGTCGCAATTAAATTAAGATCGAGTCGTGAGAGTGCGTAGAGTCTTGGATTTATTTTTAGCAATTTTTAATTTATGTAATTAATTGCTCATTTATAGCGGTGTCCGTTTGGACTCTCGCATGTGTAAAAAGACCTTGAACTTTCTCTGTGGGGTGTCGTGGCCTGTTTCACTCTCCTGTGAGGGTGGGGCCCGACTTGAGCGGCGATTAGGATAGACCTACACATACGACTCTTAGAGAAATTAAATTTTTTGATTGTGCTCGTAGGACCTAGGGCTACACTTCACTTTAATTGAAACGCACAGTATATCGTTCATTTTAGTCAAATTGAACTCAATTCTTCCCCGCTAATATATTTTTCTACTAGGTGCAGTTTTTTCATCAGCTTGAATTCATATAGATTAATTTTCCAATTCTTGTATTGCATCCCACATGGAGATTGCAAGGAATCACTGTAAGTCTTCTAACTGAGAATACATCATTATTTTCACATGAATCGACTTTTCACGAATTTCTCCCTCTTGTTTTATCACATAAATTTTAAAGGAAATTGGGACTGGACAGTAGACGTGTATTTGCGCTCATTTAATTCTTCAGTGATCTCCTAATTAAATTTGGGACTGCTAAATATAGCCGATTTTAAATAAACCCATAAAATTAAGAATTTTTGCGGGAGAGCAACCCTGACCTTGGATTCTTTTATTTTTTGTGTGAGCGAGAGATGAACTTAAGGCTAGAGCCCAAACCCGGATTTTCATATTGGCTACCGATTCTACCAAAAATGATTAGCTACTTCTCAGTGAGGATCTAACAGGTAGCCAGTAAATGATCATGATTTCCTTAGCAGAGTGGGTGGTTTAGAGGACACTACGTAAGGCTCCGTCCTCAAGAAACGGGTAGCTGTTCTACGATCTGTACCTACTCCCAAACTGGCTGAAAGTAGGTGTAACTAGTTATAAGAATTTGGGCCAGTCATTAGAAAAATTTCCGGCACCTAATAGTTTGCTAAATGCTTTCCAAGATTGTCTTATCACCAATTAAAATATAAAAGATAATAGCCGAACTCTTACATCTTCATTGTATTTGTTGGTGAACCCAGGGTTTGATTTGTGTTTGCATAGGTGTGCGTGAACCGATTTCGAAGATCAAAAGCTGCACATTTGATAAAACTTCTTTTGACTATCCCGTGCACTCGAACCAAGATCAACCATGATGATTCATCATCATCAACCTCCTTTAACAAACACATAACAATGGTCCGTGCACCCATCTGATCTATATTATGAAAATGAATTTGTGTCGGTTTGGCCCAAATTGATTGAACCATCTTCTCTCAACAATCCTCCAACATTTGCGGGAGTATTTCATTCGTAGATGAATTCGGTCCCCTCATTGAATTCCTACTCGTGTCATTCAATCACACATGATCGCCTACCATCTTGGACTGAACCGTCATATTCTTGGTTTCTCGCTAAAGATCAAAATACCTTTGAGTCTCATGACTGGCCGAGAAACCGAACCTACCAGATGGAGAGACCTACACTTAATGATCATCAGTGTTGGATTGGCCGTGACGATCAGATCCCTATCGACCAACCTGAGTACCACTCTTTTGACCATCCTACACATACAGAGGACCAAATGGATGATATCGACACATATGCACCCTGTATGACTCCAATATGAGGATACGATCAATCATGACCATGGAAGTAGACTCTGCTCAAACCAAGATTGCATGCATGAGTCACGACATGTTTAGTATGAGACCTACACATTCCCGCAAAATCCCTCCACTGAGCAGCCTCCTTCCGTAAATTTTGAGGGGAAATTTTCAGAAAATAATGATCATATATGCATATTCCAAGAGAATCTCCTCCCAGCTCATATAGGAAAATGGAAGAGAAAATGACTGGATCAAAAATTCAAAAACAAGAACACACACCGAATGCTCCCATGATTGATCATGAACATATTTTTGAGGATGATTTCGAGGATAAATAAGAAATTTGAATTAATGGAGGAAAAATTAAGAAATTTTACCGACCGACTTAGTTTATTTTATGGGAGCTCGGATATGAAAGTGAATGAGGAAACGATTGGATCTCATGTTGAAATTTTTGAGGATATTCATAACCCTAGGGACAATTCTGACAACATCACTTCTGCATATTACACCCTTAGAAATGATTATGCGCCTGACCCTAACTCAGAACATCAAAGCCCCTTCTCATCTACGGACGACACCACATCATCAAACCACACATAAAATACCAAAAAAATGGAATATTCAAAAATACCCAAAAAATCGAAAATCCCGAAAAATACATAAAAATTGAGATTGAAGAAAATCCAAAGAATTTGGATCCTGCTTTACGGGAAGCACTGGAGAAAAGACTGATTTTTGAACTTCCCTTTATACATGCCATTGAACACTTCACCGACCTTAAGGGATTTGTAATGGATAAATTAATGATTAAAAAGTAAGACATGATAAGGACAAAGACTAAAGATATATCTTGTCAATGGCCTCCTCCTTAGTTTTGAGGAGAAAAACCAAGAGCCGCATAGTTAAGAGGTCGCCCAGATTTGACTGTAGAAGCAAAGTTACAATTTTCACCCATGCTCGAATTGATGACGAATCACCAATCAATATCCTCCCGACCTTTGTATTTCACGAACTCAAACTCGGACCGATCAGGAAGATACGAGAAATTGTTCAATTCGCTGACCGATCGATAAAGCATCCGAGAGGAACCATTTCGGTCATCATGATATTCCAAGGTACTCCGCTCAAAGTAGACTTCACGATCATTGATATTGAGCATCAAGGTGAATTCACCCAGTCTGCAATTATTTTCGGAAAGCCATTCTTAACATTGGCTAAGGCAATTATTGAGTTTGAGACTAGAGAAATCAATTTTACAACATTGGAAGCACTTCGATCTCACACAGTCTTTGAGGAACCACAATTTTTTGAGGCAACCCACTAAGTCCCCAACAGCCATGACCATGAAGCGGTAGAAGAGCCCTACATCGCTGCTACACCTGAGATAACAGTTGTTGATGAGACTATTGGTTTTGAGAATCTCCCCCCTGCTCCATTCCCAGCTGCTCTCACCATGGAAAATCAAGTATATGAATCATATGATCCAGAGACTTATGCATGGTCGCACTCTGGGTCAACCTATTCTGACTATCTTGATCACATCAACTCGACACAGGAATTCTCCAATGTCAAATCAATTGAGAACAAACATGCAGAGACTCTTCCACGATTTCAATTCCTGCGGACCTCACAATAGAAGAATGTTTCTTATATGATCCTGAGACTTATGCATGGTCGCACCTAGGGGAAACCTACTCAGAATACCTTGACCAAAACTTTCCAAATCAAGAGTACACCAACATTAAAAAGACTAAGAACAAACATGCAGGACGAACACCGATAAAGGAGAAGAATTCCAATGGATATTCATCTGGAGACTCAAGTGGACTGACATTTCCACGAAACAAGAAAAAAAGAGCCACCATTGACCTTCCGAAGAGGAATCAGCTGATGATCCCACATCTGGTCCGGAAAAGGTAATCTACATGAGTGAAGTATGCTCGGTAGTTTTAAAACCATTTCTTCGCAAGGATCCAAACTTCAATTCCCGTTGGACAACTCCTGTTCCTTACTATTATTCATCCAAAGCTGATGCTCCTGTTCTCATAAAATACACCGGAATTATATCGTATGTGCTGACTGAGACCAGTGCTTCAGAGGATTCATCCGATGACAAATCGCTTGATCCCAAGAAGGAACGAATTTTGAGAAAACAACTGAAGAAACAAAATGACAAGAATATCTGGTGTTTGTCCACTTTTAAATACTATTCCTCTGAGGATAACTCGGATGATGGCTATCTTTCATCTGACTCATGCGATTCATCTGATATCCAACATGATTTCTCTGAGGATAACACTGATAATTGTTTGGAATCTTACACTTTGTCTCCTTCTCATTATTACGATCTCCCACCGCAGGCTCAAAAAAAGATTGGTCGAAAACCACCTTAATCATCGGCTACCCACCCTCCCTCCCGACCACATCGGTCTCTTTGAATATCTTCTTCCTCTACTTTGGCCAAGGCCTAAGTATAGGGGGGACCGATGCCCATCTGTACATACAATTCTCCCCATCTCACAATCATTCCATTTCCACCCTTCTTATGTACTTAGGTTGACAAGAGCCTAAGTATAGGGTGAACTGATACTCATCTGTATATACCCTCCTCATTCACATTTCCCGACCGCCTCATTCTTTTCGCTCTTCTTACTTAGACTGTTTACAGTCTAAGTATAGGGGGTAGACCAATATGTCTTGTTCTTTTTCTTTTTCACCCTCTTACGCTTAGCCCAAGCTATGTCTTCTTTACGCTTCTTATGCTCTGAGGACACATCACTCGCTAAGTATAGGGGGGTCTGTATATAAATTGTGTATATATTTTACCCATATCTCGTACTTTCGCGTAAGTCTATATGTATTTACGGGATGGGTAATTTAAAAAAAAACAGAAAACAAACAGTAAAAACAAAAAAAAATTTACTACTAACACTGACTTTGTCTAACCCATTTTTTTGAAAAAATGGCTTCTTATTTCATTTTCTGATTTAAAAAAATAAAAAAATGCACAAAAAAATTGTGTTTGCATTTCCCATAACTGCACTTCATCCCGCACTTCATGCATTTGCATCTGTGAAAAGTATTTGGGTTCTAAACCGAGTTATGAGCAGAAATCAAGAGTGGTCTGGACTTGACCTTAATCCACCTAATTTTCAGAGGAACTTCACCGAGAAATAGGATTTTAGAAGCTTTAGGTCTTTGAATTTATTCTTTGAGTTCCACATGATAATGTGCAGCATTTGACTCTTAGTATCTAACCTGGTCTCTTCGTTCTGGGTACAAATATGGAATATGGAATTAATTTGTACTCTCATACTATGAACTTAGCTCAACTCAGAATTGATGTTAGAAGACTGTGTGAGTTTCTTTTCTGGTAGCGTGGAAATCTAAAGATCGGAGTACGGGTTGAAATAAAGCTTCGGAAAAAGGATGGACGACTGGGTACAATTTTTTCTAAGACTCCAAAAAATATACGGAAAAAAAATATCCACAGGGGCACAACAAGATCCAAGCAGAACCACCACAAATCCAAATACAAAGAAGCCACTACCAAAAAGATATCTGACCAAAAAGGTCCAAGCTTCACCAAAACCTGCAGATCTTGGTGGAGACTCGGCTACACTAGCCAGCATGACAAGGAGAGGTGACTACACTGGCCACCCTCCAGTTCTTTTATCCTTCTTCTAACTTCTCCCCCAATTCGATTGTGAACACAACGCGACAGACCTTAGAAGGAAATACCTGACTCCCCGAGGATGAATTACTGGAGAGGAGATTTGCATGGTAGTCCAACATTCTAGATGGGAAGAGCTAAAACCTTTCGCACACATGAGTCGATTGTTCAATATTCATTGGGTATGCTTTGGGAAGAGGATTGATCTAAGATGACTTCTGAGCCGAAACTGTGACAATGATGTGTAGAAATTGAAGGCTGTTGAGTTTAAAATTCTAAGTCTCACAGAAGTTCCGCCAAACTAATAATCCAAAGGTCGAGTCTAGTTTCATTTTCACCTTCAAGTCATGGTCTTGGTTTGGAACCCAATCTCATTTCACCTAATGGCATTTCTTTTGATGCTTAGGGACGAGCATGGTTTAAGTATAGGGGCATGATGAATCTCATATTCATCACTCTAAATCTCATTAATTAAGCTCAAATCCCACAAAATCATAGCATTTCCTCATTTATTCTGCATAATTATCATTCATGCATGTTTTAATAAGAATTGCATTTTATCACTTATTTATGCACGAAATAAGAAGCCAAAAATCCCGGCCAAAATTGACCTGTAAAAAGACTAACTTCCCTGATTTTTAACTAATTCATGCTAACACCGAATGACCCAAAACTAATCCACTATGTATATATCACTAACAAGAATAAATGAAAAATACAAAAAAAATCACTAACGCAAATAAGTGGACCAAAAACCCAAACCCTAGTTCTAGGATTTCCGGACTAAAACCCCCATATCTTCCACATCCTGTGTCCATTTTAATCCTACTCACTTTTGAACTAATGTACATACAATTACCTTCAAAACAAGACCAAGTTCAAGTGAATCGGAGCTCATATGTAAAAGTTTGGTTTTGGGCCTCTTTTGTACATTTTGTATTTTAACAGTTTTGACCTATTATTTTATGTACATAATTAACCTATTTATTTTATTTATTTTTCATTGGTCTTCTATGATGAAAGTTTTATTAAAATGCGCAAAAATCCAAATCCAAACTGAACTTGAAATCAAAGAAACAAATTAAGTTCAAGTCTTCACTAACCGTCTTTACAAAATCGGTATTTTTCGTGTTTTATTTTATTTCTTGGGTTTTCTCACTTAATAAAAATCCAAAAAGATAGATTAATGTGTAAATATTTATTCTTGATATTATCATATTTTTTTTGGATTTTATCTGGCTTAAAATTACAAAAAATTATAAAAACCAAAATTCAAGGTATTCTATGTACATGGGATACTCTATAGATGTCACTTTGTGCAATTGATCGATTTTGGTATTGATGTCTTCATGAAAGTTGTAGATCTCATCAAGACGAAAATTTTTGTGATGAAACATTTTCGATCCGAGGCTGTTTGCTATTTATTTTGTATTTTTAAAAGTTTTCTTCGGATTTTTATGGTGCTAACACATGGCAGCTCCTGGAGCCGCCACGTGCCAGCCATTTTTTGAGTTTTTAATAATTCATTTTAGAAAAACAAATAAAATAAAATAAAAATAAAATCGACGCACGTGCGTAGCACGTGCCTCCCGCGCAGGTGCCACGCACGTGCACGCCAAATGCCTCGTTGTCGCTATGTGTCGCCCTCCTGGTCGCCCGATCTCAGCCGATCGGATGGCCCGGGATCATCATCTTCAACCTCCCAATCTGGCAACTGCCATCGAACTTCCCAAAATCGCTCGCCGTGAATATCACGCCGATGACCTCCGCCGCTCGCGTATCTCTCCAAATCAGCCGCCTCGTCCCAAAATCTCATCACCGATCATCAAATCTCCCCCAAATGACTTTCGATCATCACTGATTTCATCTTCTTCAATCAAACACCCCGATCTCGTCATCTCCCCATTCCATCTCCAGCATGACCTCTTCTTCTATTTAAACGCCACCGCCCCCGACCTTCGCTTGCATCCACCGTTCTAATATTCAGGAACATCGGGGTGACAGACCAGCTTCGTATCGCCGGCGAGATCCGAGCCGTCAGGCTCGTCGTAGCTAGAGCTTCATCCACCTGCTACTCCGCTCCAGCTATCCGTCGTTCGACCGTAGAGCCTCCAACCTCCTTCAATGACGATCACCATCCACCTCTGACTGCAACCACGGCTCCGCCATCCTCCATCGAGCCTACTACATCCACATCCATCTCCAACAATGTACTTCATCCATGACTCTCCATTCTTCATCCAACAAGCTCCAGGCACCGACGAAGCTGCACCACCCAGGAGCATCTCGCCTCGACACTCCTCGCCACCACCCGCTCTAGGATCACCACTGTTGGCTTTCTGCCCCCCTCCGCCTCTCACGACCACCAACAACCGGGTGGTGGGCTCGAGGCCCCCTACACATGCTCTACACGTGCATCAGGGGGGGAACGTCACCAACCTCAACCCCAGGTTACGTGCTTTGCACATAACCGTGGGAAAATTGCAAAAAGCCCCCTCGAATTACCCATATTTGTGCATCATCCCAGCCAACCAAGGGTCAAGTGCCTTGCACGTGACCCCTTGGAACTTTTGCAGAGGACCCCCAATACTTATTGGTAATTACATTCTGGCCCTCCTTTACATTTTGTTTTATTTATAATTATTTAAATATTGCAGAATCACCCATGTATTCCCCCTTTGCTTTTGGACAGTTACATTGCACAATTTTATTTATCAAAAATAGCATTTTGTTCCTCATATAATTCTCTACATTATGGCATATGTCTTACATTTTTCTGATTAATGATTAATTAATAATTGATTGTTTTGTGGAAAATTGCATATTTTGCCCACCTTGTACTATGAAATTTGTCATTGATATACGTTGCTCTAAAAATTCCCATAAAATCATTGTTGAATTAATTATGGTTAACATTGTGTTTAAAAAGAATAAAATTTACATGCGTAGTTTGCCTTGTAAAAATCATTTTGCAACTTTCAATATTTAATTATTAATAGGTAATAAATCTCACATTTTTGAGGTTTAGGATTCTTCTGAGATAGATAACCAAGTGATTGATCTTGGATAATTTTATCCCTTGAAAATAATAAAGTTTAATATTTATTATAATTAAATATTGAAATTCACTTTATTTGCATTTAAAAATTCATAAACAATTTCACCTTGCATCAAAAAATTCTAAAAAAATTCAATTTATTCATTTCTTTATAATTATCATCTTGGCCAAGTTTCGTATTTTTTGGACATCGTTGGATCGACATTTACATTTTAGTCCCTAAACTAGGCCAAAATTGCATCCTTAATTGCATTAAAAAACTTATAAAAAAAGACCACCTCGAAAACCATGCACGAACTTTGATAGACAAAATTCTAGGTTGTTCAATTGCCTCCTTGTGTTCGACCTTGTGACTTGCCCAAGTAAAATAAACATAAAACCACGAGATTAAAAAATGACTAAATAATTGTTGTTATTTTCTTGACGAATTCCTATTGCCCGTCTACAAAGAAACGGCATATCTTTTTCAGCAAACGACAATACACGACGATATTTTAACTAGTGCAATCACAGATCCGTTAGACACACTCCACCTTATGGCCTTGCAGTTCTATTCAAGAATACTAGCAGGGGAGATTCTTGTTCTCTATTCCAGCTAACACTGAGAATGATTGGGAATTTCCGTGGCAGGCCCACAAGGAAGGCAAGCTTCAAGGTGGGGGGTAGCGGTTTGAGCTCAAGAATGGTATGATCATCTAGTAAATTTGGCTCATCTTCCTTTTAGTCTGTCATTGTGACTAATGTGGTTGGATGTGCGGTGATAGTAACCACCATCTGATGTTGCTCAAGAGTCCGATCGCCAAAGGTGTCCAAACAATCAACAAAAAACACGCCTGACTCGGCATCCTCATCATCTGATTGACCTGAAAGGAACAAGTCTGACAAGCCTAAGTCGGCTTCTAAGTCAACGAGCACATAGGGAGATGTATCATAGAAGTCTCCTCTAGGTTAGGTCTGATTTTGCAAGATCTGTTGAACTAGCTCCTTTACATTATCCTCTACTGGTGAGAGGGACTCATCAAGACAAGCAAACTGTAGCTACCAGTGATCAACTGTGTCAACTTTGTAGCATTTAACCTTCGATAAGATGTACTTGGTACTGCTGTTGAAATCAGGTCTCTGCCATTTCATTTGCTGCATCTCTAACTCTACACCTTCATCATGTGCATGAAAGTGTATCTTTCCTAGAGTATAATCAAATATGGCTCCAGCCATCCTCAAAAAAGGGGTGGCCAAGGATAATATGGGAGTCTTGCCATCTTTGGGGACAATCAATATCTGGGATCATGAAGTCCTGTTTGTAGGCTTCCCCTCGATGTCAAGGATAACATCCCTCGACAAGACCTCTTAATAAATCGATCTGCAAACTGTAGGAGTGTTCTCGATCTCCTAACAGGTCCTAAACCTAGATGATCTAGGAGGGAATACGACAATAGATTGATTGCGGATCTGTTATCGAATAGAGTACGAGCAAATGATATGTCTTCTATCTGACTATTGGCAGAGTGTGCTCCTAGAATTCTCTTCTTCCTCAGAATATAATTACAGATCACACTGGTAGTTGCTATGGACAACACAAGTTTGACTATTCAACTGTTTTTTTCCAACTAGCCCTAATAGGTGTACGCCTCACCTTCTGGTACTTCATGAATGTAGGAACCATATCCAGTAGTTGGAGGAATGAAATCTCAACTTTTACGTTCTCTATGCACATCATTTCCATCTCCAAAAGATCAAGATCATTTTTTTGAGAATTTTTCTTCTTACCTTAGTTAAGATCTTAGGAAAGGGATTAGTGGGGGGATCATGATGTAAAAAAGAAACACCATTATCCGAGTTCTTATTGGGATAAAAACTCAGCAGTACATGACTCTGACTCTGACTTGGACTCTGTACAGAACACGACTGATATGCATGAAATGGAAATGAAACTGAAGCTAGAAAAACTATTGGTGATGCATCCAATGTGGTCTTCTCATGTCTTGAAGATCCACTGCTCACTATCGTTCTTGATGTTGCTCTACTACTCTTTTGTATTCTCTTGGTTTTTTTATTTTTTATGGACATTTGGCGATTCGAATCCCCCCGTGGTCATGAAGGTGGTGCTACTGGTGATGCTGGTGACAATCCTCCTCCTCTTTGCTATCGGTAGAGACTGGCTCATCGGTATCCTCCACTCCACTCTGACGTACCAAATCAGGGGTCTACACGGTCATACCACTCCTGAGTGTAAGATGTTGAATACCATACGATATAATCTCATAATTTGATTCTAAGAAAGCAAAATAGTATACCTGATCCTTCTGGCAATTCAGTCCTTACTTTAGCTTATTTGGGTTAACCTAAACCTGTGTTGGGATGGAGGTCCTAGGGGCTGTTAGATCATCATCCAACATGGAATTTGATTGATTTCGTCTCTCTAATCATGCTGCTCATTATAGATGAGTTTTAGCTCATCAAGGATCCTTTGAAGGTTAGAGGTACCCGAGGATGAAGCTCCTTGGTACTACCTCTAGGAAGGATGCTGATGACCCTGATGCGGTCTGTTAAGTTCATTATGGACTTGTTGATGATGCTAGTTCTGCTAAGGTGAGTTCTGTTGATACTGAAGGGGGCCTGATAGCCCGAAATCTGCTATTGGGGAGATGGAAACTGACGATACTAGGTCTGATGGGGTTTTGTGGGCCTTGCTGCTGCTGTCGTTGGGTGGTATTGGGATTATTGTTATACCAAATCCCATCCACCAACCACACTTGTGGAGGTTCCTCTATAACTGTCTCGATAGTCAGCTTTGTGAACTGTCTCTCATGAACCTCAATTTGACCCTGAGTCCACATGTTGTGAGGCCCCTACACGGAATGCTCTGGAATGTGGTGCACTGGGTAGATAGGAGTGAGGGGTGCAGATGGGGTAGGTATCTTGATCTTAAAGACCCTATCATCTAGATCTGCCTTATGCTTCAGAAGCTTAGAGAGGTTCTCTCACTTGTTGAGCTTGTGTATCTCGCTCACCTTCCTATCGATATGGTCAGCCTTAGTTAATTTATAAGTAATAATCCCCATTTTGTGGAGTAGGTCATTTTCCATATTGACGATAATTGTTATTCCCACCTCCTGATGTACACAAGAGGGAGGTGGCTCGTCATAAGCCTTGATTGATGATCTGGTATGGCTGGTCTCTGCCATCTGCTCTAAAACCTTCCTAACCACGTCAGCTCCTCTATTTAGATACCAGCCTCCACAAGAAGCATTTAGCAATCATTGAACCTCAGGTGTCATACCACTATATAGGTTCTGACCAGGATAGGTCGGTCAATTCATGACCTAGGCACTTCTGAATCAGGTCCTTGAATCTCTCCCATGCCTCTGGAAAGGCTCATGGGACATGTGCATGAAACTTGATATCAAGGACCTCATCTGATTATTATTACTCAACGGGTATAACTTCTTGAGGAACATATGCTTCAATACAACCCACGTGGTGACTACGTCCCCAAATTCTTTAGCCAATAGGCAGCTTTGTCAACTACAGCAAAGGGGAAGGCTCTAAGACGTATGTAATCCTGAGATACACCTAGTCATCATAGATTGTCACATACTATTTCAAACTCCTGTAGGAACATGTATGGTTTTCTATTGCATTGACATAGAAATTTGGAAGGAGTGTCAAGAAGTGATGTTTAATTCTGTAGCATTTGGGGTACAACCAGCATAAACCAGTTCTCATTCTGTACGACATTGGGGTTGTAGGCATCTCTCATCAATCACCCTCATTTCTTAATTGTACAAGCTCTTATTTGAGTAATTCACCTCTCTACTCAGCTTGTGCAAGTCTGGCTAAGCTATTCCTTAATGGGTCATTATCTCCCTCATCATATGTGCTCTTCTTGGGAGGCATCTTATTTTCTTGTTCTTCTTCAACTTCAGAATAAACAGGATTTGAATTAATCTATGTAGAAGAAGTTGATCTAAAAACATCAAGGTGAGGGCCTTTCTCGGTGTAAGAAGGGAAGAGAGGAGAGGTTTGGGTCAGACTTTCCTCAGAAAAAGAAAGTGACATATTAACCTTAGCTTCTATGAAAGGATTGTCTTAAAGCAAAGGGGGCTAGTAAGAGAGCCATCCTCACCTCGTGAGGATGGTTGGTTTGGAGTGTTCAGGGAGATGCTAGCAAAGTCCGAACAAAAAACATCCAAATCTACCATTCTCTATGTCTATAGGTTCGAGTTAAGAGCACTATGTGAATCAAGGAGTGATAGGAAAGGCGCTAAGAGCGTAGTATTTGACAGCACACCCATGAATACAAACACAAAGAAAACCCCAAATTCACCAACTAAACATATGTGAAGACTGTAAGAGTTCAATATTTTATCTTTTTCAAATTTATTTTGTGATAAATGACAACTTTAAAAGCGTTAGCGAGTTTTTAGGTGCATGTATTTCCCTATAGACTGGCCCGACTCTTACGACTAGTTGCACCTACTTTTAGCCAATATGGATGTAAGTACGGACCGTAATACTACTACCCATTACTTAAGGACCGAGCCTTACATAGTGTCCTTTAAATCATCCAATCTTCTAAGGAAATTCTGACCGTTTACTAGCTACCCATATTTTCTCACTGAGAAGTAGCTACTCGTTTTTGTAGAATTAGTAGTCAATATGAAAATCTTGGCTCAACACTTTCCTAGTGTTCATCTCTCTCTTACTTGCAAACAAATTCAAATAGTGTGGGGGTTAATCTCCCAAAAAAATCAGTTTTAATGCAATTTTTTTGTTCAAATTGAATTAATAGTCCCGATTTTAAGTTTGATTTTCACTAAATTTAATCCACCACAAAAGGCACGTAAAATGGACAGTCTAGATTTGCATTAATCCTTAAGTTATAAAACCAAGGGTAAGCGAGTCAAGAAAAGTCGATGTAACTATAAAATCAATGATACATGCCCTGTTTGGAAGGATTACAATGATCCCCGTGCCCTACAAGCGGGATGCAACATAGAATTTGAAATTTTTTATACTATATGAAATGCAGGTGAGAAAATCGTTCCTAGACAGGCAGTTTTATTAGTGAGTGATGAACAATTTAATTTTGACTCATAGCTCTATAGTCTAAGTGTGTCTCATTATGTGTGATGTACGGTCCTATAGAGTACGAGCACCATAAATAAAATAATCTACTAAAATTTCTCTAATTGATGCAAGTGCAGGTCCTAGTCTACATCAATCAACCTCCTACTCCCTACCAACCTTACGAGGTGGTTCCGATGAACCTGACTCTCGATTGCCTAGCCTGGTTAGTCAAGGGCCTAGAAGAGATGACTCAGAAGCAGGTGGACCTTACGGCCACAAAACTCCAATTCCAACTCAAGTCGAAGCCAACCACAATAATTTTAAGATAAAAGAATAGGCAGAATGTGAAGTCTCGTTTGTGCCTGTAGTGTAAGAAGACTGTAATTTTATTTTGTGTAATGTTGTGACTCTCAAGAGCAGTAGGACCTCACCTCCGTCTACCACTATCAAGGGGAAGAATAAAACTTCATCTGGTAAATCATCATATTCTACATCAGCCATGCCAGCTACAAGTTTGGGTGAGGAAGAAGGAGGAGGAGGAGCTATGCTAGCTTCCCTCCACCACCATTTCCAATGAAAAGAACAAACAAATAAGAAAATTTAAAAAGAACAAAAAGATGATCGCAATCGAAGTGAAGTCACGCCAACCATGGAGGAGAAAGCCACAACAGCTCCTCTAGTGTTGGCCATGGAGGAGCAAGCCACAACAACTAATTCAACGCTAACTGACGGAGTGAAGATAGTAGTTTTTGGATGACTAACCCCTAGCTACAGATTGTATGCCTTATTGCAGTCAAGTTGTACAAAATACTGTGGACTTGAAATCTTAAGTAAATAATAATAATATTTCTAATTTCAGTTTTATACATATTCATGTTCCTGATGCAAAAGAAAAATAAAAAAATTACACAAAGAAAAAATGCATTATCTGATCTAGAGGTGTTGTGTATATTCTAGAAAATTTGACTATTGAATTGGATTTGCTGAAAGCCATGGAATATATGACCGCTTTAAAGAAGGGATTGAAAGAAGCATGCATGATCAAGTGTCGTTCAATCAGCAATAACAAATTCAACAAAGTAGAGTAACACATCCTCAACATGGCTACAGTAGTGGCAATTAGTAACCTCCAGGAAAAGAAGCCAAACATAGGAGCACCTCCTATCAGATGCGAGATTTTCGACCAAGTCTTCAAGAAACATTGCTTGATAACAACTCTTCAATCAACATGATGCACATCTCATTGCTCACAGAATTTGAGCTGGGACCGCTCAAACTGACATGCATGATCCTTCAGCTCGCAGAGCCATCAATCAAGCGACCCCAAGGATTATTGGAGGACGTTGTCATAATGGAACAAGAGATGTAGTTTCCTATTTATTTTGTTATCCTTTATATGGACTCTCGTGCACCATGAATCCAGACCCCTATTATTCTTTGCCGGCATTATTGCACACTACAAAGGTTGTGGTTGATTATGTGTCCAGAAATACCATGTTTTATTCGAACATCAACAAGGTAACAATGGACATTGTCAGTGAACCAAAAGTTGTATCTGATCAAGATCAAGCAGAACTGTCTGAAGCATACAATGACTTTATTGTAGAGATCAGAGAAAAAAAAGATCTCTTTGAATAACGCATGGGTCTAGTATATCCTCTTTCCGATGGAGGACCTAGAAAACACAGTCTTCAAATGCTTCGATATTGACTGTGAGACATATTCTTTCTTGTTGATGGACCTTTTCAAGAAAGAAGATTCATGCTAGTCCGAACATGATGAATTCATTGATGATTTGATAGGCACATTATCAGCATAGAGACATGTGACAAAGACGTGCATCACTTCCAAAATTATGGCAGATTGCCCACTTACTAATTCAGTTTCTGAAGTGACTTAGAAACATGGTAGATCTGACCCAGAACCGAAGCCACTTCCGGCAAGCCTCAAGTATTCTTTCCTTGCGTGTGTGGAAAACATGTATCCGATCATCATCAAAAGAAGATGATTCCGGATCAGGAATATTGACTATCAGAGATTCTAGAGAAAAATCGCTAGGAGCCTGGTTGGTGCGTATCAGACCTACGTGGGATTTCTGTTCTCACACCACATCTAATTGGAAGATGATGCCAAGACATCCTGAGAAATTCAGAGAAGATTGAACCCTAACTTGTGGGACATCGTCATGAAGGATATCACGAAATGGTGTGACACAGGGTTTATTTATCCCATCTCTGACTCCAAATGGATGAGCCCATTCATGTAGTTCCAAATAAATTTGGGCTCACCGTGGTTACCAATGAAAGAGGAGAGGAGATTTCCATTTGAATAACAACATCCGAGCATATGTGTTTTATTATGTCACCTCAATGCTGTAATGATGGACTACTTCCCCATGCCATTTATTGATCTAGTTCTAGAATGATTGACTGGGAAGAAGTTCTTCTACTTTTTGGATGGGTATTCCGTGTACAACCAAGTAGCAATCACCCCTGAGGACTAAGAGAAGACTACCCTCACTTTCCTGTTCGACACCTATTCTTTAAGGAGAATGCCTTTTGGTTTGTGCAATGCACCTTCCACATTCCAGAGGTGCATGCTTACAGTCTTCATCGATATGGTTGTTAGTTTTCTCGAGGTGTTCATGGACGACTTCAACATCTATGGTGACAGCTTTAATTCTTGTCTCAAGCACGCATATATAGTACTTTATAAATGTTAAGAAGTCATTCTTGTACTATCTTGGGAAAAGAGTCACTTCATAGTCACTAAAGGGATTGTGATGGGCCATGTCAATTCCTAGCATGGCAAGCAAGTCGACTGATAACGCTTCCCGCACCCTTGGTTAATTCGGTCAGATTAATGTCCAAATTAATTATAAGTGTTCGTTGAAGTCAGATACGAGAGGGAATATCAAAAACCACTTTTAATTAGATTCAAGTCAATTTCAAGCGGCAAATTTTTTTACTTGGTGAAGTCCAAGGTCGAACTCAGATAGGCATTTGTCTCCTTAGATGAATTAGTAGCGAAGTCCAATGTTCGATTTTCAGGGAATTATTTATTTTTTTGGTTTTTTTTCTATTTATATGCAAGATACATGCAACAATCAAGCCAATTTAAAGTTAAATCAGTTAAGGTATCAAATGAAGTCCAAAAATTATAAAAATTGGCTAGATGATGAAATATGGTGAAAATGAACTGCCCTTATTTTTTTGGAATTTTTCGACACTAAATGAATTAACTGTGAATTTAAAATGACAGCAGGGCGATTTTCACTAATTTAATTTTAATAAATAATAAATCACAATATTTTCAGGAACTAAAATTATCCTAGATAGATTTGATGATAAGGAATCTGGGAAAATTGTCAAACCTTAATTTTACTGTGAAATGAACCTATTAAAAATAAACTAAGGAAATCACCAATTAATTTATTCAGGCCTCAATATGTGTGCAAATGAGATGAAATTTTTATGCAATGTTAAGTTAACTATCCTAAAGCTACTATGATTTTTTGAGAATTTTGGGAGTTACAGAGAATTAATTATTAATTAAAAGGTCCAACTTGGCAAAATATCACAAAAATCAACCAATTAATTAATTAAAAATTCTACCGATTCCATAAAAATATGACAAGTGTCACAATAGATAGAGGACAAGTTACACTACAACATGCAATTTTTGGAATTCAAAAATGATGCAAAATGACACCTAGGGATGCATGCAAAGACAGGGGTGTCATTGCAATACATGAAATAAAAATTACATAAAAGTAAATATGCTGACAGGGACTTAAATGCAATTACATATAATGCTGGGGGGTGAAATGGAATTTCTCCACTAGACACGTGCTCCTCACGTGGGGGCGCTTCACAGGGACTGATTCACAATATTTGAAAGTTCTCGGGGCCTCTCTGCAATTTGCCCAGATTGCACGTGCTCCTCACGTGGGGCGACCTAGGCTCGGGTGGCTTCGATGGCTCGGGAAGAGGCTCGGGCATCCTGGCGGTTCGGTTGAGGCTCGACGAAGCTTCGGTGGTCCGAGCCCAGAGGTCGGGGAAGAGGCTCGGACCCATCGACATGGCTGGCTGCGGTCTGTTGGATCACGGATCGATCCAACAGTGTGGTGCTGCTTCGGATATGGGCGACGTGGAGTGAAGATAACCGTGGGATCTAGAAGGATTCGACGGTTGTTTAATGCTCCGGTTGAGTGGCGACGTGGACGGCTAGGAACCGTTCGATCAAGATGATCGAACGGTGGTTGTAGCGTCGACTTCAACGGTCCTCCGCCGCCTGCGGAGGAGTTTGCGGGGCTCGGGCGAGGTGGGCTTGGCTCCGCCCGATCCTCCTAGTGTCGGTGATGCTCTCTGGAAGCTCGGAGATAGCTTGGGAGATGCACGGCGGTGCGGCGATGCCACCAGTGATCACAGGAGTGACGGAGGCGCGTAGGAGCTCTCTGGCGATGAAGCTCGATGGGGATTCCGATGAGCGTCCGACCAATGCACGAGATGGGTACCTGCAGGTGTTAGGAGTATAGACGAAGCTTGTGCGTGCTAGTGGAGATGTGAGATGCGAGTGGCGAGGCCTAAGGCGGAACGTAGATGGTCCGGTGATGGTGCTTCGCCCAGGTGGCGGAGCTGGAGCTGATGGAAGGTGAAGTGATTTGTCGGAGGGTGTGAAGTGTACCGCGAAGGTCAGAGCTCCGTCGCAGAGCTCGGGTAGGTGGAAGCGGAGAGAGAAGATGAAGGTGGAGCGCGAATAAATTTGGAGAAAAACTAAAGAAAATTCAAGAAGAGATCGGAGAGGATGGAGGAGGTTACCTAGGATTTGGATCTCGTTCTCGAGTTCCAGGTCATCGCTCGAAGGGGCGGTAAGGCCCTGAGCTCAAGCAGCCCCGCGGAGGGCGGCTGCAACACGGCGGTGGCGTCGTGGATCTCGTCGGAGAAGAAGCCCTTCGTTGCTCGAAGATTCACTCGCTTGTTGTCACCAAACGAAAGCTCTAAGCTCAGGGAAGCTCTCTGGAGTGGCGGATGGGGCTGAAGTTGGCCGGTGATGATCTATTTATAGGATGGAGTCGACGGCAGGGCTAGTGGCGAGGTGATGTTAGTGGGGTTCATGGAGCGTTTCTGGTGGAAGTCATGGTGAGTGGGGTAGCTGGCGAGGATGAGGAGAGAGTGGTGATGAACGTGGAGGCGATGGTGGTCGGAGAGTGTGGCTGGAGTGCGTCCAAGAATAGGAAGGGGCAAGCCCCTCGCGCACGGCTGAGATCGTGGGAGAGAGGGGCACCAGAGGTGGAAGACGAGGCCCTGGCCATTGGATCTTGTGATCCAACGGCCCATATCAGAGCGCTAAGGAACGGGCAGGATCTGATCAGAGGTGAGGCGCTCTGAGGCTGTGATGGCGCCACGTGGTGCGATAGGGCGAAGTGCGAGCGGGCGGCCGAGATGAAGTCAAGGCGACGCGATCTAAGGGTCAAGAGGCCAACACGTAGAGTGATGGGGGCGAAGCACGAGCGGGCGGCCAAGATGTGATTAGGACTTAGATCAAATGGTTGGAACTAATGTGCTAGTGGACGGTGCAGATCGAAGGGCTGAAGGCGTGATCTGATGGCACATAACGAGCCACGTGGCGTGCTGTGGGAGAGGCGCTAATGGGAGGATCTGATGAGAAGGGGAAAACGATCTGACGGTGGAAGTGAAAGGGTATACGTGGAGGTGGCTGGGCCGTTGGATTCAAAGAGAAATCCAACGGCTGAGAGCAAGGGCGACTAGGGCAAGGGGAGCGGGCCGCGTGGTGCAACCAGAGAGCGCCACGCGGCCAGCAGTGATTGGCTAAGAAATGAAATAGATGTAGAGAGAGAAGGAAGCCGAATTTGGAAAAACTCAAAACATGAAAGTTGTAGATCTTGATGAGATCTACAAGTTTCATGGCGATCAAAGACGGAGATGAGGTCAAATTTGATACAAAAATACAGGAGTATAAATATACACATACATAGTATACATAGAGGCTTAAAAACGAAACTTTTTCATATGAGCTCTAAATTGGATGAAATTAGTCTCATTTTAAAGGTCTTTTAATGTGTATTATTTTGAAGGTGAGTAGACCTATTTTGGAGTTTGTGTGAGGGAGCTATGGGCATTTTATGGTTCAAGAGGTCTAGGGCTTTATTGGATATTTAACAAAGGGGATTCCTGATTTTCTTCCTTATATTATTAACTAAGGTGTACATAATATAAAGGAGATGTTATTTTTAATAGGTGAATATTTTAGAAGTGATTTTGGCTTCTTATTTAATGCAAAATGTGAATGCTAAAATGCATATTTTGTGAATGCATGTATGAATGCTATTTATGCATTATAAAGGGAAATATGCCTCTATTTACTCGGGAACAAGATACTATTTTTAACTTTTAGAGTGATGATTTTAAGTGTGATTTTAAATGTGATTGTGCAAACGTTATGCGGCCTATAGGGAAGTCGGCTCAAAGCCGAATGCGTCTCCCCTGTTTAACTTGTTGCCTAAGATACCGCCGGTCCTTCCTTTCTTCGCTCCTATGCCAAGTTGATGGATTCGAAGACCTACCCCTATCTACCTGCAAGCAGGCGGAGGCTGACAAGGCCGGAACTTCACCCCGGGGGGTTACTGGAAACTTGTCGTGAAGTACCACAATTTCTCCCCTATCTACCTGAGACAGGCGGAGGCTACTTGGTACTAGTCAGTGAACCTTAATAAATTCAACTTGTGATATTTGCTAGGATTAGTTGGAACGTGATATGAAAGGCAGGGATTTGGGCTCTACCTTAAGGTGTTCACACACACTCAAGTACCCTCACTCAGCCTGAAAACAAGATCGGGGATTAGTCTCCCACAAAAAGATTTTCCAATTTTATTGATTTTTTGGTCAATAATATTAGCAGTCACGGTTTTAAGTTAAGTTTTCACTTATTAGTCCAACCACACAGCACGCCTATCGTCCAGTCCCAATTTTCGTTATAATTTAAATGTAAAAAATCAGAGGGGGAAATCGAGAAAAGACGATGTAAGATAAAAACAATGATGCTATGCTGAGTTCAAGAGACTTACAGTGATCCCTTCGCTTTTTTATGCAGGATGCATAACAGAATTGAAATCTTTTTAATCTAAATACAAATGCAAGTGATGAAAGACGCTCCTAGACAAGCAGTTCCATTAGCGTGAAGAATAGGTTGATTTGACTAAGTCTTGCGGTCTAAGTACTTCTTTTAAGTGATTTGTGTGGTCCTAAAGATTATGAGCACAAGCAATTCCTAGATTGGCTCGAGGAACCGCTAGTGCAAGCTAATTTACCATTCACCCACACAGCACACGAGGACACAGTTTCACTCTATTTACACGGGCGAGAACCCAAACGGGAACTGCTGGAAATAATGCGAAAAAGAAATAAAATGAAAATTACAAAGCATCTCTATTCACTCAATAAATTTAAATGCTAGATCCTCGAATCATCTTCGACTCCTCGTGTTCCTCGCACAGAAACAGATTGAGGTCAGAGAGTGACATAGGAAAAATGCAAAGAAATAAAAGAGAGAGAAAATAATTAGAAGAAAACCAGGGGTCAGACTAATCGGGGAGAGAAAATCAAACAATTAGAATTTCACTAAAAAATAACCTAAGTCGTGCCTCCCCGGCAACGGCGCCATTTTGATAACCGCTTCCCGCACCCTTGGTTAATTCGGTCAGATTAATGTCCAAATTAATTATAAGTGTTCGTTGCTGTCGGATACGAGAGGGAATATCAAAAACCACTTTTAATTAGATTCAAGTCAATTTCAAGCCGCAAAATTTTTTACTTGGTGAAGTCCAAGGTCGAACTCAGGGAGGCATCTGTCTCCTTAGATGAATTAGTAGCGAAGTCCAATGTTCGATTTTCAGGGAATTATTTTTTGGTCTTTTTTCCTATTTCTATGCAAGACACATGCAACAATCAAGCCAATTTAAAGTTAAATCAGTTAAGGTACCAAATGAAGTTCAAAAATTATAAAAGTTGGCCAGATGATGAAATATGATGAAAATGAACTACCCTGTTTTTTTGGAATTTTTCGACACTAAATGAATTTACTGTGAATTTAAAATGATAGCTGGGTGATTTTCACTAATTTAATTTTAATAAATAACAAATCACAATATTTTCAGGAACTAAAATTATCTTAGATAGATTTGATGATAAGGAATCTAGGAAAATTGTCAAATCTTAATTTTACTGTGAAATGAACCTATTAAAAATAAACTAAGGAAATCACCCATTAATTTATTCAGGCCTCGATATGTGTGCAAATGAGATGAAATTTTTATGCAAGGTTAAGATAACTATCCTAAAGCTACTGTGGTTTTTTGAGAATTTTTTGAGTAACAAAGAATTAATTATTAATTAAAAGGTCCAACTTGGCAAAATATCACAAAAATCAACCAATTAATTAAATAAAAATTCTACTGATTCCATAAAAATTATGACAAGTGTCACAACAGATAAAGGACAAGTTACACTAAAACATGCAGTTTTTGGAATTAAAAAATGATGCAAAATGACACCTAAGGATGCGTGCAAAGACAGGGGTGTAATTGCAATACAGGAAATAAAACTTACATAAAAGTAAACATGGTGACAGGGACTTAAATGCAATTACCTATAATGCTGGGGGGTGGAATGCAATTTCTCCACTTGTCACGTGCTCCTCACGTGGGGGCGCTTCACAAGGACTGATTCGCAATATTTGAAAGTTCTCGGGGCCTCACTGCAATTTGCCCAGGTCGCACATGCTCCACACGTGGGGCGACCTAGGCTCGGGTGGCTTCGGTGGCTCGGGAAGAGGCTCGGGCGTCCTGGCGGTTCGGTTGAGGCTCAGCGAAGCTTCGGTGGTCCGAGCCTAGAGGTCGGGGAAGAGGCTCGGACTCGTCGACGTGGCTGGCTGCGGTCCGTTGGATCACGGATCGATCCAACGGTGTGGTGCTGCTCCGGATATGGGCGACATGGTGTGAAGATAACCGTGGGATCTAGAAGGATCCGACGGCTCTCTGATGCTCCGGTTGAGTGGCGACGTGGACGGATAGGGACCGTTCTATCAAGATGATCGAATGGTGGCTGTAGCGTCGTCTTCAACGGTCCTCCGCTGCCTGCGGAGGAGTTGGCGGTGCTCCGGCGAGGTGGGCTTGGCTCCGCTTGATCCTCCTAGTGTCGGTGATGCTCTCCGGATGCTCGGAGATAGCTTGGGAGACGTGCGGCGGTGCGGCGATGCCTCCGGTGATCACAGGAGTGATGAAGGCGCGTAGAAGCTCTCTGGCGATGAAGCTCGATGGGGACTCTAGTGAGCATCCGACCAATGCACGAGATGGGTACCTGCAGGTGTTAGGAGTATAACCGAAGCTTGTGCGTGCTAGTGGAGATGTGAGATGCGAGTGGCGAGGCCTAAGGCGGAACGTAGATGGTCCGGCGATGGTGCTCCAACAAGGTGGCGAAGCTGGAGCTGATGGATGGAGAAGTGATTCGTCCGAGGGTGTGAAGTGTACCGCGAAGGTCAGAGCTCCGTCGCGGAGCTCGGCGAGGTGGAAGCGGAGCGAGAAGATTAACGTGGAGCGCGAATAAATTCGGAGAAAAACTAAAGAAAATTCAAGAAGAGATCGGAGAGGATGGAGGAGGTTACCTGGGATTTGGAGCTCGTTCTTGAGTTCTAGGTCATCACACGAAGGGGAGGTAAGGCCCTGAGCTCAAGCAGCTACGCGGAGGGCGGCTGCGACATGGCGGTGGCGCTGTGGATCTCGCCGGAGAAGAAGCCCTTCGTCGCTCGAAGATTCACTCGCTTCCTGTCACCAAACGAAAGCTCTGAGCTCAGGGAAGCTCTCTGGGGTGGCGGATGGGGCTGAAGTTGGCCGGTGATGGTGTATTTATAGGATGGAGTCGATGGTCGGGCTGGTGACGAGGTGATGTTAGTGGGGTTCGTGGAGTGTTTATGGTGGAAGTCATGGTGAGTGGGGTAGCTGGCGAGGATGAGGGGAGAGTGGCGATGAACGTGGAGGCGATGGTGGTCGGAGAGGGTGGCTAGAGTGCGACCAAGAATAGGAAGGGGCAAGCCCCTCGCGCACGGCTGAGATCGTGGGAGAGAGGGGCTCCAGAGGTGGAAGTCGAGGACCTGGCCGTTGGATCTTGTGATCCAACGGCCCAGATCAGAGCACTAAGGAACGAGCAGGATCTGATCAGAGGCAAGGCGATCTGAGGCCGTGATGGCGCCACGTGGTGCGTTAGGGTGAAGTGCGAGCGGGCGGCTGAGATCAAGTCAAGGCGACGCGATCTAAGGGTCAGGAGGCCAACACGTGGCACGATGGGGGCGAAGCGCGAGCGGGCGGCCAAGATGCGATTAGGGCTTAGATCGAATGGTTGAAATTAAAGCGCTAGTGGACGGTGCATATCGAAGGGCTGAAGGCATGATCTGATGGCGCATAATGCGCCACGTGGCGTGCTGTGGGAGAGGCGCTAATGGGCGGATCAGATGAGAAGGGGAAAATGATCTGACGGTGGAAGTGAAAGGGTATACGTGGAGGTGGTTGGGCCGTTGGATTCAAAGAGAAATCCAACGGCTGAGAGCAGGGGCGGCTAGGGCAAGGGGAGCGGGCCGCATGGCGCAACCAGAGGGCGCCACGTGGCCAGTTGTGATTGGCTAAGAAATGAAATGGATGTAGAGAGAGAAGGAAGCTGAATTTGGAAATACTCAAAACATGAAAGTTGTAGATCATGATGAGATCTACAAGCTTCATGTTGACTAAAGATGGAGATGAGGTCAAATATGATACAAAAATACAGGAGTATAAATATACACATACATAGTATACATAGAGGCCCAAAACCCAACTTTTTCATATGAGATCCAAATTGGATGAAATTAGTCTCATTTTAAAGGTCTTTTAATGTGTATTATTCTGAAGGTGAGTAGACCTATTTTGGAGTTTGTATGAGGAATCTATGGGCATTTTATGATTCAAGAGGTCTAGGGCTTTATTGGATATTTTACAAAGGGGATTCCTGATTTTCTTCCTTATATTATTAACTAAGGTGTACATAATATAAGGGAGATGCTATTTTTAATAGGTGAATATTTTACAAGTGATTTTGGCTTCTTATTTAATGCAAAATGTGAATGCTAAAATGCATATTTTATGAATGCATGTATGAATGCTATTTATGCATTATAAAGGGAAATATGCCTCTATTTACTCGAGAACAAGGCTCTATTGTTAACTTTTAGAGTGATGAATCACAGATTCATCACCGACCGAGTAAAGTATGATGTGATTGCCAATCTTGAGCCACCTAAAACCATCAGAAATGTGAGGTCTTTCCTGGGGCATGTGAGTTTCTATATAAGGTTCTTCACAGATTTTATCATCATCACCTGACCTCTATTTGAATTACTTTTTAAGGAGATCGAGTTCAATGTTGATCAGAGGGTTCTCATTCCTTTCAATAAGCTTAAGGAGCTAATCAATAAAGCTCGCATCCTACCGCCACATGTTTGGTCTCTACCCTTTGAGATCATGATGGATTCCTCGGATTTTGTAGTTGGGGCTGCAATAGGACCAAAGGAAGACAAGGTTCCCTATGCCATTTACTATGCTAGAAAGGCATTAGATGAACCACATTGAAACTACATTGTTACAAAGAAAGTGTTGATGGTCGTAGTTTTGCCCTCGAGAAGTTTATATCCTACTTGCTTGGATCTAAAGTCACCATCAACACTGACCTCTCTGTTATACGATATTTACAACAGATGAAGGATGCCAAGCCCAGATTGATCAGATGGAATATTCTCATCTAGGAGTTCAACACGGAAATAAAATATAAACCTATAGTTAAAAATGTGGTAGCATATCACCTCTCCAGAATTGAGCTTCAAGAACCTCCACTTAGCAACACACCCATCACAAACATCTTTCTTGATGAAACAATTATTGTCGTGGAGGATCTCCCTTGGTATGTCAATATTGTGAACTACCTCATCTAAGTTGTAGTTCTACATGATTGGAAAAAAAACAAGAATGAAAAGTTATCATCCACTATCCATTTCTACCAATGGCAAGACCCTCTTTTATTGAGGGAAGGAGTAGATTGTATTTGACGATGGTGTATCCCTCAGGAGGAGCATCAGAGTGTCCAGGGTCACTACCATTCGCTCAAATATGGTGGACACCATTCTGAAGAAAGAACGACAACAAAAGTACTGCAGTGTGGTCTCTAGTGGCCTACACTATTCAAGATGGAGCATCATATGTCAAAGGCTATGTTGACTGTCAGAAAAGGGGAGGAACCCTCACAGCGAAAGACTCGATGCCATTGAAATTCATTCAAATTTCAGACATGTTCAATGCTCGAGTCATTTATTTCATGGGTCCATTTCACAACAATCACGGATTTGAGCACATCCTTCTTGTCGTTGATTATGTGAGTTGTTTGGTTGAAGCTATTTCTGCCTGAGCATCTGATAATCATAGAGTTTGTCTATTTTTGAAGGGAACATCATTTCACGATTCGGGATACCAAAAATTCTAATATGAGATGGGGGTAGCAACTTCATTAATAAAGAGGTCAAGAAATTAACGAAGAAGTACGTCATCGAGCATCGAGTCACTTCTCCTTATCATCTTCAGACCAATGGCATGACCGAGCTATCAACAAGAGAAATCAAGATAATCTTGCAGAAACTTGTGAGGCCACACATAAATAACTGGTCCCATCTCTTGGACTCTGTCCTTTGGCATATAGGATCGCTTACAAATCTCCATTGGGCATGCCGCCCTATAATCTTGTGTATGGAAAATCATGCCATTTGCCTGTCGAGTGGATTCATAAATCATTATGTGCATTGAACTGTTGCAACTTGGACTCACAGAAAGGTGGTCATCAAAGAAAAGTGGATCTGAATAGACTCTTGGAATTCCGAGACCATGCGTATGATGTCAACTTGATGTACAAGGAGAAGGTTAAATGATGGCACGACCAGCACATCAGATGAAAGACCTTCAAGACTAGAAAGAAATGCGGCTATTCGACAAAATGCTGAAGATATTTCTTAGCACATTAAAGTGTAAATGGACCGGGCCATTCAGAGTGAATGAAGTGCATGATAACAGAAGCATTTTTATATCAGAGTTGTCATCTGACGCACTACCATTTATTATCAACGTTCAGTTACTGAAATTGTACATAAAGCATGGCACTTTCCTTGTCATTGTCTACAAAGTCCAATTGATCTACAATGATGCATCCTCCAAAAATCTAGCAACTTCCGAAGATTCAAAAAATGCTTCTATAAAACTCTTTTTATAGTTTCCTTCTTTGTTCTTCTCTTATTTTCTTTTGTCATTTTCTTATGTTTCTTTTTTTCTTCTCATCCTTTCTTTCATTCCTCTCAGTCATCATCGCTATACATAGGATATGCTTCATTGTAAGTATAGGGGGGATGAGGGAGTCCCACTGTTAGTTCCCTAATCACTCACCTGTCTCCTCTATTATTGGTATTCTGGTCTTTACTAAGGGATATTTTACCCTAAGTACATGGGGAGATAGGACGACTCGTTGATCTCTTCATTCCCACCCCAACCCTCCCTGCAGGTAGATACAACCTGCTATACTTAGGACTATTTCTTCCTACCCAGGCAGGACTACAAAGCTACTCTAGCAAGGCTAGGAGGGGAGTGCATACCCCCTCCAAGCTCACCCATGACGAGATGGAAGGTGTCGAGTTGGTGGTTGAAGAAGATGAAAGTAAAACCCTGATGGGTTCTAGGATTCCCATGTATGAATCTATGTTCTTGATTTGAAATAGTTGCTGATCAAATAGGAGCAAAGGACTGCTCCCAATTTTTCTCTCGATGATAGGATATCCTTCAAGAAGAATATGATGGATCGATTCCTGATGGAATCGATTGAAAATAATGGATTCTTGTGCAAAATGCAAGTTTCAAAATGGTTTTAGATGCCTTTTCCAATCAAATATCACATAAAATTGGACCTACATGTGTTGAATTGAGTTATGTATGAAAGATAGATCATTATACTACCTAATTACGTGATTACGTGTTCTAATTGGACACGAAATTGGAAGAAATCAAAGGATGGAATGAAGGAGGTTCACTTGGTAATTAAGAGGTATAAGACCTCCAAGTCTTTGCTTGACGGCCGGTGTTTCCCGAGTTCAACATGCACAGTGGCAGCGATTCAAGGCCAAGCAAGCCTTGGAACCTCCTCTCTGGTGATAAGTCTTCCGTGCGGGTGATTCTCAGGCCCTATCACAACCAGAATGAGGTGAAGCACGATAATGGAAGATGAAGGTCGGCCATTGTACTAGTGGTTAGGGAAAATTTGTTGGTTCGAGCCAACATTGAATCAATAAATTGGTGAAATGGCAAGGGGTAGGTGATGGTCCAAGGGCTAGCGAGAACGAGGGTAGTTAGATCGAGAAGATGGAGGTTTACGATCAGAGTTTGGATGAAGAATGATGACGGGAAAAAGGAGCCAAGGTGACCGATTAGAACAGAATCCAACAAACTTTCTTGAAGAAGAAGGCTCTATGTGCTGACACGTGTCAGCACCCGGTAGACTAGTTTTAATAAAATACAAACAAATATCAAATAGCATTATTTAAATTAGATATATAAGTGAAAAGTGTATATATTAAATATATTAAATTACTGAATAATTTCTTTTCATAAATAATAATTATGTTATGAAATAAAATTTATTAAGATAAATAGGTATAAATAATACTGGATAAATAGTACTATATTTTTAATTTAGTAATTTAGTAAATTACTTTATAATTTTATATTTTGTTAATTATTACGATAATAAATATGAGTTGTGTGATTTTTTCCATATTTTAATACATTAACAAATATAGAAATGTAAAACTTGTCAAATTCATCTATAAATTAGGATTTTTGATTTATTTATATTACTAAATAGTGTCAAAAAATTCTGTAATTATTGATGGTTAAAATACAAGATCAAGAAAAGAATAAAAATTATAAACCAATAAAACTATAAATAATATTTTCTAAAGAATATAAAAAACACATAAAGTCCTTAGGTCCAAAACTGTTTTTTTTCAAACAGTGCCTGATTTTAGTTAAATCATCTTCATTAATTAGAGAATATTATTTTATGAACCTTAATGGTGATTAGAGTGAAATTGGAGTTCGTATGAGAAAGCTATGTTGTTCGGAAGTTGAGAAATTGATATTTTGAAAGTTGGATTTCGTAGCATATATATAAGATAATATTATTAACTAATTTTTATATATTTTTGTACATTTTTTGAAATAAATAAGTAAAGAGTTTGATAAAAATATGTTCAAATTAATTAATTAATAATCTTAGAAGTTTTTGTATTTATTTGATAATTAAGGAAGAATGTGTAAAGTGTATAAATAATTCTTTTTTTGGTTTCCCTCCTTATTTATCCTACTTATTTGTTTGTCGACCAAACCATGTGGGCTTGCTCTCGGGGGTTAGGTTATATAAATATACCTTTCAGCTAAATTTATATTTTCTAAGTCATATTGTACATATATACATATTTACAGTATGCCGTTGTTCTTTTTTCTTTCTTTTTATTCTTTTATTTATTTACTTATTTTTAATGTCTAAGATGATATTTTTATTAGTGTATGTAGTTATGTTAATAAATTGAAATTAAAGGATATTTACATGCTGAAAGAATGTTAATGAATCATGGATTCATCGAGATTTTGGTTTTTTGTTCACCTTTCTTTTTTCTGGTTCAAGTCGAATACCTGCCTCTATTCCTGTGATGTAAAAATTGTATTCTTCCTTAGCTAGTGAAGCTATTCATGGGAAAAAAAGGAGAGGCGGACCGAAGCCCTCTCTCTGATAGAAGAGGCCCGTATGTCCATCTAAATTCTAGTCTTCGGGCGAATCTTGACCCTTCGCCATGAACCCCCTTTTATTAATTGTTTGCAAAATGGTTGAAAAAATAGTTTGAAAAATCTATACACAATTTTAGATAAATATTTACAAAATGATTTTCAAATTTTTGAAAATGTTTTTAAAAAATATTTGTCAAATTAGTTTTGTAAAACAAGTTTTAAAAAAGTTAGCAAATTTATTTTCAAAATTACAAGAACTATAAGTACATTTCAAACAAATAACAATCTTTAAATTTATAAATATATTTGTGAATAATAATCTGCAAATTCTAAAATCCCCATCCTTGTAAATACCAAGAAGCACTCCAGTGTAAATTCCTACACACATTTCTGTTCTTAGAAACATTGTGTTTTGATAAATCCCTAATATAATGATAAATTAAAAATCCCAAAATCATTTGCAAAAATCTTTTTTAGTAACTTGCATAGAAAAGTGCAAAAGCATTTTAAAATTCTTTAAAAAGTTCATAACTACATAATTTCATCACAAAAATTTTTATTGCAATGTACATATCATTTATATTTTTCGGATTGGTATTATCAATTAAACAAATCAAAATAAAATACAAAGATTGGAGGTTGGTTGAACCTTATATCTACATAATCACAATGACCTTAAGGAACTGGAATTGAGACAATTCAGGTTGACTAGCCTTAATTCTTCAAGAACACACAAATTGGTTCAATGTCATCTATACTGCTTAAGTAGAATATTTTGAAGCACGTGCACAACTCTTATTGATAATGACCTAGCTCGCACACCTGCACTTTATGCTTTGCTCACATCAGTTGAAATAGTAAAGGGCTGCATTTGCCGACATGAGACACAAGCCAATGGAAACATCAGAAGTCACATATATGTGGCCACTGTACCCATACCCGATCCAATAGCCATGAGCTCTAATAATAGAAGTTGTATATTGCAGTACTGCATCAATAGAAGGATAATCTACTAGCTCAAGAGGAAAAAGTCCATATGTAAATGTTTTTGTATATATTATTGAAAACCTACAATAAAAACTACAAAAAAGTGGACAGGCCAGAATGATAATAAAAAGCTAAAACCAAAACTTCCCAGACCCATATCTTCTTTACAAAAACTCAAAATGCACCAAAATCATTTTAATTATATATAACTTATAATTAGATATTTAATGAAAGTAGTTCCATTTATTTTGGAGTTAAGATGCAATAGTAAGGATTTGGACCCCTATTGTACTATATTCTTGATTAAAATATTCATTTTATTTATTCTTTATATTTTGCATTATTTTATACTTTTTATAATTTTCAAAATATTATTTATATTATATGTACTTAACTAAGATACAAGAAAACAATTAAAAATGGACTAAAATAAATAAGTGTATAGAAAATATAGATGAAGTACCTATACTTATACATATGTAGTAAATACATCTATTTATTTAGTTATACAAATATCATCATAAAAATACAAAGAAAAAATATTAGTTTATATTTAAATAAGTTATAAATATATGAATAAAATATATAAAATAATAAAATTTTAAATATAAGATAAAAATAAAATAAGCTCTATATAGTAAATATACATATAACTATACTTGTAAATATTAACTCGTAATAAATCGCTCCATAAAAATAAAGAAAAAAGTAACTAAAAATTTAATAAAATAACAAACATTTTTTCCCTAAAATTAATTAATCTTCTACCTATTTATTATTATTTTTACTAATAATTTCCCCCTTGGTATTTTCTGGTTGGACCACGTGGACAAACTAGAAGGTAGCCCTAGTTGACTAGGGTAAATTCTTCGACCAAAGCCACCTATCTGTCAGAAGTGAGAAGATCGTCATCTTCTCCCTTTTTCTCGGGTGGTTAACCACTTTAATCGGTATAATCTTTCATTGATCATCCCTAATTAACACTTATGATCTAGATCCTCTGTACATTGTTTGGATTCATTCCAAACCCTAGTTCAATAGAACTCCCCAATTTTGTTTGTAAAAAAACCCTACTCCTTCCATCATCAATTTGATCCCTCTTCAAGCATTGTAACCCAAATTCTTGTGCGTGAGTGAGTTTCGGGTGATAGCATGAGGAAACTCGAGATGTCGACGATGAGAAAGGAGGAGAGATGTGTCCCACCACCGTCAAGACAACTATCTCCAGTGTGGTCCCTACTCCTTGGAATCCAAGATATGATCTATTTTTTCTACAGTTTTCTATAGATTTAATCCAAGTTAGTTTATTTCTGTAATTGAGTTCATGCTTGGATTCACAGTTAAGCTAAAATCTCAAAATCAACGATGGTCACAGATCTCTCCTCTGGCCATGTTTTCTTACGACTCTGAGTCAACCGACATACCATTTCATGCCCACTTCCATTACCCATGGTGTGATTCATCTTTCCCCCCATCTAGACCAACCTAATAGTCTCTGGATCAACAAATCAGAGCTCCTCTGCCACTCTTTGCCGGAGCTCCTCCATCTCGCTCATTTTCTTTGCGTGCCAACTTCATTTTGCCTTGAGGCTACTCGCCTCGAGCCCCTCAGATTCTTTTGCAAGTATGCAATTCCAACGACCATGGTAGGGTCGATTTTACATCAGAGAGAGGTTCCTTGGCAACTTATCTTTCCTCGAGCTCCAGACTCCCCCCAGCGAGGCCTGTACCTTCTCGTCTATGCCATTCAATGCAGGATCCCTTTAGGAAGCTCAAGCAACCATCAACAAGCCTCCCATTGGACGACTCTTATGACTAGTTGCACCGACTTTCAACCAATATGGATGTATGTACGGACCGTAAATATGCTACCCATTACTTAAGGACCGACCCTTACATAGTGTCCTTTAAACCATCCAATCTTCTAAGGAATTCCATAATGTTTACTATCTACACATATTTTCTCACTGAGAAGTAGCTAATCTCGGTGTAGAATCAGTAATCGGTATAAAAATCTTGGCTTAGCTTTATCCTAGTGTTCGTCTCTCTCTTTCATGCAAGTAAATTCAAACAGTGAGGGGGTTACATTCCCCAAAACAATTTTAGTTTTAATGAAATTGTTTTGGTTCAAATTGAATTAATAGTCCCAATTTTAAGTTTTATTTTCACTGAATTTAATCCACCACCCAAGGCATGCCAAACAAGCAGTCTAGATTTCCTTTAATCCTTAAGTTATAAAACCAAGGGGAAGGAAGTTGAGAAAAGTCGATGTAATAATAAAATCAATGATGCGCCCAGTTCAGAAGACTTACAATGATCCTCATGACCTATAAGTGGGATGCAACACAAAATTTGAAATTTTTACAGATATTTAATGCAGGCGAGAAAATCGTTCCTAGACAGGCAGTTCTATTAGTTAGTGATGAACAAATTAATTTTTACCTATAGCTTTGCGGTCTAAGGGCATCTTGTTAAGTGTGATGTAAGGTCCTATAGATTATTTGCACAAGAAATAAAATAATCTACTAAAATTGCTTTGAGTTGCAAGTGCAGGTTCTAGTCTACGTCAATCAACCACACGACTATGAAGGGTCCAATGTCCATTCCTGATACACATGTGTGATTCCAAACAAAATCCATTAGAAATCAAAAGTTTATTAATAAAATAAATGCAGAAGATAAAATTCTAAGGACTCTACATTCTCTCGTGAGTTGACTCGATCTTAATTTTATGCATTCTTTCAGTCGAGTTATCACAAGAAAATACTGGCTTCCAATGCTCCAAAGTTGCTCGACCACCTCATCATCTGCTCCATGGCATCGGCTCCCTCACACAAAAATAAGATGGTGGTTAGAGAGATAGACACAATAAAATACAATAAAATAAAATAAAGCAATAAAAATAAATAAATAATGTACAAAAATAAATAGAGAAATAATTATAAGAAAAATTGGCGGCTAGACTACCCGGAAGTGGAAAACCCAATATCTTAATTTTCTAAAAATTAACCTAAGTCGTGCCTCCACGGCAACGTTGACATCTGAAAGACCTCTAAATTTCCTTTGTTAATTGTCGATTTTATTGTAGTATTCCATCAATCAAGATCATTCAAAAACCACTAAAATTAATTATCCAATTAAAGTGAGCGGCCAATTATTTTTTAACTTCGGCGACCCCAAGGTCAAACTCATGTTGTCAGTTGTCTCCTTAGGTTAATTTTTAGGTGATCTAGAACTAGGTTTTCAAAATGCCATTTTTTATAATTCTTTTATGCAATAAACTTGCACATCCAAAAAATGTGATTGAATAAGGTTATTACAAAATCAAGCAACTTAGCTAAATTAATTATTATGTGAAATTAAGCCATTTCAGCCATGTTATATTTTTCCTGGAAACCTAATCCAATGGTGAATGGAAAAAGTATTTTTGTTTAATTTTTGGGGTTTACTTGGAACAATGTAAAATACAATTTTCAGGGTTTTTATGCAATTTTTCATGCAAACAGAATACAGAACTAATGAAAATTTTACTGGGAGTTAAACATTATGAAATGAAGCTATAATAAACTTTTATGGATTTTTTCGATAAAATATGAATGTTTAATGGAAACATAGTGACTGTGTTTATTTAAATCATAATAAATCCACCAAATCCATTTATCTAGAGAACGATTTATCTCATAAAGATATTTTAATAGGAAATCTACGAGATTTGAAATTTTGCAAAAATAGTAGTTGTGGATTTAATTAAAAGTCATTTACTAAAATCACTCAAGGAATTATTCTTGGTACAAGACATGTCCATTTGTTATGAAATTTAGACGTAAATTATAACACATTTAGATGCATCATTTCTGAATTGTGCACAACTTTTGAAGCAAACATTAATTATATATGAATTTAAGATCATAAATTGGGTAAGTTAAGCAATTTTCTCTAAAATATTTTTAATTAATTACCAGTTCTCACAAAATTCTAACTAAATAGCTAAAAAGTACAGAATTAGATGCACAAGAACATGATTTTTTTATTAAAATAATGATGTGAAATTGTGTTCCAATTTAAAATGCCAATATAGGGGTCTAAATCCAATTAATGAAAAGAAATATAGTAAAGGGAACCATGTAAATGCAATTACTAGATGCAGGGGGAAGCTTATGCCATTTTTTCCGAAACGCACATGTAGTACACGTGCCTCGGCTGATAGGGGCTTGAATGTAATTTACTAGGAGTTGGAGGGTGTCAACATAATTTATCCTCAAAGCGTGTGCATAACAAGTGCTGCACCAGATGCGAGCGGGGAGCCTTTTCCCGAACCATCAAGTGGCGTCTTGAGTGGCTTTGGCTCGACCAAGGTAGGAGGTATGGACTGAGGATCAGAACAAAGATGTTCGGTGCACGTGACGACCTCTCAACTTCCCGATGAAGAATGGGAAGTGCCTTATGATTTGCCTTTGCATGAAAGGATGACCAAAGGTGTAGGAGCTCTGCTACCACAATGAAGACGACAATGGCTATTCGGAGGTTGAGAACTGTTGCTTGCCTTTCGGTAAGAAGTGATGGGTACGGTCGACACAAGACCATATTCTGGAAAAGCGAAGCGAGGAGTGGCTGACCATCGATGGTGGAGGGTGAAGGAGAGGTGGGTATGAGGAGAAGGCTTGGGGCAGAGAGGAGCTCCTATCATGGAGTTGTGGCATGGGGGGATCTTGAGCACGATGGAGGTACGTCTAGGGCAATGCTCCGTAGTGATGACGAGGAGGTGATGAAGGTGGAAACATTTGTGGCGTGTTGGCGATGCTCTTAAGGATTAAAGATGTTTTCAGGAACATCTAAAGGTGCGTGGTAGAAGCTTGAGGTGGAAGGTACCACTCCCATGAGTTGCTCTTGCTCGAAATGAAGGGGAAGGAGCCTAATTGGATGGTGGTGGAGCTCAGAGCAGGGTTGCAGTTAACTCAGCCATGCATCGCGAAAGGTTTTGTCAAGATCAGTTGCTGCGTACTCGTGCTTCCCCACATGATGGTTGTCGATGGACTTCTCATTGGTTGATCTCTAGAGGGTTTTCCCAATATGGTCAACACATGATCGAAGCCGACGTGCGCGAGGATTCTTTCCTGAATGTATGGGCATACAAAGGAAGCTTTGCGGGCTCGAGAGGCTTCCTCAGCTAGATTTTTATCGGGAATGGTTCGAAGGTCATTTGGATTTGGTTTTCCAAATTAAAACAGGGGGTCAATTTGGGGGTTTAAAAAGGTAACAAAGGTGATTTGGTGCATGAAGGGAAAGCAGGGTGAGGTGAGGAGGCAAAGCCCAAGGGGAAATGAAGTGCGAGGGCCGAAGTCAGTGCATCGTAGGTGTGATGAGATGGTGAAAAGGAACGGAGTGACTCGGAGACGAAGCAGAGATCAGAAGCGGAAGGAAAAGAAAAGGGGAATGAGAATTATGGGAGAAGAGGTCTACCTGGGGTCGGTTACCAATGGGAGGATTGGTTGAAACCTCTCCAATCTTATCCTTAAGCTAACTGAATCTACCACAGGAAGCTATGCTTCTTGGATCTCGCCGTGGAGATGGACCCGGTGCAGATGTCGTCGCCAAAAGAGGATCTCCTAAAAGCTACCACCAACGGGAACTCGAAGCAACTATCTACTCCTTCTCCCTTACTATGGTGGATAAGTGATGAATCTATGATTCGTCATCTTTATTCTTTTATTTTAGCTTAAAATCCCTTATAAAACACCTGCATATAACACTAAACCTATATTCTTACTAACTTGCATCTGTGTGTAAATATTGTACCCTTTTTACTAATTTTAACCTAAAATATATAAAGAAAGAAAGTAAGGAAAAATAAACAAAATAATAAAAAAGGAAGACTGCGCACAGGCTGACCCGAACCCTGAGAGAAGGTCAAGACTTGACCTGATCGACCAGGAATAAAGTATGGGGAGATAGGGTCCTTAAGCAGACAATCCAAAAAAAATGTATGTGTGTGTTGTTGTTTATACTTGTCACTTATTTTGTGTATATTTGTATAAAAATGACACTAATTTATTTGTGCATTAATTGACCTCAAATCAAATAACTTTCATAACCAAAGTTGTAAATAAAAATGTGTTCTAATTAATAAAAATAATTGCACAATTAAATCATGTACAGAATAAAAGTAACCATACATGGAAAAAGCCACTAAGCACTAATTGAAAGACCAATTCCGGCTCCATATGAGCTCAAATTGAATCAATCTCACTTCCATGGGATTATAAATTAAATTATCTTTAAAATGGCTATATTTTCAAAAATTTTCGAGTTACAGTTGAAAAGTTGATTTCTGGGGTGGTTTATGCAATTTTCCCATGTATTTTGTACATATTGTATTTGTATAAATTTGTAACTATTTTTTACTAATTATTTAAAAATAAAAATAAATTAATTCAAAAAAGAAGAAGAAGTTAATTTCCTCATTTACCCTTGTATATAATGTCATATATGTATATATTATATGTATATAGTTGTTATTTTTAATTAATCGCCATAAAAAAATAACATCTTTTATTCAAATAAATAAAGTGATGAAAATTAAAAAAATTAGTTAATTTTATAAATAGTTTTATCTCTCTTTTACTTTATCTCATTTCAAATTTCATCTCTCTTATCTATTCCACACAAAAATTCAAAAAATCAAAAATTCAAATTTCATCTCTATCTTTTCTATTTATATGGCTCCTTCTCCCTCATTCCAACTTGATCAATCTTTAGAGAGAGGAGCCTGATCTCCGAGAGAAAATTTCGTCGAGAAAAGTGCCTAGCCTACGAGTCGTCCGGTGACAGCAAGTTGGCCTTCGTCGAGACGATCACGGTCCATTTCCACTCCTAAGGTGAGATGTACATTTTTTCTTATTTTTATCTAGGTTAATCATAGTTTTATTTCTCTCACTTTTATTTCGTCATCAAGTTTTTTATTTAGATCATTAATTTCTTTACGATTTGACCCGCTTCGATTTGATCTGATCTCTCCGCATTGAATTTCTATCTACCACGTTCTATCAACTCCAACCACGCACAGTGGTCGGAGAATCAGGTTCGATTCCTTTCACTTTCACCGGATCCTCATTCATTTTTTGATTTGTAAATAAATTAAAATATATACTAAAATAAAATTTGTTTTCATCTCTAACCTTTGTTCTGTAGGATCAAATAAAAAAACTAAAAAAATTTCTTTCACTTCTTGTTTACATCTCCTGTTTTTAAAGAAAAAACAAAAAAAAACATTTTTTGTCATCTGATTACAGTAAAAAAATAACAAAAAAACAAAAATAAAAAAATGTAGGCAGCATTGCCGCCCCGTGCCCTCCTCCCGCAACATCGTGCATCGTCGCGCCTGGCCAGCCGCACACGGCACCGCTCCTCTAATATCTAGCCCGCTCCAGCGCCGAAGGCTCCCGTGCTTGCTCTGCCTCAGCCCAGGTGCTGCGGCTCCCTCCGCCCGGCCATGCAAGCAACGCTGCCCGCGCATTCACCGTGCGAGGCGGCGTACTTCGACCAGCCCCCTACGTCGGTGCCACATCGCCTCCAGCATGCACCGCCTGCGCGCGAGCCGCACTCCAGCTTCCTCTAGTTGCCGCCCTTCGCAAGCTGCACCGCCCCGATCTCCAGCGACCCCGTGCGCGGGCGGCATCGCCCCCTCACCCGAAATCCGATGTCTGTGACCTCCGAACTGGAGGAGAAGAAGTTGGCGCCACTTGGCCATGCTCTTTTGGGTTGGAAGTGAACGAGATAGAAGAAAAGACCTAGGGTTGGGAGTTTTGAAGATTAAAAAAATGGAAAATTTGTGAAGCAACCCCTAGAATTTTCAGCATTTATAGAAAATCCCCTGCTCCAAAGCATATCACATGCCGGGCACGCACTCAGTGGGTAATTTGTATTAATCACCTCACATTTAATTCCTGTTATTTTATCAGTCTAGAACTTTTGCATAATTACATTTTAACCCCTATACTGCAGAACAAGAACTTGCTTGCTCTCTTTGAATGAAATAAATGTTTTTATTTATCTAAAAATTCTAAAAAAAAGGGTATGCTTCTGCTGTAGTCTTTATCATTGTTTAAATTTCATCAATTTTTATTGCCATTTGATATTTTAAAAAAATCAGAAATAGTGTCTTTTCGGCTGCCCAAACTTTGAAAATTCATAAAAAAATTGAAAAATTGTTTAAAAATTCCAAAAAATACTGTAGGTGTATTTTATTGTCTTTTATTTTATGTACCATTTGCGTGCATTAATTATTTATAAAACCCCTAAAAATTTAAAAATACTAATATTCTTACAAAAATAATAGAAAATTCTACAAAAATCCAAAAATAGTGATTTCGGTTCTAGTTTGTAGACAATTGCTTACATTTTGTTATAAAAATAATTTCTAGGAGTTTTAACACTTAAAATATTTTTAAGTTGCAAATTACTCTAGGCTGTGCACAATTTCGCATTTTCTCACTGTTTGATTTTAAAAAAATAAAAAAAATTTTGAAAATTTTACAAAAACTCTCAAAAACATTTGAAAAACTTTTAAAACCAAAAAATATTTTCTTTGAAATTTTCTGAGCATTCTTGATAAATTAAAAAAATTACAAAAAAGAGTTGGTGTGCGTATTTTTAATCTTGTTAATATTGCTCTATGTTTTTTTTGAAAATAACTTTTTTGCAAAAATCAAAATCACTAAAAAAATTGAAAATTAGGAAATTAAAAAAATAGAAATAAAAAAAAGATTAGAAAATAAAAATATAGAAAATCGCAAAAACCAAGGATAGTTATCCTTTGAGATTCCTATTTTTTTCTTAATTGTTTTCTGATTAATTGAATAACCCTCGAGATTTGTAGCCTCCCTGAGTTCGACCATGTCCACTATACAGGTTAATAAGTAGCAAAAATAAAAAAAATTGTTTGTCACGGGATTTTTAGGGATAGCAATGACTTATTTACCTTTAATTTCCGATCCTAGAGAAAATCGCGAACAACAATAGGGGGATCAGTTGGTGGAGTAGGCTCTTTAAGGACAGTTGGAGTGGACGTTAGTTGCGGTTGGGAGGGGTCATGGTGAGAGAGGGCCGGAGGATGCATGAGTGATTGTAGTTGGTGTATGTTGCGGACAATTACGTAGGATGATTGAAGTGGTTTAATGGTTGCAACGCCACACGAGGTGGAGGGGCGTGGGCGATGAAGATAGAAAGGGGACGGACTAGGTGATGTGTGCATCACCATACGAGGCGGAGGTGTATCACGCGGGAAAGACAGAGGGTTGGTTACAATCAATGGGTGGTTGTTCTTTGGATCGTGTGTGTGGTGCATATATGGTTGGTGGACAAAGAAGTGCGGGTGGAGTTGGACTGCACGCCGCTACAGGAGGTAGGGCGGCGATTGTGGCTTGGAATGCAGGGTCGGGCGAAAATCAGGGGGAAGATGAGAGGGGGGGCGACATGTGGCACGTGGGGGCGCGATTATGTGACAATGATAAATTAAAAATTTAAAATAAAATTTAAAATGAAAGAAGTAATAATAAATAATTAAATAATAGTTAGAATAATAAACAGGTAAATAATAAAATAAATAAAAACTAAATAAATACAATAAATAATAAGAAAAAATAGAAATAAATTAAGTAACAATAAATAAATAAATAAATAAAAATAAAAATTCATGAAATAATAATTATAAAATTAACTAAAATTAAAAGAAATTGAAATAAAATGGGGTGACTCGTGGCGGCTCTAGGAGCTGCCACATGTTGCTCATAAAAAAATTAAATAAAAAAATCAAAAATAAAAAAAGTGGCCAACACAAAAGTTGTTGGTTTCAATGAGATCTACAACTTTCCGAAGGATCGAAAACCAAAATAAATCGTCTGTACAAAAAGTATTTTTTTGTGGGTCCTATATATATAAATACCACATTTTTTGTGTTTTGTCATTTTTTTGTTTTAAAATAAGATAAAAATCAAATAAAAATTGAGAGAATATAAAATAAATATCTACAACTTCGTCTATTGTTTGGATTGTTTAATAATTTAGAAAATATAAATATAAAATAGAATACATGGACATATGTACAATATATGAGGAGGGACCCAAAACCCAAGTTCTACATGCAGTCTCCGATTCTTTTTGAATTTGGTCTTGTTTTAAAGGTAATTGAACACAAATTAATTCAAGAGTGAGTAGGGGTTTATAGGAGACTGTACGAGAGAGGTATTTACATTTTTAGGTTCTTAGTCTCATATAAGGGTTTGGGTTTTATTGGTCAATTTTACAAGTTAGTATTTTATTCATAATTTTCCATTATTAGTGTTAGTAGTATATACACTATAAAGTTAATTCAATTATGAGTTAATGAAAAATAGATAAAAATGGGGGGGGGGGATAATATGAATATACAAGTGATATTTACAAGAGAAGTTGTCTTATTATTATATGCAAAAATGCATGCTAATATGCAGATATTAATTCTATGTGCATGAATGGTAATAATGCAGAAAAAATGGCAACAAATGTAGCAAATTACTCGGGATCGAAGCTCTATTCTCAACTTTAGAGTGATGGATCATAGATTCATCAGAGCCACCTTCAATGTAAGGAGGGTGGACGACCAAAATTCCTATAAGGAATATGGTGGTCGTCCACTCCACAAATGGAAGGAGGCTTGCCTCCTTCCTATTTCTCTAAGGTAAATTGATTTAATTTAAATTAATATATAGCTTATTATTCAATATATTTAATTTAATTAAATTAATTGTTATTTTGTTTTAAATAACAATATCATGGCCATTAAAAGAAACACAAATAAATGTGAACCATTGGATTTGTGTTGTCCATGTATTGCTATCCATGGACTCCCAAAATATTATATAAGAATCGACAACCCTGGCTCTTCTTTAACACATTGTCACAACATATCTCTCTCTCATCTCATGCCATCTCTCTATCTCTCTCTTAGTGGTTGTCCTCTTAGAAACCCTAGAGAGACTAACGTGGACACTACATCGTCGTGTCACCGCCTCGTGGATCATTGTCTCCTTCGTTGCGCCTCCCTTGTGGAGAAGATGTTGGATCTTTTGAGATGAGATCAAGAGATTCACAACTTTGATCAATGATTTGGATTGTGAGAAGCACATGCTTCATCACTACGCTCGCAAGCATCTCCCCAGTCGGATCTGACTTGAGGTTCTTCCGACTAGTCGCTCCAATAGCATATGATGCGAACTTTACACTTCTGTGATGTGCTTAATGTTCTTCCCGTATCCTTCACAGGCCACCTACCTGTCAGAATTGACTAGACCCCCATTTTCTCCATTTTTCTTGGTTGGCTAACCACTCTAATTAGTCCAATCTTTCAAGCAAATGAACCGTCGATCATCACCAATACATGCTTAGGCTATGGATACTTTGTACATAGTTTGAATTCATCCCAAAATCTAAGTTATTAAACCACCCCCAGTTTGTCTATAAATAGAACCCTACTCCATCCTTGCTCGATTTGATCCCTATTCGAGCCTTGTAACTCCAATCCTTGTGAGTGTGTGAGTTCCTACTAACTGCAGGAGCACCCACGAGGTGTCTACGAGAAGAAAGGAGGAGGAGGTGATCCACCACTACAAGACAACCATCTCTGGCATGGTCCCTACTCCCTGGAATCCCAGGTATGGGATGTTTATTTTCTATGTTTTTAGGTAGATTTAATATTATTTGGATTAGTTCTGTCATTCATTCTATCCTTAGATCCATAGGTTTGCTTAAATCTCAAAATCAAGGATTGACAAAGATCCCTGCTCCGGCCATGTTTCGCCATGATGCTTACTATGATGACCCACCATTTCATGCCTTCTTCATTCCCTATCGAGTGCTCCATTTTTTACCCATCTGAAGCAACCTTGTCCTCTTTGGATCAGCATATCGGAGCTCCTCCACCACCCCTCACCGGAGCTCATCCATCTCACTCATTTTCTTTGTGCATTAGCTTCATTTTGGCTCGAGGCTACTCGCCTCGAGCTTTAACACTTCTTTTACCGGTCTGCAGCTCCATAGATTTTAGTAGGTTTGACTTCACATTAGAGAGATGATCCCAGGTGGCTTATCTTTCCCTGAGTTTCAAGCCTTCCCCTAAGAGGCTCGGACCTTCTCGATGGTACCATTCAATGTGGGACCCCTCCAGGAAGCTGAGGCGACCGTCAACAAACCTCTGGGTGGCCGAGATGAATAGAAATGCCAGATAAATGGAGGACACATGGAGGTACTCTTCCTAGTTCTTCCTCATCTTGCCAGAATTGTCCCATGGATCCAACGCTCCAGATTGCATCCGATTCGTCCAATGGCGTGTGATCCCAACTTCCCGATCGCGCCGTAAATCTGATCCCGACCGAACATCGCCAAAGCATTATCAGCCAATTAGGGTTGTTGATCGCTTAAATGATGCGATCTGAAAGGTCCATCGTCATGCAAGTATAGGTTAAATTTCACATATACCCCTATAGTTTAGTATATTTCTATTTAGTATTTTATTTTGGGCAGAAGTGTAAATAATAGTGGGATTTTTGCATGAAAACTACTGCCTTTTTATATGTTTGCATTGATGTCCGTTCCAGCTCATATCATGTGGTACCCCATGTGAGGTGGTTATTTTGCAACTATACTCCTGTGGGTTTTTGTATTTATAATTAGTCCAAAAATTTGTACATTACGTGTTAATTTTTGTGAAAACATTTGATAGAGGACATTGTATGTTATGTCTATTGCAAGTACACCCATGTTAGATATTTTAAATTTAATTATTTTTGGTTAAATTACATAGCAACCCCTGGATTATTCTTTTTGGGTCTGGAATGCATGAAAACTTAATTATATTTGCATAAAGGTCCCTACAAGCACTCCATTTTTATGGATATTTCTCACAACTTTATAAATATCATCCGAGCCACAAAAATCATGCAAACATAAGATAATGTACATGGATGCTTGGTATTTCACGCTATATTTTTTCCATTTCATGCACATGTTCTATATATTAAAAATCAAAGAGAGCACATATTTCCCCTATTTGACATAAAAATTCCAAAGAAATATAAACCATGCTTATAAATTCCAATAAATTTATATTTTGTCTATTATGGTATCTCCTAGCTTCAGATCAGAAATACCTAAAATAAAAAAGATAAAAAATTAAATTGTTTATAATTCATATAAAAAATTAAAATTCTAAAATCAATCCAAAAAATATTTGTTTTAGTCTGATAATTTCATTTATATATTATTATATAAGAAAATTAGATTTGGGAATTTTTGACCTTATTTATTTTTTTAACAAAAAATAATTCAACATATTTATTTCATCCCATTTTGGGACTTTTTTTATTTTAAAAATACATAAAAAATAGTAGAAACACACATAAAATAACAAAAAACATTAGAAAATAAGTCAAATAACTAAAAATAATATTTTGCAAATTTTGATTACTTTTTACAATATCTATAATTATAATAGCCTATATTACATAATTATATATGGTTTATATTACTACTATGATTATTATAAATACCTTTTAAATATTTTAAAAATAATACATGTATAATCAGGACTATATTTATTAATATTTTCTGATTTTTGTACATTTATTGTATTTATTATGATACATATATCTTATATCTCATATACATTATTATATGCATATATATACCTATATATACATATCAATATATTATTATATACTATTTAAATTAAAAATAATTTGAAATTTAAAAAGTATAAAATAAACTGAAATAAAAATTTAAAAATCAAAAACCAACATAATAAAGACACTTATGTACATACTTCATTCTTGATCAGCAATAATCATCATGCTACTTTGTTTGCTCTAAGAAGTTTGACCTCTACATGATTACATGTATACATATTTGTCTTTATGGTATAATAAATTGTGCTCCACATTTTTTCATTAATTGATTAATTATATATTATTGATACTTGTTGTATGACTCGACCTTCGTGAGTAGTCGCCTCATCAACGATGTATCTTCGCTAACTTTTTGGTGAGGATATTTTAGACCTTCATGGAAGTCATGTAAACAAATGGCATTATTGTAGGGGAGAAACATAGTGTGGCCTAATTTGGGCATACTTTTATTTTATTCTATTGTGTACACACTTTCCTTTCTTTCTCTTACTTGTGCATCTTTATAGCTCTTATTTATTTGTATAAGTTATTTTTTTTTATTGAGCTAATATCTCTTTTCTTATGTTTGATGCAAGTTCCTGCTATGTGAGGATGACTACTTAGGGAGTTGAGGTAGCTAAGCATGGTGGAGACTGGACTTCTCATCTTGGACAATAGGAGAGGCAACAAGCATGACAAGGAGGAGACTTAGCAAAGAAGATAGCTTAGGATTTTTATTTATTATTCATTTATTATTTTTATTATTTGTAATAATAAAGGAACTTGGACATTAATCTAATTAAAGAGGTCCATTGCCCTGGTGATTGTTCACCTAAGGGCCACGTCATGGTTTTTCGAGATTTCATCGCTTTATTTTAATTGTTTTCCTGACGTTTTGTGTGTTCTAATTTTATTTCTAATTTGTTCTATGAGCATGGAACCCCTAGATTATAGGAACTCTTGTCTCGATAATTAGGTCCAAACCCTAACAAGATTCATGTGCTTATAGTCCTCTACGTTTAGATCTAGTAAAATTAATCATTGTTAGTGATTTGGACTTGAACCCACGTGTCAAGAGAGGCACCCTGCAGCACTAGTAGGACCCATTGTGGCGAGCACCAAGGTATCTCTAAGACAAGACGCTAGTGTTCATTTTCTAAATAATTAACATATGGTTCTTCATGACTACTAGTAGGTATTATTTTTGTCAATTTTGTCGATTGCACATCTCCATGTAGATAGGTTTAAAAAGTTTGTTTTGCATATCACATGGAGAGAGTTGGGAAGCATTGTAAGTTATCTAACTCTGCATGCATCATTAGATTCTATGATGAGATTTCCATTACTAAATTGACTTGCATGTCTCTTTCACTATCACCCTATGATTTTAAGAACCTAGGACGTAAGTAGGAATTCACAAAAATTGTTAGGCGCTTGTATGCAAAATATCCCAATAAAGTGAAAACCCAAAAATAAAAAAGGGGACTGATAAAAAAATTGACCTAATTAAAAATATGTAATGGACTTCATTATTTTGGATTCATAAAGCCCTCATTGTCTACATGTACCTTAGTAGGGGACCAAAACCCTTCCCATGAGTGAGGCGCGACCCACAAAGGATTAGAGCCAAAAACCCACTCTGTAACTACCTTGTTTATCACCTGGATTTCTGAAGTATTGACGCTTCTATCGTACATGGATAAGTAGGACTCGGTCATTGATGGTGTTCTCGCCTTGAGTTGAACACTGTCCCTGTTTAAAGTACTAAGCTTAGGTAACGCCCTCACGGGTGTGTCTGTCTCATTCTCTTGCGTCCGAACAGGACCTTACATGATCGTGGGTGATTCTGTTGTGAGCGGGGTCCGAATTAGTGGTTTCGACCATCGGATCCATCTCTCTCATTCTTTAGTTGAGTAGGGATCGAAGAAAGCTTACATGGATCTCAAAAAGTGTATACTACAGGTTACAAAGGAGGAGGACAAGTACGGGAAACTTTTCCAGCACTAATCTTGCTCCTATAGGGTTGGCATCTTAGAACTTATTAAAAGATATTCCTGAAATAAAACCTTTAAAATGAAGAGATAAAAATAGTCAAACCTTTTCGACTTCACAAGTGTAGAATTGGTGAACCGTTTTTTGTATTGGGTATTGTATGGATCTAGATTAAGATTCAAAGATTAAAGTCTCACGCACTTGCACAAATTTTGTCATATGTGTCTACTCTTTGACCCCTTGCTCGCTTCGATTCTTTCTACTTTTTACACTCCATTTTTCCTTGTTGACCATTGTATCCTTCCTCCAGCATTGATCCTCCTTTTCCACTATGATATCGATCCATGGAAGGCCCAGTCAGGACTCTCCCGACACCTACATCGATTCCAAGGACTTAGTATCATCAATAATTTGAGGTGATTTTTGAGAACTCGGTTCAGACCTTGGGAACCAATATTCAGACTCCTCATGTTATTTCTATTTTCTTTCTATTTCTCAAATAAACCGAGACCACTCTAGTCCCATTAACGCTCGTTGTAAATGGAGGTTGAGTTTAGTCTACATCTCTTACTCCATTCACAACTACTTGGGATTGACCCTAATGTTAGTTTCATCACTACAACTGGTCTTCAATTTCTCATATGGTCTGACTAAGATTCCTCTTACATTGTACAGAGAAGCCTGCCCTAGATCCCAGTCTAGATTTCATTTCGTCTGATTCAGACCTTCAGATGGCTCCTCTCGATGGAAAAGGAAAAGGATAAGGATGACCACCATACGTGACAGAGTAGGGCCCACTGCCTGATCAGAACCAGGTAAATGCTCAGTTGCTTTCTTCCATCCAAGCCATCCAGTAGAAAATGCGGAGCAAGCACTATCCCAAACTGCATTACAAGACATGCTGAATGATCTAAGGAACAGACTACGAGGAGGAGGAGGAAGAAAAGAGGAAGAACCACCCCTTGATAATCACAAAGAAGATGAGCCAAGGAATGGGAACCCTAAACCAACGTTGAAGGAGAGATATAGTCATGGAGACAACCTGATGATCGATGGGATTCATATCCCACCGATACATGCTCATTTTGAGCATAAGACTTGGTTTCATTGCTCTTCTGCCCATCTTTCACGGAATACCAATGAGGAAGCATACACTCACCAATAGCAATTCTCTCGCATATATAGAACAACACACTACCCTAACATCCGGTTAGAAGTAGTCAAGATGACCACAGTCCCCTTCAATCTCCCTGACAGGGCCATGTACTGGGTCAACCATTTGGGAAAGGTCACGATGACCTGAGAGGAACTTAAGTTTGTATTCCTTCATAATTTGTGTCCTTTCGGTCGTCTCAACTAGATGCGAGAAAGGATTAGAAACTTTTCCTAGGCCACCTGCGATTCCATTCATGAAGTATGGGAGTGATTCATAATCAATAAGAGAAGTGCCCCCACCATGAGAAATCGAAGACCAGCATGGTCCAACATTTCTTCGAGTGCATGAATGTTGAATGCCATAGATTGCTTGATGCTTCGTATTTCAACATGGATGAAGATGTAGTGTAATAGATTTTCGAAGAAATGGCCAAGGGAGAGGTCATCCTCTCTTCATCCCGCGCTTATCAAAGATAGCCCCAGGTCCTCGACAAGCCAATCTACATGGAAGCATCCCATGAACCAGAGAGAGATGGGACATTCCACCTAAGCATCATTGGAGGCCATCTCCCGAAGGTTGATATCATCAAGAAGCGATCATACGATCTGGAAAAATTAGCTATAATCGAACAGCGAACCCAAAATCGGGACAAGTTGGATCAGATCACCAAACAACTGGAGTTGCTAGTGAGTACCATCAATGCCTGCCAGTTTGTTACACCATCGTCTGAAACTCTGATCGAGAAGAAATATGAGCCAACAGTGTCACAACAACCTCAACCCAGTCAGCGGTAGCTCGTAGTCTAGCACATATATTACATGTAGACTCTCAACCGGGAATCATAGCAGTAGTTGGTGATTTACCAATCAAAGGCCATGTCATCTTATGATCTTTGCTCAACTCCACCGTCTCTCATTCAAAAGGTGAATGGAGTTTGGTCAAACGATACGCAGCTAGCACATCTAGGTAGACCACAACAGGGCCAGCCTACAAACTAACGTCCATTCCCTTAGCATCAATGAGGGAGATTAGCCCATTATGAGTTCCAGTAGCCTCAATACCACCAATCTCCATAATTTTTATAACAATTAGAGGCAAAATCAACTGTACCTATCGTCATCGTACCACCAGCACCAGTTGTATCATCAGTACGTGATTGTACCTCACTAGAAGTATGCTCCTCCTTCCGACCAACCTTTGTGGCGGTTCTGGTGAACCTGACCCTCGATTGCCTAGCCTAATTAGTCAAGGGACAAGTAGAGATGACTCATAAACAGGTGGATATGACGGCCACAAAAAACTCCAATTCCAGCTAAAGTCAAAGCCAACCGCAATAATATTAAGATAAAAGAGTAGGTAGAATGTGAAGACCCATTTGTGCCAATAGAGTCAGAAGACTGTAATTTTATTTTGTGTAATGTTGTTACTCTGAGGAGCGGTAGGACCTCACCTCCATCTGCCACTATCAAGGGGAAGAATAAAGCTTCATCAACTAAATCATCATATTCTACATCAGCCATGCCAGCTACAAGTTCGGGGGAGGAAGAAGGAGGAGGAGCAATGCTAGCTTCCCTCCACCACCATCTCCAACAAAAAGAACAAGAAAATTAGAAAATTGAAAAAGAACAAAAAGAAGATCGTAGTCGAAATGAAGTCACGCCAACAATGTAGGAGCAAGCCACAACAGCTCATCCAGTGCCATCCATGGAGGAGCAAGCCACAATAGCTCATCCAACACTAACTGACGGAGTGAAGATGGTAGTTTTTGGATGTCTACCCCCAGCTACATATTGTATAACTTTTTGCAGCTAGGTTGTACATAATATAGTCGACATGAAATCTGATTTAAATAAGAATAATATTTCAAATTTCAATTTTGTACATTTTTCTGTTCCTGATGCAAAAGAAAAATAAAAAAAATAGGAAAAATGAAATATTTGATCAAGAGGTGTGTTGTATATTCTTGAAAACTTGATTGTTGAATTGCATTTGTTGAAAGCCATGGAAAATTTGCCCGCTTTAAAGAAGGGCTTGAAAGAAGCATGCAAAAGCAAGCGTCATTCAAGCCACAATAACAGACGCAACAAAGTAGAGAAACAGGTCCTCACCATGGCTACAATAGAGACAATCAGTAACCTCTAAGAAAAGAAGCCTAACAAAGGAGCACCTCTTATCAGATGCGAGATTTTTAACCAAGTCTTCAAGAAACTTTTCTTGATAGCAACTCTTCAATCAACCTGATGCACGCCTCATTGCTCACAGAATTGGAGCTGGGACCGCTCAAGCCGACTTGCTTGGTCCTTTAGTTTGCTGGGCGATCAATCAAGTGACCCCAAGTATTATTGGAGGACGTTGTTGCAATGGAACAAGACTTGTAGTTTCCTGTTGATTTTGTTATACTTTATATGGACTCTCCTGCACCATGACTTGAGACCGTATTATTCTATACCGGCATTATTGCACACTACAGAGGTCATGGTTGATTATGCATCCAGACTAACCATGTTTTATTCGAACATCAAACAAGGTGAAAATGGACATGGTCATTAAACCAAAAGTTGTATTTAATCAAGGTCAAGCAGTACCATCTGAAGCATACAGTGATTTTATTGTAGAGATAATAGATACAAAAATCTCTTTAGATGACACATGGGTCTAGTAAATCCTCTTTCCAATGGAGGACAAAAAAAAACTGAATCTTCAAATGCTTCAATGTTGACTGGGAGACTGATGAAACACTAAATACGATGTTTAATTTGTGTTCGTTGTTGTACATGTACTTAGCAAATCTTTCAGAGCTGATAGAAGATCTCCGTGAAGAGTGTCTTGTCTTTAATTTATATCATGGGCATGTCCGGGGTCGAACACAGGTAGGTAAAGGAACAACTTCGGGTTAATTTGAAAATTTAGGCTAGGTTTCCACGTGGTATTTTTTAATTTTTTTAATGCAAAAACAAATGAAAATTTAAATGTGGATGAATTAAGACAATAAGAAAACACAATACATGGCCAAATTAATTTTAATGCGAAATTAATCAGATTTAGCCTAATTGTATTTTTCCTATAATCCTAATCCAGAGATGATTACAAAACACATTTTTTGGAATTCTATGAATTTAAAGTGCAATATATAAAAATGCACACTTTTTATGGGTTTTTTTATTAATTTTTCACAAAAACAGAACGCAAAAATTATGAAAATTTTACTCGAATTAAAACATGATGCATTGATTCTACAATAATTGTTTTGGATTTTTTTGGACAAAATAAGAATTTTTAATGGATTTTTTTAATGAAAATAGAGTGATAGTGACTAACTAATTCCTAATAAATACACAATAGCAATTTATCCAGAGTGCAATTATCTCAAAATGGTATTTTTATAAGTAATCTAGGATGTTTGAAATTTAGCAAAAAAGATATATGTGGAGTTAATTAAAAATCAACTATCAAAAGTACTCTACAATTTCTTTCTGGCACAAGATAACTCCAGTTAATGTGAAATTTGGATAGTCGTTAAAGTACACTTCAATACATCATTGTTAATTTTTATGAAATGTTTCGAGCAACTATGAGTGAGATATAAATTTAATAGCTCAAAACAAGTAAAATATGAACTTTTGCACTTAAACAATTTTAGTTAATTATCTAGAGCTCACAGAAATACAAATAAATAATCCAAATGTAGATAATTAGTTGCTCAACAAAATGACATTTTTCATTGAATAAAATGATGCTTAATTGAGGTCCAAATTAACACATAAACATAGGGTCTTTAATACAATACAGAATTAAAACGGATAAAAGAAAAAAATATAAAGGGACTATTTTGTAATTACAAGAACATAACAGGAAATCTATGCAATTTTTAGAATAAAAAAATAAAAAAATTAGGACCTTCTTCTCCAGCGGAGCTCGATGAGGGGAGGGAGGCTGGGGTCGGCGACGGCGGCCCGTCGCTCGTGGACACATGGAAGAGGAGGTGGCGGGCGGCGGAGGCATCGCACGACGAAGATGCACATGGAGTCCCTATGGTCGGCGGGGGACACCTTGGCGGCGTGCTATGGAGGTGAAGGGCAAAAGACCCGGCTGCTAGAGGCGGCGCATGGTGCAGCTGCGCGTGACGTGCCGGAAGGCGCGTGATGGGCTGGAAGGCAGAGGGACGGCACCGCCTGCTCGTGGCCTGGTGGTTGGGCGGCAGCAGTGGGTAACCGCTGCTGTGTTTTTTTAATTATTTTAATTTTTTGTTTTTCTACTTTAATAATTCTTTTATTTTAGATTTTTAATTTTTTTTAAACCAGAAATAAGTATGTATACAAAAAGGGAAAAAAATGGTAGATGAGGGTGTGGTAATAATGAAAATGATGGTAATGGTGGAAAGATGTAACGATGGTGGTGTGATAAAAAATATGCAAAAATAACAAATATGACAATACCTATGATGGAGACGGTCGCCTATGATGTTCTCATGAGAGCACAGTCTTCGCTCGAATCGCCGGCAAGCGATGTGCTCGAGCAGCGTGCGGAGGCGGCTGTGATGTTGGCCAAGAGGCCAACAGATCTCACTGGAGATAGGGCTGTCATCGCTCGATCACGGTAGCGTCGCTGTCACCGATTCAACTCTGGGAACTAGGCTCTCCTCACATAAAGATGGATCAAAGGAAAAAATGAGGAGAATGTAATGTATATAGAGAGAAAAAATGAGAAGTTATTAAAGTGATGGGAGGTTAATAAAATAATGTGGTAGAATTAAAAGTTAGAAAATTTGGTGGAATGATGGAGTTAAATGGTGGTTATTGTAGAGAATTGAAAATAAAATAAAATAAATAAAAGTAGCCTACTTTAAATGAGAGAATAAAATAAAGAAAACAAAATGGAATATTTACAAAAGTAGGTCAATAAAAACACTATGTACATGGATTTTTTTACTTTTCTAATTATTTTTTTTTGTATTTTCAATAAAAGATATTTACAAACTAAAAATAAAATAAAATTGTAGAAATTGAATGAAACATAAAAGAGTTTTTTTTGGATTTTTTAGTAATCAAGAAGTGTCAATAAAAAATGAAGAAAGAAAGAAATGTACAATATATACAGAGTACACCTAGGTCCCAAAACCCAATTTTTCAAACGAGCTCCTATTTTAATGAAACCACTTCCATTGGATAGATAATTTTCTAACTGGAACTTTAAAAGTGAGTTCGGTTAATTTGGAGTTCATATGGAGCAGGAATTTGGCCAGGAAGTTGGACTTTATGCCTTTTTGTCTTAGGGGTCTAGGAGCATTTATTTGAGGTGAAATTTATTTTATACTTTTGTATTTCTATATACATTTTTTGAACAAGATAAAGAAAGAATTAGCCAAAAAGGAGTTGAAATAAAATTATTAAAAATATATGAAGTTTTGGGCAATTTACAGGTGAAAAAAACTCCTTTAATTTTGCGGCTTATTATTATTATTTTATTTTATACAATCTAATATACAACAATTAATGTGTTTTATTTACAAGATTCATTTTGTTAATTTATTTTTTTTATGGACATTTATTTGGGATATTACTTGGGGATTTTTCTAAGATCAAGATATTGAGATGATGAATCGTGGATTCATTAGAGACATATTCTTTCTTGTTGATGGAACTTTTCAATACAGGAGATTCATGCTAGTCTGAATATGATGAATTCATTAATGATTTGTTAGGCACATTATCAGCATAGCGACTTGTGACAAAGACGAGCAACACTTCCATAATTGTGGCAGATCACCCTCCTACTGGTTCGATCAGACCCAGAACTGAAGCCACTTCCGGCAGGCCTCAAGTATTCTTTCCTTACGGTTGTGGAAAACATGTATCCGGTCATCATTAGCAGCATGCTGATTCCGGATCAGGAATCTCGACTACCGGAGGTTCTAGAGAAAAACTGCAAGGTGCCGGGTTGGCACGTATAAGACCCATGTGTGAAAAATCCATTTCTGTTCTCACACCACATCTAATTGGAAAATGATGCCAAGAAGTCCTGAGAAATTCAAAGAAGATTGAGCCCTAACTTGTGGTACATCATCATGAAGGAGATCACGAAACGATGTGACACATGGTTTATTTATCCCATCTCTGATTCCAAATGGGTGAGCCCCATGCATGTAGATCCAAAGAATATTGGGCTCAATGTGGTTAAAATTGAAATAGGAGAGGTGATTTCCACTCGAGTACCAAGATCCGAGTATGTGTGTTTTATTATGTCGCCTCAATGCTGCAATGAAGAAGTACCACTTCCCCTAGCCATTTATTGATCATGGTCTAGAAAGATTGGATAGCAAGTAGTTCTTATGCTTTTTGGGTGGGTATTCCGTATACAACCAAGTGGCGATCACCCCTTAGGACCAAGAGAAGACTACCCTGACTTGCATGTTCGACACCTATGCTTTTAGGAGAATGCCATTTGATTTGAGCAATGCACCTTCCACATTCCATAGGTGCATGCTTACAGTCCTCACCGATATGGTTGTTAGTTTTCTCGAAGTGTTCATGGACGACATTTTCATCTATGGTGACAGCTTTGATTCTTGTCTGAAGCACATAGATATTGTGCTTTAGAAATGTTAAGAAGTCATTCTTGTACTATCTTTCGAAAAGAGTCACTTCATGGTCATTGAAGGGTCTGTGATGGGACACGTCATTTCCAAGCGTGGCAAGCGAGTTGACCCGACAAAGTTTGATGTGATCGCCAATCTTGAGACACCTAAAAACAACAGAAATTCGAGGTCATTCCTGGGGATTGTGGGTTTCTATATAATGTTCTTCATAGATTTTATCAGCATCATTTGACCTCTAACCGAATTGCTTTTTAAGGAGATCGAGTTTAATGTAGATCAGAGGGTTCTCATTCCTTTCAATAAGCTGAAGGACCTAATTAATCAAGCTCATGTCCCACTGCCGTAGGATTGGTCTCTACTCATTGAGATCATGGCGGATGCCTCGGATTTCGCAGTTGAGGCTACATTAGGACAAAGGAAAGACAAGGTGCCCTATGCCATTAACTATGCCAGCAAGGAATTAGATGAACTACATAGCAACTACACTATTATAAAGGAAGTGATGGTGGTCATAGTTTTTGCCCTCGAGAAGTTTAGATCCTACTTGCTTTGATCTAAAGTCACCATCTACACTGACTACTCTACTATACGATAATTACAGAAGATGAAGGATACCAAGCCCATATTGATCAGATGGAATCTTCTCATCCAGGAGTTCAACATGGAAATAAAATATAAACCTACAGTTAAAAATGTGTTAGCAGATCACCTCTACAGAATTGAGCATCAGGAACCTCCACTGAGCAACGCACCCATCACAAACATCTTTCCTGATAAATCAATTATTGTCGTGGCAGCTCTCCCTTGGTATCTCGATATAGTGAACTACCTCGTCTCAGTTGTAGTTCCATGTGATTGGACAAAAATCGAGAATGATAAATTCTTGTCCACTATCCATTTATACCAATGGGTAGACCCACTTTTATTCAAGGAAGGAGTAGATTGTATTTGGCAATGGTGTATCCCTCAACAGGAGCATCAGAGTGTCCAGGAGCACTACCATTCGCTTGAATCTGGTGGTCACCACTCTCAAGAAAGAATGACAACAAAGGTAGTGTAGTGTAGTCTATGGTGGCCTATACTATTCAAGACAGAGCATCATATGTCAAAGGTATGTTGATTGTCAGAAAATGGGAGGAACCCTCATAGAGAAAGACTCAATGCCATTGAAATTCATTCAGATTTCAAACATGGTCGATGCTTGAGGCATTGATTTCATAGGTCCCTTTCCCAACAGTCATGAATCTTAGCACATGTTTCTTGTCGTTGATTATGTGAGTTGTTTGGTTGAATCTATTTCTACTCGAGCCACTGATAATCGTACAACTTGTCTATATCTGAGAGGGAACATCATTTCACGTTTTGGGATTCCTAAGATTATGATATCAGATGAGGATAGTCACTTCATTAATAAAGAGCTCAAGAAATTAATGAATGAGTACATCATCAAGCACCGAGTCACTTCTCCTTATCATCATCAGACCAATGGCATGGCTGAGCTATCTAACAGAGAAATCAAGACAATCTTGCCGAAACTTGTGAGGCCGGACAGAAAGAACTGGTTCCAACTCTTGCACTTTGTCCTTTAGCATATAGGACCGCCTACAAGTCTCCCATGGGCACACCAACCTGTCATCTTTTGTATGGAAAATTGTGCCATCTGCTTGTTGAGTTGATTCATAAATCATTATGGGCATTGAACTTTTGCAACTTGGACTCACAGAAAGGTGGTTAGCAAAGAAAAGTTGATCTGAACATACTCTTGAAATTCTGAGACCATGCGTATCATATCATCTTGATGTATAAGGAGAAGGTTAAATGCTGGCACGACCAGCACATCAGATGAAAGACCTTCGAGACTTGACAGAAAGTGTGCTTATTCGACACAAAGTTGAAGATATTCCTGGGCACATTAAAGAGTAAATGGACAGGGCCACTCGGAGTGAATGAAGTGTGTGATAACAGAAGCATTTTTATATCAGAGTTGTCATCTGACGCACTACCATTTATCATCAGCTGTCAGTTACTGAAGTAGTACATAAAGCATGGCCCTTTCCTGGTCATTATCTACTCAGTCCAAGTGATCTACAATGATGCACAATCCAAAAATCTAGCAACATCCAAAAATTCATATAATGCTTCTATACAACTCTTTATCTATTTTTCTTCTTTTGTTTTGTTATTGTCTTATGTTTATTTTTCCTCTCATCCTTTCTTTCATTCCTCTCAGTCATCATAGCTATACTTAGGATATGCTTCATCCTAAGTATAGAGGAGGATGGCGGAGTCCTGTTGTTAATTCTCTAATCACGCACATGTCACCTCTATTATTGGTATTCTGGTCTTTACTAATGGATATTTTAACCTACGTACAGTGGGAGATAGGATGAGTCGTTGATCTCTTCATTCCCATCGTCAACCCTCCATGCATGTAGATACATCCTGCTATACTTAGGACTATTTCTTCCTACGTATAGGGGTGGCAGGACTATAAAGTTGCTCCAGCAAGGCTAGGAGAGAAGTGCATATCCCCTCTAAGCCCACCCACGATGAGATAGAAGGCATCGAGGTGGTGGTTGAAGAAGATGGATGTTGAACCCTGATGGGTTTTAGGATTCCCAAGTTTGAATTTACGTTCTTGATTTGAAGTAGTTGCTGATCAAATAGGAGCAAAGGACTGCTCCTGATTTTTCTCTCGATGATATGATATACTTTAAGAAGAATATGATGTTTCATTTCCAGATGGAATCCACTTGAAAATAATGGATTTCTTGTGCAACATGTAAGTTTGAAGATGGTTTTAGAAGCATTTTCCAATCAAATATCACACAAAATGGCACCAACATGAGTTGAATTGAATTTGGAATTGGATTGTGTATGAAAGATAGATGATTATCCCATCTAATTACGTGATTAAGTGTTCTAATTCGATATGAAATTCGAAGAAATCAAAGAATGGAATGAAGGAGGTTCACATGGGAATTAAGAGGTATTAGACCTCCAGGTCTTTTCTCGAGGGTCGGTGTTGCCTGAGTTCAGCGCACACGATGGTAGGGATTCAAGGCCATGCGAGCCTTGGAACCTCCTCTCCGATGATAAGTCTTCGCACGGGCGATCCTCAGTCCCTGTCATGGCCTGAATGACGTGAAGCATGATAATGGAAGTTGAGGTTGGCCATTGTACTGGTGGTTAAGGAAAATTTGTTGGTTCGATCCAACTTTAGATCAATAAATAGGTGAAATGGCGAGGGGTAGGTGATGCTCCAAGGATAGCGAGTACGAGGGTAGTTAGATCGAAAAGATGGAGGTTAATGATCTGGGTTTCGATGAAGAATGACGATGGGAAAAAGGAGCCAAGATGGCCGATTAGAATGGAATCCAACAGACTTTCTTGAAGAAGAAGGCTTTATGTGCTGACACGTGTCAGCACATGGTCGAAGAGTTTTAATAACATACAAATGACGTAACATATAACATTATTAAATTAAGTATATAAGTGACAAGTGTAAATAATTACATATATTATTTTATTGGATATTTTGTTTTCATAAATAATAAGTATTTTATGAAATATAAATTTATTTTTATTAAATAGGTATAAATAATACTTGATAAATAGATACTATATTTTTTAATATAATAATTTAGTAAATAACCTTATAATTTTATATTTTTAATTAATATGATAATAAATATGAGTTTTATGATTTTTTCCAGATTTTACATTAATTTAAATCTATTAATAGATATAGAAATGTAAAATAGGTCAAATTCATCTATAAATTAGGATTTTGATTTATTAAAAATACAAAATAGTGTTAGAAAATTCCGAAATAATTCAAAGTTAAAAAACAAGATCAAGAAAATAATAAAAATTATAAAATAAATAAATCTATAAATAATATGTTCTAAAGAAAATAAATAGCCCAGAAAGTCATTAGGTCCCAAAACTGACTTTTTGCAAATGGTACCCGATTTTAGTTAAATAATCATTATTAATTAGAGAATATTATTTCATGAATTTTAAATGTGATTAGAGTGTAATCGGAGTTCGTATGAGAAAGCTACGATGTTCAGAATGTGAAAAATTGATAATTTGAAAGTTGGATTTCTTAGGATATATACAAGATAATATTTTTAACTTATTTTTATATCTTTCTGTACATTCTTAAAATAAATAAGAAAAGAGTTTGATAAAAATATATTCAAATTAATTACTTAAAAATATTTGAAGTTTTGGTATATATTTGATAACTAATAAAGAATGCCTAGAGTGTATAAATAATTCGTTTGTGGTTTTCTTCCTTATCTCTCTCTCTACTTATTTGTTTATCGAACAATCAATGTGGACTTACTCTCACGGGTTAGGTTATATAAATATACCTTTCAGCTATATTTATATTTTCTAAGTCATATTGTATATATATACATATTTACAATCTTTCTTCGTTCTTTTTTCTTTCTTTTTATTCTTTTATTTACATAATTTTATTGTCTAAAATGATATTTTTATTCATGAATGTAGTTTTGTTAATGAATGGATATTTACACGCAGAAAGAATGTTAATGAATTATGGATATGTTAGGAGGGGTGGTTGACTTCTCATTCAATGAGTCTTTCTTCTTTAGTCATTGTAGTATTAACTCTTTTATACTTAGTATGAATTATGTCTTCTCTTTTCTCCTCGACCTATGAGGACAAAGCTCAAGCTAAGTATAGGAGGCTCGTATGTACGTTGTATATACTTCAGCCATAGCTCGTGCATTTGTATTTTCAATATGTATTGCTAAAAACATTAATTATTTGCAAAGAATACACTTGTAAAAAATTCATTGTACTTATTGATTAATAAATCATGAAAAAATGTTCTGCAAATGAAAAATGGTTGGAAAATCTATTTGAAAAATGTTTGGAAAATATTTTGTAAAATGATTTCAACCCATGTAAAAATGCTTTTGTTTGTAAAATCCTTTTATTTATTTGAAATAAAATGTTTTGAAAATCTATTTGTAAATTGTTTGTAAAATGGTTGCAAAAAAAGTTTGAAAATCTATACATATTTTTTAAAAAGTATTTGCAAAATGATTTTTAAATTTTTGAAAATGTTTGTAAAAATTATTTGTCATATAAGTTTATAAAATAAGTTTTCAAAATGTTTGCAAATTTATTTTCAAATTATTATAAGTACTATAAGTACATTTCAAATAAATAACAATCTTTAAATTTATAAATAAATTTGTGAATAACAATTTGTAAATTCTAAAATCCCAATTCCTATAAATACCAAGAAGCACTCTCGTGTAGATGCCAACACACATTTGTTTTCTTAGAAACATTGTGTTTTGGAAAATCCATAAAAAATGAAAAATTAAAAATCCGAACGTCATTTGCAAAAAACGTTTTCAATAACCTTCATAGGAATTTGGAAAACCTTTTTAAAATTCTTTAAAGAGTTCAAAACTAGATAATTCATCACAAAAATATTTTCTTTCAATGCACATAACATTTATATTTTTTGGATTTGTATTATCAATTAAAAAAGTCTAAATGAAATACGAAGATTGGTGCTTGGTCGAACCTTAAATCTACTTAATCACAAGGACCTTATGGAACTGGAATTGAGACAATTCAGATCTACTAGACTTCATTCCTCGGGAACACAACTTGGTTTAATGTCATCTTCACTGCTTAAGTAGAATATTTTGAAGCACGTGCACGACTCTTGTTGATAATGATATAGCTCGTACACCTGCACTTTACACTTTGCTCACCACAGTTGAAGTAGTAGAGGGTTGGATTTGCCGACATGAGACTCAAGCCAATGGAAACATCAGAACCCACATATATATGTCCATTGTACCCCTACACGATCCAATAGCCATGAGGTCAAATGAAAGAAGTTGTGTGTTGCAATAATGCTTCAATAGAGGGATAGTCTACTAGCTCAAGAGGAAAAATCCATGTGTTAATGTTGTTGTACATAATATTCAAAAAAACTACAATAAAAACTACAAAAAAGTGTATAGTACGGAATGAAAATAAAATGCCTGCCAGAGTATGTATACATTTATATAGCCAATACAAAAGCTTGAGCTTCAGATTCATATCAATGTGAGCCTGCAGTTGGATGACTTGACTACACTAGTTAATCATCCAAGGATAGATAGCTACACGAGCTATCGTCCATTCTTCTCTCTACCTCCTCTTCTTGAGTTGGTTGTACTTGAACTTATAAGGGAATACCCCGCTAAGGAAAGAATTGTTGGATTGGGGAATTAGAGTCACCATGTTGGAGAAGACAAACATTTACCGCTTCAGCTGGGGAGAGATACATATCACTCACACTATGTAAGATAGCTTCACAGTCATAAGGGTTTGCCTATGAATCGACTTATTCTGACCGGGCTATTGAGAAGAGCTGGGCAGAGTTTTGTGGATCTCAGAGGCCATTGTCTTTCAAGTTTGGTTCCCACATAAGGTTCCGATCAAACCTAAATGTCCAAAGGTACGACTTAACTCAAAAAACTTCGATTTTGTGAAAACAAGTTTAAGAGTTAAAATCAATCCAAGTTCTTTATTTTTCTTTCCTTTATTTTCTTCCTATGCACTCATAGGCATAAATGTTTGCTAATTACTAGCAAACAACTATAGGGGGTGATGAATCTCCATTTCATCACCTTTATTCCTTCATCTTGGCCTTCATTTCTTAGCTAAATGCATGTAAATATCATTATTTTGCATAACTTAACATCCATTATTTATTCTATAAATATTTTATAAAATACCTTATTTAAAGGAAAAATAAAAGAATAAAGAAAAGAAAAGGAAATAAAATGCCAAAGGTATTTTATGACCCTAAACGTCGAGCACTAGGCATCATGATGAATGGGTCGACAAGGAATAAAGTAGATGGAGATCAGGGTCAAATACATAATAAAAACTCTATTTATTAATTCTTCAGTAATTCATTTTTTTGACCTATTTTATTCTTTATTATTAATATATCAAATAAATAAGCTTTGTATACGAAAGTTATAGATAAAACGACATAGAAAAATACAAAATTTATTTTACATAAAAATAATATAAATTGCACATTCTATGCTCAATATAAAAAGCTAAAATCCAAACTCTCCAGAACCATATCTTCTCCACAAAATCTCAAAATGCACCTAAATTATTTTAATTATATATAACTTTTAATTGGCTTTTTAATGAAGGTGGTTCCATTTAATTTGGAGTTAAGATGCAAAAGTTAGGGATTGGACCCCTATTGTACTATATACCTGAATAAAATATTCATTTTATTTATTTTATACTTTTTATAATTTTCTAAATATTATTTATATTATATGTACTTAATTATGATAAAATAAAGAAACTAAAAATGGACTAAAATAAATAGGTGTATAGAAGATATATATAAAGTACCTATACTTATACATATATAATAGATACATCTATTTTTTAATTATACATATATCATCATAAAAATGCAACAAAAATATATTTGTGTATATTTAAATATGTTACAAATATATAAATTAAATATAAAAAATAAAAACTATAATACAAGATAAAAATAACATAAGCTCTATATAGGTAAATATACATATAACTATACTTGTAAATATTAACTCAAAATAAATAACTCCATTAAAATAAATAAAAAAAGTAACAAAAAGTTAAATAAAATAACAAACATTTTTTATTCTATTCCGTAATCCATTTCCTATTTATTATCATTTTTACCAATAATTTCCCCTTTGGTATTTTCAGGTTGGACCATGTGGACAAACCAGAAGCTAGCCCTAGTTGACTAGAGTAAATTCTTTGGCCCATGTCACCTACCTGTCAGAAGTGAGAAGATCCTCATCTTCTCCCTTTTTTCCTGTGTGGCTAACCACTTTAATTGGTACAATCTTTCATTGATCGTCCCTAATGCACGCTTATGCCATGGATCCTTTGTACATTGTTTGGATTCATCCCTAAACCTAGGTCAATAAGACTCGCCAATTTTGTCTATAAATTAAACCCTATCCGTTCCTTCCTCAATTTGATCCCTTTTCGAGCATTGTAACCCCAATCCTTGTGTGTGAGTGATTTCTGGGTGATAGCATGAGTACTCTCGAGATGTCGGTGATGAGAAAGGAGGAGAGATGTGGCCCAACATCATCGAGACAACTATCTCTAGCGTGGTACCTACTCCTTGGAATCCCAGATGTGAGCTATTTGTATTCTATGGTTTTAGATAGATTTAATCTTAGTTAGTTTATTTCTAAAATTTAGTTCATGCTTGGATTCACATTTAAGTTAAAATCTCTAAATCAACAATCACCGGAGATGTCTCCTCCAACCATGTTTTATTGCGATGACAATTGTACCGACCCACCATTTCATGCCCACTTCCATTACCCATCATGTACTCCATGTTTCCTCCATCCGGACCATCCTAATCATCTCTAAATCAGCAAATCGGAGCTCCTCTGCCACCCTTTGTCAGAGTTCCTCCATCTCGCTCTTTTGCTTTGCGTCACAACTTCATTTTGCCTCGAGGCTACTCGCATCGAGCCCTTGAGTCTTCTTCTGCAGCTATGCTACTCCAAAGACCCTAGCAGGGTCGATTTCACATCAGAGAGAGGTTCCTAGGAAACCTGTCTTTCCCCGAGCTCCAGAACTCCCCCCAACGAGGCCTGGACCTTCTCGATTGTGCCATTCAACACGGGACCCCTTCAGGAAGCTCAAGCGACCATCAACAAGCCACTCGTTGGCCGAGATGAAGAGAAATGCATGATTTATGGAGGAACATGGAGGTTTTCATTAATGTTCTTCCACATCTGACAAGAACCGTTCGATAGATCCAATGCTTTAGATTGAATCTGAACCATCTGATGGCGTGAGGTCCCAGCCTCGATCATACCACAGATCTGATCCTAACCGAGCATCATCAAAGCATTATCGATCAATAATGGCCATTATTATCTTAAGAAATGCAATCCAAACTGTCCATTGGCGTGCAAGTATAGGGTAAATTTCACATATACCCCATATAGTATAGTACACTTTTATTTAGTATTTAATTTTTGGTCTAAATTGTGTATATAATAGTGGGAATTTTCTATTGAACCCTCTGCCTTTTTTCTATTTGCATTGATGTCCATTCCAGCTCACCTCACATGGTCCCCCACGTGATGTTATTTGCAGCTATACCCCTTTGGGTTTTTGTATTTATAATTTGTCCAAAATTTTTCATATTACGTGTTGATTTTTTTTTTTGAAAAACTATATACAGAGGACCATGGATGTTTTGGATATTTCAAGTACATTCTTGCCATGTGTGTTTTATTTAAATATTCGTGGCTAAATTACATAGTAGCCCCTTGGTTTTTAGTTTGGGTTCTGGAATGCATAAAACTTAATTATGTTTGCAAAAAGGATCACGCCAGTACTCCATTTTTGTGAATGCTTCTCTGATTTTTTAAATATCATATGTGCTCCAACAATCATGCAAAAATAAGATAATGTACCTGGATTCTTACTATTCCATGTTATATATATTTTTTTACATTTTATGCACATTTCCTATTTATTAAAATCAAAAAGGAACAATTTACCCCAGTTTGAATTAAAAATTCAAAAAAATCTGGTTTAAAAATTCTGAAAAATTTATAACTTGGCTATTATAGTATCTTCAAGATTCATATTAAAAAGCCTAAAATAGTAAAAATGAAAAAAAAATAGTTTCAAAATCTTATAAAAATATAAAAATCCTGCAAATTTCCAAAAAAATGTTTTTATTTGATAATGTAATTTATATATTATTATATAAGAAAAAAGGTTTGGGGAATTTTCGACTATATTTAGTATTTTTAAATCTCAAAATAATTCGACCAAATTATTTAGTCCGTGTTTTGGGCTATTTTGACTTTAAAATACATAAACAAGTTTAAAAATGCCCATAGAATCATAAAATCATTAGAAAAATATGCAAAACTCAAACACATTTTATTTTGCATTTTTCTACTACATCTATAACTATAATACCATATATTGTATTAAATTATATAAGGTTTATATTATTACTAAGATTATTACAAATACTTTATAACTATTTTAAAAACAATAAATATAATATAGTTAGGACTATGTTTATTAATATTTTTTATTTTTGTACATTTATTGTATTTATTATGATATATATCTTATATCCCATATACATTATTATATACATATATATACGTATATACATATCAATACATTATTATATAATATTTAAATTAACAAACATATAAAATTTTAAAATTATAAAAAAATCAAAAAAAAAATTAAAAACCAAAAATCTACATAAAAAAGGCACTTATGTGCATACTTCATTCTTGATCAACAATAATCATGAGGCTACCTCGTTTGCTCTCAATGGTTCGACGTCTACATGCTTACATTCTATGCATCTTTGTCTGTAGAGTACAATAAATTTTACCTCAAATTTTTGTCATTTGTTTATTAATTATATATGGTGGGTACTTCGTGTCTGACTCGGCCTTCGTGAGCAGTCACCTCAACGATGCTCTATCTTCACTACCTTTTTAATGAGGATATTTTAAACCCTCATAGAAGTCGTGTCAACACCTTTCATCTAGAGAAGACAGTTTTTACAATGTAGTTAGCAAGATGTTGTTATATTTCTTGAGTTATGCGTCTCCCTATTCCCTTGATGACTCAGAGATCCCTTTAGATCTGTCGGTTCCATCTTCTTGGGAACAGTCGATGGGTGTAGTTTATGAGTCGAACATTGCTTTGGCAAAACTAATACATTTCTTTGATTATTCGACTCTTTATACATCAGAGTTGGTGGCTAGGAAAATAGTGATAGTTCCACCTTCATGCAACACAGAACAAAATTCAGAGACGATTCAACCTAAGTTATCTGATGATACTGCTTTGACAAACCTGAAGTCTCTCACTCATACAGTCAAGTTTGACTTTCTTGTTGGACCCAAAGATTGATTCCCTATAATAATTAGTTATAAGCTGACCACATAATAAGAGTCTATGTTGTTACAAGTCTTAGAGAAAAACATTATGGCTATAGGTTGGACTTTGTTGGATCCCGTGCGTATAAACCCCACCCTTTATTCATGCCATATTTATGTTGAGGATAATTCCATACCTTCCCGTGAGTTTAAGAGAAGATTAAACCCTAACATACATGAAGTAGTTAAGAAAGATATCGAGAAGTGGTCTGGAGCTAGTTTTATTTATCCTATCTCAGACTCCACGTGGTTGTTCCCGTTCATTTTGTCCCAAAGAAGTCAGACATTCAGATGGCCACCTACGAGGAGGGGGTAGAGATTTTGACATGAGTACCCACATCGTGGCATGTTTGTGTCAACTACAGACTTCCGAATGTCGTGATCAAGAGATATCACTTTCCCTTGCCTATTATTGATAAGATTTTGGAGAGATTAGCAAGAAAGGAGTTCTTATATTTTTTTGATGGGTACTCAAGACACAATTATATAGCCATAGCCTCTGAGGACCAGTAATATATCACTTTTACATGTTCTTTTAGCATTTATGCATTCAGGCGCATGCCATTCCAGTTTTGCAATGCCACAGGCACATTTCAGAAGTGCATGATTGTCGTATTTGTTAAATTAGTGGGTGATTTCCTATAAGTCTTCATGGACAATTTCTCAATCAATGGTGATTCATTTGATTCCTGTTTAGCATGCTTAGTCTAAGTCCTTCAAATGTGTAGGAAGGTGAATCTAGTTCTCTCGTGGGAGAAAAATCATTTCATGGTTAAGGAGGGTATCGTGTTTGGGGCACAACATCTCCAAAAAAGGAATGGAGATTGACCCAACCAAAGTAGATGTGATTAGGAAACTTGATCCACCAATCAACGTGAAGTAAGTTAGGTCATTTCTGGGGCAAGGTGGGTTCTATAGAAGATGTAGTCAGGATTTTTCTAAGATTGGATGGCCTCTGATTGAGCTCTTTAGGAAAGAACACTATGTTCACTGTAGATCACAAGTGCCTTGAGGTTTTTGAGCTATTAAAAAGGAAGATTTGTGACTCGTTGATATTACAGGCTCCTGACTTGTCTCTTCCCTTTGAGAACATGACTGATGCATCTGAATTTGGTATAGGAATTGCTTTGGGTGAATGACAAGACAAGATATCATTTGTGATTAACTATGTGAGAAAAGTTTTACATCAAGCACATAAAATATATACGGTGACTGAAAAAGAAATGCTCATAGTAGTTTTGGCCCTTAGGAAGTCTAGGTCACATATTGTAGGCTCTAAGGTGACAATATATATTGATCATACCACCATACGGTATCTAATGGAAAAAAGGACATGAAGGCATGTCTTCTTAGATGGATTATAATTCTCCAAGAGTTTGATTTCGAGATTAGGATAAACCTGGAGTTGAGTTTGTTGTGGCTGATCATGTATCTCGTTTGGAGTTAAAGGATTCCCCTGACATAGACAATTATAGAAACCTTTCCAGTGTAGTCGATTTGTATTGTCTATTTACTCCCACAATATGCCAACATGGTGCAATATCTTTTCTCCAAGATGGTTTCACATGGTTGTACTAGGAAAAGAATTGACCAATTGAAGTCGGATTCGAGGAAATATCTTGTGTCGATTTCACATGGTTTTACTAGCATCCATTCCTTTTCTTTGAAGGGTCGAATTGTGTCTGGAGGAGTATTCCTCGGGCAGAATACCAGAGAGTCATCACTTATTGTCATTCATTAGAGGCAAGAGGACACTACTCTGGGAAAAGAACTACACTTCAATTTGAATTATATTGGTTGACCTTGTTTAGAGATGCTACTGATTTTATATGGTAGTGCCCAATATGTCAAAGGATGGAAGGGACATTTGGCTATAGAGATGAGTTGTTCATGCAACTGATGATTTTCTGTGATGTTTTTTATGCATGCGACAAAGATTTTATGGGTCCTTTTCCCTATAGCCATGGATTTGAGAACATCTTATTTGGCTGTTGATTATTTTTCAATATGGTAAGAGGCTATCCCAACCCGAGCCACAGAGACAAACACTATCTATAAGTTCATAAAGGATTGTATTATTGCAAGGTTTGGTGTTAATAAGGTTTTGATTTTAGATGGGGGTAGCCGCTGTGTGAATAGAGAGATGGAATCTTTAGCTAAGGACTATAAGTTTGATCACCGAGTGACTCGTCCTTACTGCCCACAATCAAATGGCATGGTATAGGTTTCTAATTGATAGGTGAAGAGTATTTTTATAGAAGCTAGTCCGTCTTGATAGGAAGTGCTGGTCCTAGATATTGGACCAAGTTCTGTGTGCCTACAAAACGACCTACATGACTCCTCTTGGTACTTCACCTTTTAGGATGATTTATGGTAAGCCATGCTATTTGCCCAATGAATTGATTCACAAGTCTAAGTGGGAAGATTAAATGGAGATGTCACCTTGGGATGTTATGCCATGACTAGAACCTCAATGAGCTTGTGGAAATATTAAATAGATAGTACGAAAATAGATTAATCTATAAGAACAAAATCAAGAAGTGGAATGACAAACAAATTAGATGCAAGAACTTCGTTCTGGGACAAAAGTTATGGTTGTTTAATGCTAAGTTAAAGATTTTCCATGTGAAACTAAAATCAAAGTGGATGGGTCTTTATATAGTGAAGAAAGTTCACGGTAATGGTAGTGTAGAGATATCTAATCTCATGGATGGTGCATGGTTTTTCCTGGTTAACAGATAACTGTTGAAGCATTTTGTAGAATCTAAAGAACAATTTGTTCAATTAAAGATGATTGACTTCATGCCAAGTGAGTATCTCGCAAACAACTTATATACAACATGAAGTTGAATCTTGAAGATTCTGATTCAATAGATCCAGCATCCCGTAGATTCACCCGATTCTTTTTATATCCACTGACACTTGATTTATTCTTTTAGTATTTAGTTTCTCTAATCTATAGATTATTACTCTATAATCAGGCTATTTAGAGCCTAAGTGTAGGGGGAACCCATACCCTACTTTTGTACATTCATTTAGGTTGTATTTAATTCCTCTTCTCGGTCCTCCTATCCTTTTCTCTTCCTTATACTATTTTTAGCCTATGTGTAGGGAGGGGTCTAGTTCCAATTATCTTGGTTGTTCTGTTCTATTATTTTGTACGCTCCTCTTTCTATGTTCGTCCTACACTTAGGCTATTTAAAGCCTATATCTAGGCGGGTCATACCAATTTTCACTTATTTGTATTGTTTGTGCTCTTATGCTTAGTATGAGCTTTGTCTTTCATTTCACATAGTGCCATGAGAACATAACACAAGCTACGTATAGGGTTTTGTGTGTAAATTTCATATATATTATATTCATTGCTCATACTTTCACGGTTCTTGTATGGTATTATGCAGGTCTATGGGTATGGGGATTTGAAATTATTTGTAAAAATAGCCTGTAAAATGTTTAGAGAATTTTGAAGTATATTTACATGGTTTGTAAAAATGTTTTACAAATTATTTTTAAATGTTTAAAAATCATATTTTAACAAAAGACATTTTTTTTTGTATATATACCTACAAATTCTTATATATATCCAATATGAATAGTAACAAAATTATTAAAAAATAATTGGAAAAAACTCCCAAAAATCAAAATCACATAAACACTAACTAGTGAGTTGGTGTTTCCCCATCATTTACACATTTCACACGAGATTTCTTGAGATTCATAACATTTCATTTATGGGGTCCTAATTCAGAGTTAACCTGTCTTAAACATTAGGAGTCTTATAATTAATAATTCAAACTTCCCTAGTTTGAAATATTTCCGTGTTATATTGCATACTTGATCTCCATCATAAAGAATATAACAAACATTTACTTGCATGAAAACATTTATAATGAGATGAGTTGATGTTTCACTTCATGCACTGGGACTTGGGAATTGAGTTTGGACCCGACCTTATTATGCTTGAGGATGGGATAAAATTAATGAAGGCTTCATAAAACATGTGTGTCAGAAATTTTTTCCTGTATGAGAACATGGTTCTTAAACTAATCTCTTGATATTAACCTAAGTGTTACGGTGTGATAAAATTAAATATAAATGTTGATCAATGTGCTTCAAATTGGTAAAATCAGTAGAGTTAGGCAAAAAGGAAAGAAAAATGATGAAAGAATAGCCGTTACATAACAAAGTGAAAGTCAAAAGACACCAGTTGCGAATGCTCCCAACCTTTTAAGTGTCCACTTGGACCTAAATCATAGGATTATATGAGCCAAGCTAGTAGCTAAAAAGGGATCTACATCGTATAGGGATACAAGTCTAGGTGTTGAAGGTATAATAGACACCCACTAAAAGTATGACATTTAAGTGTTGATTGCATTAACAATAGTTGAGTCAAGATGTTACCAATGTTCTAGTCCAAAAGATTCTCTATGGACCTAATTCTCAACATAGGGATTAAATTTATTCTTGCATTAAATCCATTGTCTCCTTAGTAGTCAAAGTTAAACGGGTAGATGAAAGGCTAAATTACAGAGAGTATAGGGTTGTGTCTTTTCTTCTCTCTCTCTCTCTCTCATTGGAACAAGGGTTCACTCAAGTTCCTTATTAATTCAACACATATGTTTTTGGTTGAAGAAAAATGTGCCCATCAAAAGAGGTTGAGTATTTAGTACTTAGGGAAATTGAATTCCTTCAGATTAAGACATGGTTCAACCTAAAGACTTAGGGCCACTAAAACTAAGTGGTTTGAATCAATCTAGTCTTCTTTATGTACAAGCACAGTAAGGGAAATTAACTAACTTATTTATTCTTTATTTTCTCAAGGGATGAGCAAAATTTAGGTATGGGGGGTGATAATTATCTAATTTATCTTTTTTTACATTTATTATCCCTCTCACATGATAAAATCCATCTAATTGAGATTTAATTAACTCTAATTAATAATTCATACTTGTAAAAAATTAACATTAATTATCATTTTTGAATTTTTTATCTTTTTGTAGTAAATACAACTATATTTTTTTATTATTTTATGTATTTTCTAAACATAAAAAATAATATAGAAATAATAACAATAATTTATAATAATAATATGTATTATGTTTATTATTTAAAATATAGGAAATATAATAATAAGAAGAAAAGAATTAAAAAAAGTAATTTTATATCTATAAAATACTCACCAAAAATATATCCATGTACATATAACTTATTTTGACTCGGGCTTCTTCATCAAAATTGTATAGAATTAAATTATACCCATCTTTGATGACGAGAACTATTTATTTTGACCTTATCTACTTTTTTTATAATGTTATAAGTTATTTCTAACTTCTAAATTTTTTAACTGGGCCATGACCCAATCCCTTTCTCACATGTCACCCGACTCAATAGAGTTATTCTCCTTTATTTTGAGCCATCTCATCAACCAGATCAGATGGCTAAGATATCATCCATCAAGCCTTTTCGATGACCATCTGATGTTCTTCATCATTCATATCTAAGATGCTTGCATGTGCCCCTTACAAATCCATTGGATCACAAGATTCAATGCCTGTCACTAATCGTCTTCCTCCAACTCCCACCTACAAAGCATTGCGTCGCATCGCGCAACCTTAAATTCTCTCCATTATCTTAACTGTTGTAGCCAACCTCGTGACAAACTAACGACACCTAAACCTAGCCCTAACTCCTCTTATTTTCACCTAACCTCCATGTCCCTCTCTGTCATCACGTACTTCAACCTCTGAGCAGTTGAAGGAGCAACGACAACCACCAGGAACCACCAACTCCCCGCATTCAGAAGCCTTCCTCCACCATTTGAAACTGCCATCCGCCAATTGATCGAGGAAACTCCTAGCATTTCCAACTTCTAGTGACGGTGAGGAGGATGCGAGATAAGAGACAATTGAGGGTTTTTCTACAGTGGGAACAATAATAATTAGTTGTGTTGTGGTGCTGAGCAAGCCCACTCGAGCTCAATTCCTTCCAAGAGTCGTCAAGTGAAGTCCATGGAGAATCTAAGCTCTAGAATAAGCTTTATTCATATTTGTTCTATTCTTGACACCTTCCAGGTTTAATCTCTATCTCATCATCTTTTCACTTTCTCTACCTTATATTCACTCATACACATATTCAATTTGTAATCCAAATGCCTCCACACTTTCGCAATCAATCCATTATCTTTGCAGATGCTTTCATTTGATCCAACATATTCCTGATCGTGTCATTTACCTCAACCTAATTCTCCTCTTGAAAGGAGGAGAAACGAAATAATTTGTTGTTCATCTTACTTCAAATAGACCTCCAACCATTCTTTCCATCTTCCTTTTCAACCATAATTGTGGTGTCTTGTGATTTACCTTGCAGGTACCTCCATACTTCAATGATCGAAGAGAGTTAGTCTGCCTACTCTGATCTCAATTTTAGTCATCGGACTAGATTCCTCGACAGAACCTTCAAGGGCTCTTATTTTCTTCTTTTACTTAGCTCTATCATCGCTAGACTCAGCAAAAGGTGTTTGCACTGTCTGTTCCACCAGTTGAGTAAGGAGGAGGAATAATGCCTTCGCTAGAGTCCAACCCGAGCACCACTGAGCAAGGAGGAGATGAGCGATCCTTTGCCTTTTAGTCATCGTTTGATCAGATCATAGGGATCCGATTTGACAGTCTAAGAGTCACCACATCACCTAATCGAAAGCAACGTGCCAAGTCGTAACTTTGGAGCATCCCAGCTAGTGCCGAAGCATAGGAGTGTGCCTCGCATCCCGAGCTTGAAAAGCCTCCTGAGCATAACCAAATTGCAACAATCCCCTTCCACATTTCTAAAATTATAGATAAGTCCCCATCATTGATAAAATTGCTTAAATATCCAGGAAACTTTTATATTTACGTATTGGTCCCTATCATGGACCTGTTTGTAATAAAAATTGAGGTTTTTATTGTATTTTCTCTTCATTTATGCCTTCATATTGTTTATTTAATATCTGGTGAACTACTGCTCCAAATTTAATGAAAGGGACATTTTAAAGATAATTTCATTCTCATTATGACGATGCTATTAATTTATTAATTTAACTAACTTCTTACGTAGTAAATTTCAAAGAATAAAAATTCTCTCTTTTGCCTTACTTTTTTTAACATAAAAAATTATCCTTTTATTGAATGTTTCTATGCTCAACACCCTGAATAGTTTTGAAATTGAATAAGGATGGTTAATACATTTTTCCCAAAAAAAATAGATCGGAAAGATTAATGAATTTATTAGTACTCTTATCTTTATTAGACAATTAATTGGAGTGTTATTGGAGTTTATATCATTTTAGGTGTTTAAAAAGTGACTTGATTAATCTCCTACTTGAAGCTTTTAGTTGGCTCTTTTGATGGACCTATCATTGAATTGATCTTTCATTATCTATTCAAGTTATAACAATCAAGTTCATCAAGAGCTTACTTGTATGTTTGTGCATCATACTTTGTGTTACACTATCATGATTGTTTCTCTTAGTATCTTTGCATATATAAATATCTAAAAATATTGCATTGCATTATGTTTGCACTCTCTTGAACTAGATCACCTACTGATCACTTAATTAAATATTTGATACCTTTATTAATTCAATTAATTGTTTGTATCTTTGTATTTGACATTGGACTTATCCCGGAAAAATTGAATCGAGTCCTCTTCATAGATATCTTCTTGACTCGATTCTGATTGATTGTTAAGCGATCATATTACATTGTAAACATATTAACATTATCGTTTAGCAACTAATCAGTCATCGGTTAAGAAACAACCTCCATGCCTCCTCCGACGTGACCTAGAGCTTCTAGAGCAGTGTTGTAGACATAGAAGGGCTTGAAGAAGGAGTAGGACTAGTCAGCTATGAAGGAGGACGCCAGAGCAAGGAGTAATCCACGATCGAAGTCCAAGGAAGAACTTGTTTTACCTCATCAATTCAGAACTGTCTGATCGAGGAATGGGCCCAAATCTAATCTGGGTCCTTGATTTCATCTTAACCAGTGCTCATTCTCCCCTCAAGATCTTAAATTGGAGGGAAGCAATACCAAAACTGCACAATCAGTTTTCATGCGATACGCATGCCTACCTTCTAGGGTAATTGCAATAGACCAACCGTACATTTTTGTATTTATGTTTCAGTATTGTAAATTAAATATGTTGTGTAATATTTTTAGTATAAATTTTCCACTAGATCCTGAGTTTTATTATATTTACATATAGGTCCTTCCACCTCACATGTAGTCGCATATAAGGTGTTGTACATTTTGCAATATTTACCCATAACTCGCAGGGTCTATATGGAAATGAATGTGTAGTTTATTATAATTGCAAATAACTCCCTATGACATATATAATTCTATTTTTGTGAAATTTTCTTTTATTAAATATTTTCTTGGTGCCAAAAATTGTAGGAGATTTATGTTATATGCTTGTAACCACGTGTGATTATGCATTATTTTATTTTTCATTTTAACCTATTTGCTATCTTTGAAAAATCCACAAAAATCACTGTTTAGCAATAAAAAATCCAAAAAAATTCGAAAATACCTACAAAAATTACAAAAAATTATATTAGTTACATTATACCATATTCTACCACATATCCATAAATTACTAAAAATACATAATCTAAAACATTAAATTCGTAAAAGCCTAACAATCTTATAAAAATTATCAAAACTCAAGACAAATCCAAAAATATATGTTTCTCTTTGTGATTTTTTTATTATTTATATTATATATTAAAAATAATTTTAGGCTAATTTCTAGGCTTATTAATATTTATTAACACCACAATAATCTCATGGATTTTATCATTACATTTTTTATATATTTTCAACTTTAAAAATCCATGAAAATGAGAAAAATAGCCTTTAAAAAATAGAGAAAATATAAAAAAGGAAAAACATTTTATATTTGTAATTTGACTTTATTTGGACTTATTAAAAAAACATAAAGCTATATTACATATTTACTCTATTTTACTTATATAAGATATAATATCTATTTTATTATCTATAATTACATATCTTAATTTATAATAAAAAGACATTGAATTTTTAAAAAATAAAACAAAGGATAAAATTTAAAAATATAAATATGAAAATAAATTAAAAATCTTTAAAAATTAAATATAATTAATCCTACAAAAAACATATAAAAACATAAAAATAATTTGTATTACTTAACAATAATTAGTGATAATAACTACATTTCATTTTGCGTCCTAATGTTTGACACTCTACCTACTTACGCATATATACATAATTTTTATAGTTATAATAAAATTTAACTCACTCACTTAATTGATTTATCTACTGGTAGGTTAATTGTAAATTTATTTAGGGATTGGTCAAACATCGATTAGAGTTACAGCCTTGCTAGGCACTAGACAGATCCACTAGATAATCAAACGACATAGTTGACAAGGACATAACAGTAGTATAGCGTAGACTTGTATATATCTTATTTATTTTACTTGATCTTTTATTTTTTATCTATATTTTCTTTATTTGTTCCAATCACTATTTTGTTTTACTTTATTGTGAGGGTTCGAGATGCGAGGGACGATCTTCTTGGAGAATTGACACACCCCAGAGAGGTAGAGGCCAGCTCATTAGATAAAACCGATAGGAGAGGAGTGAAAAGAGGAGAATAGAGAGTTGAGGAGAACAATAGTGTAGATTAGTACAGATTTTTATTTTCTTTCTAAAATACAACTCACATAGGGCGGAGATGCAATCGCTGTGGCGACCCGCGAGGAACCCTGCTTCGAACAACAATTATCCCAAAATGATAATTGATGAATATGCATTTCATCATCTCTATTAATTAATTTAGCTTAAAATCCCTTGTAAAACACATGTATATAATACTAACTCCATATTCTTGCTAACTTGCATCTGTGTGTAAATATTATACATTTATTACTCTTTTAATCTAAAATAAATAAATAAATACAGGAAATCCAATAATCGACCAGGAATAAAGTAGGGGAGATAGGGTCCTTAATCAGAAAATCCAAAAAACAAAATGTGTTGTAAATATTTTTCTTTGTATATGTATACTTACACTATTTTACTTGTATATAAATGGACTTAAAATTAAATAATTTTCTTAATAAAAGTTGTAAATAAAAATGTTTCCAAAATAATAAAAATACTTGTAAAATAAAATCTGGTACAAAATAAAAGTAACCACACTTGGAAAAAAAGCCGTAAAGCAATAATTGAAAGACCACTTTCTGCTCCATATGAACTCAAATTGAATCAAAACATACTACCATTGTATTCTAAGTTAAATTATCTTTAAAATGGTTGTGGTTTAATAAATTTTGGAGTTACAGTTTGAACGATTTTCTTGGGTGGTTTTTACAATTTGATCATTTTTTATTGTATTTATTTATTTTTGTACATATTATATTTTTAATAACTATAAATATTGTTTTTTGTAATTTAAAGTAAATAAAATTTTTTTGAAAATATAATATTATCTTATTTGTACATGTGTATAATGTACATTATGTATAAATGATATGTATAAATCTAACCTCCTTATATAAAAATCACCAAAAAATTCATATCTAACTTTAGTTAATTAAATTAATGTAATTACGAAATATTTATTTATTTATTTGATTTGATTTGAAAGCCTACCAAGTATATATGATTTAATTGTGCCCCTTAAATAACCACCATTAAAGTGGCTAATTAACTTTTTACCAATTTTTTATTTTATTAATTTATTTAATTCAGAATTTAATTTTTAATTAAATTTATTAATTAATTTTATTTATTTAATTCAACCACTAACCTCCTTCCTTTTTTCCTCTCATTTCAATTTTTTGAATTTCAAATTCAATCATTTGCTATTTAATTGGCTCCTCCTCCGTCATTTACCCTTGATCAATCTTTGGTGAGAGGAGCCTATACTCCAAGAGTCTTCTTGTTGCAGAGAGGTGCCTAGCCTTCAAGCTATCAGGTGACAGCGAGCCAGCCTTTGGTGAGGCGATTACGTTATCATCCGCTCCCAATTGGTGAGATACACATCCATTTCCCTCTTTCATTTTGATTAATTTTAGGTGTAATTTGTAGTTTAAACTCCTTGTCATTTTTTTATGTTAGATCGTAGTATTTAATCATAGCTAATTACTCATCACGATTCTATCCATTTCCGACCTGAATTTTTCATCTCACATTTTCCGATCTCATCACGTTCATTTCTTTCTCTCATGACCTCCCACCTCTGACCACGCACGATGGTCGGAGATCCGGATCTATTCATCACCATTCACCAGATCCATAACTTGTTCACACATCTTTTTTATTTTTTTCGCATTTCAAATAATCGGAATCGAGTTGTCGTGCTCACGTCCTCATTTGTTTATGCAAAATTAAACAATATAAATTAAAAATATAGTTTATCTGACATTTGTTTTTCAGGATAAAATGAAAAAATTAAAAAAACTAATAAAAATAATGTAAATACATACATATATATACAATTCTCTGCAATTTCTGTTTACAAAAAAAACAAAAAATTAATAGAAAAAAGAAGTATGGCAGTAAGCGCCACCCTCCCCATCCAAGGCGATGCTTGTCGCCCAGGTCTCCATCACCGCCATCAGCGTCACCAGCATGGCTACCTCCCTCTAATCATTGCCTGTCGTCCGCACACTCACTACGACTCCACTGCACTACCTGCAACCACCCTCGCACCCCCCGTCGGCGACCAGCACCCGCGATTCCCTCCAATGCCGACCCGCCAAGAACTACGTTGGCTAGTTATCCACCGTACGCTGCTGCAACCTCTTTCGCCCAAGCCACAAATCCGTCTTCACTACCGCCCTTGAAGGTCTCCATCGACGACCGCCATCAGCCCCGCCGCCCTTGCTTGGAGGAGAAGGCAAGGGGCCACAGCTCCCCTTCTGCCTTATCTTGTGTGCACGAAAGAATGAAGAACCCTACAATTGAAAACCCTATTTTGGGGTAAATTAAAAATTACCCTTCCAGAGTCCTACAAATTACAAAGAAGCCCCCTCCAGCACAATGCATGTGCATTGCACGTTCAACCTAGGTTATTTGCAATTTCCACCCGCATTTTTATTTTCTTTTTATGGAAAAACTTTGCAGAAATTACCTTTCAGTCGTTGTATTTCCAGACATTGATTTGCATGTTCTTCTCGTCAAAATAAATACTTTTGTTGGTCAATAAATTTTGCAAAAATCATGTTATATTTTTTAAGTGCGTCTCTTTATAGTATATTTTTTTCATTGCATTTTGTCATCATTTGTTATTATTAACAAAACACAACAGCATCATTTCCTCTATATGAAATTCAAAAATTCTTAAAAAATTGAGTGTTTCTCTTAAAATTCCAAAAAATTAAATTAGGTATATTTCATTATCCTTTAATTCCTATCCAATTTTCAAGAATTAATTATTTATAAAACTCCAAAAAAGTGCAAAATACCCAAAATCTAAAAAAAACATATAAAATTATTGAAAAATCTAAAAAATGTGATTTGAGTTATTGTTTATTGATAATTTCTTGTTTGTAGTTAATTTCCTCTTACTTTTAATAGAAATAATTTTCACAATTTTCTATTTCATTTTATATTTTTCATTGCTAAATATTCCTATTTTATCCTATTTGTATTTTCCTTGTTTTTATTCATTTTAGAAATCATAAACAAATCTAAAAATCACTAAAAAATTATAAAAATAGTAAAAAAAATCATAAAAACACAAAAAGATTTTTTAGTCATTTTTGAGCATTTTTGTTGTATTTGTAAAAACAAAAAAAATGCATTTCTTTTGTGCATGAATTTGTTTTGAATAACATATTTCTGAAAATTTAAAGAAATACATAAAAAATTGAAAATCAAAAATAAAAATTAATAATAAAAAATAAAAAAGATGAAAAGCTAAAAATTTCACAAAAACCAAGGCAATTAGCATTTGAGATTCCCTTTTTCTATTAATGTATTTTTCGATTAGTTGAATAACCCTCGGGATTTGTAGTAAATACCTGAAAATCTCACTCAACAAAATGGCATCATTGTTGGGGAGGCACAACGAGGGTAGTTAGATTTCTCTTTTGACCTGCTATTCTTTGTTGTACATTTTTGTCAATATTTTTCAACATTTATTCATTGTTCATATTCATTGTATTTAATTTATTCATTTTTTTCATATTTTCATACACTTGTGTCTCTTACATATTTTCTATTTTCTCTTACTTGCGATGGCCCGACAAGCGAGTGCAGAGATTTTAGGAGCACCGGAGCACCCAAACAAAGCGGAGGCTGCTTGATTCTTCACCAAGCCATAGGAGAGCGTGAGAGGAGGTCGAGAAGAATTTTTTCAAGTATACCAACACTTGGAGCATTAGAATATTGTATATATAGAATTTATTTTTTCATTTGAACTCTTGTAAAAGGACACTGTAAACCTAGTTTGTCGGTTCTGTTTGGAGGACCTCGGTTTGATTTTTCATTGCTTTATTTTTATTTGTTTCACGCAGATTTCTTGAGCCCCTTATTAATTGCATTAATTAGTTTGCTTTAGCCAGGTAATTTATTAGGTCCAAAGCCCTAAAGAAGATTTTCTGCACCTATAGAATATCGCATAATTTGGACTTAGTTAAATTAACCCGTTCTTGCCCGGTTAGAAGTTATTGTTAAGACGGCTCACTTGCATCATATAGGTTAGTTTATTTTTCTGTATTTAAATTCTGCATGGATCACCCTTCATGTAGAGTACCGACAACAAGGCACACATCTCTAACACCTGCATACATCATTGTATTTAATCGTGCATTGGCATTTTCGATCTCCTTCCTTATTTTCGCTCACATAAGTTAAAAAGGAAATTAGACACCCGATAGGCGATTTATTGAAAATATTCAAGCCAAGTAACAACCGCTTAAAATTGGGACTGCTAATATCACTTGATCCTAAAATAAACTTAAGGAAAAATCATTGTTTTAGGGAGAGTAACCCCCTCCTTGTTTAGCAGCGAGAGAGCGACCACACACTAGGTTAGATCTACGCCCGAACTCTCTTCAGACTACCAGTCTTGTGATTAGTTGTTCTCCACAGAGGACTTCATCGGGTAGCCGGTAATCGGTCCAAGATTTCCTTAGCAGAGTGGGTTGATCGGGTAGCCTATAAACGGTCCGCACCCATACTAGCTGGGAAAAACTAGTTGTGAGATTGGGACATTCTCCTGGGAGCATTGGGATCCTAACAGCTCGCTTAATCGCTCTGATAGATTGATTTCTCACCAAATTCTAAAAATTGACAAGATAATTGACCGAACCTTCACGATCTTCACATTGCATTGAGTTGGTTATTTTGGGGTTTGTATTGTGTTTAATTGCTAGTGCTAGAGATCCTTACGCACAATTTATGCCTTCATTCATTTTCACTCTTGCATTGACCTTCATGCTCTCGCATCCTGCCTATTGATTTCAAAGTTGTCGGACTGGAGTATTTCTCATTCGTACTTGGCGAACTCATTCAACACTCCGATTCATTCACCTTATATTTTGGGAGTCTCACTTCATGAATATTCCACATTCTCCACATCACCATTCACATCATTTGTCATCCAACTATTTGATATCTGCTCGAATCTCGAACTAGTATTTGAGACTCCATAATTTTTAAGGACTAATCGAGTGTCATCCACATTTTCAGAGTCAGACACCGGACACTTGATGTGACCAAGGGGAAAGGGAACCATGACAGAGCCGAACAAGATCTACATCACCATGTTAACCTCTATCTAGTCTATTCAAGCCAAGTTAACATGGCAGACTGACTTTCAGACGGCATTGAGAGATATGATTCTCGAGCTGAGACATGAAAGACAAGGTAGGAGAGAGGACGAAAATAGAAACTTTGGAGGTGGGAATGGAGGAGAAGACCCTGATATTGAACCCTGATGGAAAAAGCTTTATATTGGTTAAATCACTTGGGGATGGTTGTCACTAGTTGGGAAGAGTTGACATCTGCATTTCTGAACAAATATTACCCACTCGGACGACTCAACCAGATGCAATCCTTGATTGCAAATTTCTCCCAGATGCTCCAGGAGCCTATTCACGAGGCGTGGGAAAGATTCAAAGATCAGACAGAGAAGTGCCCCCAATAAGGACGAGGATGACATGATATTCCAAAGGCAAGCCTTGTGCAAAATTTCACATAGATGATCAGAAGCTGGTAGATGCCGCTTGTGGGGGGAGCGACTTCAACAAGGACGAGGATGTCCTTTGTCAAATTTTTGAGGAGATGGCGGAGAGTTCAGCTACTCTTTCTTCTTTGCGTGCCTTTCAAAAGCTCCCGTTACCTCCCTTGTAGTACCTGTTGGGATGAGATCTTCGAGGAGTGATTATTATAGAAATAAAGTTGTGGTTGTGATCGACAAAATTCCCGGCTCAAACAAACAAATATATTTTTTTCTTCTTAAACCAATAGTTACAAGAATAATGAAGCGAGAGAAATTTTTGCTACTTATTTACCTGTATAGCTAACAGGGTCGAACTCAGGGATGCTACGATTCCTGAGGTTATTCAAATAATCGAAAAAATCAATTAAAAGAAACATGGAATCTCAAATGCAAATGCTGGTTTTTATGAAATTTTTACTTTCTTAATTTTTTATTTCTAGTTTTTTTATTTTCTGATTTTCAAATTTTTAATGATTTTGATTTTTGTAATTTTTTTAATTTCTAAAATATGATTTTGAAAACAAATTCATGCACAAAATAAAGGCAAAATATTTTTTTAATTTTTCAAATATAACAATAATGCTAAAAAATATTCAAAGAAATTCTTTTTGTGTCTTTATGATTTTTTTCCTATTTTTGTAATCTTTTAGAGATTTTTAGATTTTTTAAGATTTTGTAAATGAATAAAAACAATGGAAAATGCAAACAGTTAGAAAACATGATTATTTTTCAATTTAAAAATAACAAATAAATGCAAAAAATATAAAAATTGTTTTTCATAAAACCTATAAGAAATAACTACTAATGGAACTAAAATCTAATTATTTTTATTTTTCAACAATTTTATATGATTTTTTAAGAATTTTAGTATTTTTTTTTGGGTTTTATAAATAATTAATGCATGAAATTTTAGAATATAAAACACACGAAAAGAGAATTAATCTATTTTTTGAAATTTTGGAAGCAAAATTCGAACATTTAGGAATTTTCAAAGTTCAAACTAGGAAAAATGACATGTTTTTGATTTTTTTTCAATAATAAGAAATGATGATAAAATGCAATGAAAAAATTACTACGGTTAAAGCAACTAAGCAGGAGATCACACTAATTTTTTGCAGAATTTATAGAGCACAAATGCTATATATTCCAATGAAAAGATCATGCAAATTTAATGTATGGAAATAAGGATTAAAACATAAATACTTAAAGTTTTTACATTAATTAAATAATAGAAATAAACTGCAGGGTGGATAATGCAATTTACCCACAACAAAATATGCTACATACGTGCATGGAGTGGTAGGTTTGCTTTTGCAAATTTGGAAATTTCCCAGGGTAGATATGTAATTTTCCCAAAATAAAATAATAACCCTAGGGTTTCTATAATGTTTCCTTGTATCGAAGACAAAGGGAAAGGGCACGCCGCCCCTTCTCTTGCAGATCGATGGAGTGGCCAGCGGGCTATGGATAATGGCAGCGCACAACTGAGGAGGGGGAGGGGTGACACAAGCTCCGCTCCAGGAGGCGGTGCTGGCTACCTCGGCCAATGGGTGATGATGTGTCGAGATGGCGCGGAGGGTGACATGGAGGACTCCAACGAAGGAGGGATACATGCAGCGAAGGAAATGCGGTGCTGCTGTGTGCTCTTCTCCACCGAGGCGGAACAATGAGGCGGATGCGATGAGAGTTGGTTAGACGAGGGCTGGACGGACGGCTTTCGTTGGATGGATTCTTTGCGTGGGGGTACTGCTCCTCCGTGCAGGTGGAGATCGGTGGATGGTTGGCCATGGCGTCACAGAGGAGCGGGCGACACACGCCCCACTCCAGGTGGCGGTGCTAGGCGATCTGCGCAGATGAGTGGTGGTTGGGTTTGGCGCTCCTACAGAGGGACTGCACGATCGAGGTGAAGGTGGTGCCATCAGTTGGTTGTGGGCACCGCTAGCGGCTGGAAGGGTGGTGCATGCTGCCCCCTTTTTATTTTTATTTTTATGTTTTTTTAAAATAGAAACAAAAAACTTTTTTTATTTTTTTCTTCATTTTTTTTAAAACAGAAACTTCAGAAATTCCATTATATGTATTATTTTTTTAATATTTATTGTGATCCTGCAAAATAAATGTTAGAAAGGAAAACTATTTATATTTTTATATTTTTTTGATTTTTTATATACAAATAAGTTAGGATACGAGCACGACGACTCAATCCCAAAATCAAAATAAAATACATGAACAGAGATCCGACGAAAAAAGAGGAATGGATCTGGATCTCAGGCCACTGTACGTGGTCGGAGGTGGTAGATTATGTGAGATAGAATGTGAAAGTGGAGAGATCGAGAATGTGAGATGAAAAATCGAGTCGGGTTTATAATTTTTGAGGAATAATTGACTACGATTAAGATCTACGAATTAAAAAAAATGATGATGAAATTAAAGGCATGAAAATTAGACTAAGATTAACCTAGATTAGAAATGACAAAAAAAGGATCTCACCTTAGGAGCAGATGGAAATCGTGATCGCCTTGACGTAGGCTGATTCCCTGTCACCAGACGGTTGGAAGGATAGGCACCCTTCTACGAAAAGATGACTCTCAAAAAATAGGCTCCTCTCACTAATGATTGATCAAATTGAAATGAAGAGAGGGAGGCATACTAATAGATAAAAGAATGGAGTTTAAATTTCAAAATTTTGAATGGAGATAAGAGATACGAGAAAAATTTGAAATGAGATAACGATAAGAAAGTATTAGTGTTAAAATTATTTACAAAAATTAATTGTTTTTATTTCGTCACTATATTAAATTGAATAATAAATGTTAATTTTTTTATATTTTGTGGTGCTTATTTAAGAATATCAACTATATATATACTAAATACAAATGGTACATCATATACATAGTTATATAAGGAAATTAGTTTTTTTTTATTTTTTATTTTATTTATTTATTTATTTTAACAAATTATTAAAATTATTTACAAATACAATATGTACAAATAAATGGTAAAATTGCACAAAATATCCCAGAAAATCATCTTTCAAACCGTAACTCCAAAAATTAAGAAACCACAACCATTTCAAAGATAATTTAATTTAGAATCAATGGAAGTGAGTTTGGTTCAAGTTAAATTCATATGGAGCTCGAATTGGTCTTTCAATTATCTCTTAATGGCTCTTTCCAGATATGATTACTTTTATTTTGTACATCATTTTATTTTGCGAACATTTTTATTATTTAGGTTTTTATTTACAACTTTTGTTTTAAAAATTATTTAATTTGAGGTGAATTTGTGTAAAAATAAAATAGTGTAAGTATACGAATATACATAAAATATTTTTTTGATTTTCTGATTAAGGACCCTTTCTCCCCCTACTTTATTCCTAGTACGAATATACACAACACATTTTTTTAATTTTCTGATTAAGGACCCTTTCTCCCCCTACTTTATTCCTAGTTGATCAGGTCAAGTCTTGACCTTCTCTTGGGGTTCAGGCCATCCTGTATCTATTACATATATACGGTCTTCTTTTTTTTCTTAGTTTTTTCTTTCTTTCTTTCTTTATTTATTTTAGGTTAAAATATTAATAAGGGTACAATATTTTCACATAGATGCAAGTTAGTAAGAATATGGAGTTAGTACTATATACTGGTGTTTTATAAGGGATTTTAAGCTAAAATAATTGAATAAAGATGATGAAACGTAGATTCAACATCCCTATATGCTTTACCTTTGATAGTCCCTTAGCAAACACTTATTTGAAAGAATAAGTGAAAATAAGAAAAAGAAAGCAAAAAATAAAGAAATTAGGACAATATTGGGTATTTAACTTATCATCATAAAATTTTAGTATGGAGCTCTATCAGACCTTTGGATTATTAGAATGGCGGAACCTTAATGGAAAATGGATTTAAAACCTACAACATCTATGTTCCACAAGACTCCTATTCAGGTCTCCTCAACAATAAGGTCAGAACAAGTCTACGTACACAAATTCAGATGATTATGATCCTTTACTTGTACGATTAAGAGAAATATAGCTCCCCATCTCAAAAGTAGCAAAGAAACAACCTCCCTCAACGAGGTAACTCTAGTCCCCCGATCTAAAAGCTCTTTCCTCGAGTAGCGGGGATATTCCCTTCAAAGTTCAAGTACAACCAGCTCAAGAAGAGGAGATGGAGAAAAGAATGGACGATAACCAGTGTAGCAACTTATCCTTGGATGTATGACCAGTGTAGTCAAATCATCCAGCTGCATGCTTAAAAAATTGACTTTAAGCTCTTATTATTTTCTTTTTTCTTTATCCTTATATATACACTCTGGCAGGCATTTTACTTTTCTATCAGGCATGTCCACTTTTGGAGATTTTGCATTTTTTTGTAGATATATACAAGGTGAATCATGTACATAAAGAGTTTTTCCACTTGAGATAGTAGAATCTCCCTCTTCTGAAGCATTATTGCAACCCCACATCATCCCATATTTAGACCTCAGTGCTACTAGATCAGGTTTAACTGCATAACACTCCCAAAAGGAAGACGAGAGCTTCTGCCTAGATGTACTACCCTCATATGCTACTCCAAGCCAACAGACTCTACCTCCTCACTACCTTCTCCATGAAGAGCTACGTGTAGAGTGCTTGTGCAAGATAAGTGACGGTCTGAAAGAATCATGTGTGTGCTGTTAAATATTCTACTTAGACTAATCAAGATGACATGTGAACATAGTCTTATGGACTCAAAGAACTAAGTTGGTAGGACTTGAAAAGTCTTAACTCCATTTCTTATATGGTTTCTCTGAAATTTAGTGGATTAAGGTCCAACTAAGATCCATTCTTCAACTTTATTCCAGACATAGTTTAAATTTCATACTATCCTGAAAAATGCACATGCAAATGCAAGAAGATATATACATGCAAAAAAAGCAAAATCTTCTCTCTCTAGCTCTCTCTCTTTTTAAACAATTTTCTAATTTTGAACTTTTTATGGATTTTTGGAAAGAAAGAAAAATGATGCACATGTGAAAAGAATTTTTTTTAAATGCAAATTTCCATAGATTTTTGGTTTTTTAGTTTTTAGGGTTTTTAAGGAAAAAGTGTTATTGAAAAAATATATACAAGTATATATAAAGATTTTTGTTTTTATTTTGTTTTATTTGTTGTTGTTTTTTTGTTTATTTTGTTTTTGTTTTGTTTTGTTTTTTTGTTGTTTTTTTGTTTTTTTTTTGTTTTTTTTTATTTTTTGTTTTGCATTGTTTCGTTTTGTTTTTTGTTTTTTTAATGGTGATCAAAGTCTATATACACACACACGTGGATTTTACGAATTTATATACATCTCCCCAAAATAATCACATTAAAAGTAGAAGTTATGCCTAAAGTATATATACAATATATACGACACCCCCTATACTTAGCTCGAACTATGCACTCATAGTGATCAGAGAGCGTTAAAGGAATACATAACTCGTGCTAAGTATAGAGAAGTTAAAGGACTCCTTTGATACAATGACTCAAAGAAAAAATGAAAAGAATAGAAGTCGGTAATCCCCCCTATACTTTGGATCAAATAATCCTAAGTATAAAAGATTGTACAAAAGGGAAAGTTCGATGAAGAGAATGTACAGACTCAATGAAAAAACACAAAAAATATGATATGATCAACATCACTCCCCCTATAATTAGCGTAGAGTATCCCTAAGTATAGGAAACAACAAGAGTGATGAACAGGACGAATATGAACAACACAAGTCATTCACCTCCCCATACTTAGGATAAAGCACATCATATGTATAGCATATATACACACATGGAAAAGGGGTGAATGATGAAACAGAAGAAGAAAGAATGGAATGAAAGGATATATAAAAGGTTGTCAGCTCATGTATGAGACATAGATGATGGAATCAAAAGATCATCGTCTAATACCACATATACAGAATCAACGGCAGATAGGAATGTATCATGATCTAGATATGGCTTCAGCAACTGTCCATTCACAACAATTGGTTGTGCGTTGGATGACAACCGAGATATGACAATACTCCTATTGTCACACATAGCTCTCATGATGAACGGTCTTGACCGTTTGCTTTTCAATTTTCCTGGATACAGCTTCAACTTAACACCAAATAACCAAACTTTCTGATCAGGAGAGAAAGTCTACCTTTGAATGTGTTTATCATGCTAACGCTTGACTTTCTCCTTATATATGAATGAGTTATCATATGCAAAGTCTTGGAATTCCAGTAATCTATTCAAATCCAGCTTCTTGTTCTTTCCTTCCTTCTCATAACCATGATTGCATACACGGAGTGCCTATAAAGATTTGTGATTTAATTCCACAAGTAGGTGGCAACGACGCCGTTTTAGTGGGACGAGATCTTCGAGGAGTGATTATTATTGAAATAAATTTGTCATTGCAATCCCCAAAATTCTAGGTTCAAGCAAATAAATTTATTTTGTTTCTTCTCAAGGCAATAATTATAAGAATAATGAAGCGAGAGAAATTTTTGGCACTTATTTACCTGTATAGCTAAGAGGATCGAACTCAGGGATGCTATAATTCCTGAGGGTTATTCTAATAATCGAAAAAATCAATAAAAAATAGGGAATCTTAAATGCAAACTATCTTGGTTTTTGTGAAATCTTTACTTTTCATTTTTTTTAATTTTTTTATTTCTAGTTTGTTTTATTTTCTAATTTTCAAATTTTTAGGATGCGTTCGTTTGGGGGGTTACCCCCTACTTTAGGTGGGTAACCCCCTAAAACCCCATTTTTAACACACTAATGGGGCCCACTTCCTTCCCATAAAAATATATATTATACCATCATATCATGTAAAAATCATAAATACTCAACTTCTACTCACTATTCCAAACTTCAATACAATCACATCACAACAACCACCCACTTTTTCAAATTTCAATACAATCATATCATAACAACTACCAACTTTTCCAAATTCCAATACAATCACATCACACAAACCCTCCCAGCCCATAACCCACCAACCAAACATCAAACATAAAACCGGGTTATCCACCCCTGGATAACCCACGAACTAAACACACCCTTAATGATTTTGATTTTTTCAATTTTTTATTTTTAAAAATATGAATTTTAAAACAAATTCACGGTCAAATGAAAGCAAAATATTTTTTGATGTTTAGAATATAACAATAATGCAAACAAAATATTCAAAGAAAATAATTGCTTATTTCTTTATGAAATTTTTACTGTTTTTTAATTTTTTTAGTCATTTTTATATATTTTTAGGATTTTTGAAATGAATAAAAAAAGGTAAAATGTAAATAGTGAGAAAACATGATTATTTTTAATTTTAAAAAAACAAATAAAAGAAAAAATACAAAAATGATTTTTCTTAGAAACTACAGGAAATTATCTATTAACAAGAACTGAAATCACATTTTTTATTTTTCAATAATTATATAAGACTTTTTTAAGAATTTTAGTATTCTGCAATTTTTTTGGGTTTTATAAATATTAATATGTGAAATTTGCACAAAAATTAAAACATACTAAAAGAGAATTGATCTATTTTTTTAAAAATTTTGAAGCAATATTCGATTTTTTCGGTTTTTTCAAATTTCAAATAGGAAAAATGACATGTTTTCTTACAAAATGCAATGAAAAAATTAGTATAGATAGAACAACTAAGAAGGAAATAACACTAATTGTTGTAGAATTTATTAAGCACAAATGTTGTTTATTCTAATGAAAAAATCATGAAAATTTAAAGTGGGGAAACTGGGACAGAAATGTAAATACTTAAAGTTTTGGCATTAAATAAATAACAGAAATAAACTACCAGGTGGAAATTGCAATTTTCCTATAAAAAATGTGTTTTGCACATGCTTGGAGGTGGCAAGGGTGCTTTTGCAAATCTGGAAATTTTCGGGGGTGAATATGTAATTTGCCCATATAAAATAATCACCCATAGGGTTTCTATGTTGTTTCTTTGTATTCATGCCAAGGGAAAGGGAGCCAAGTGCCGCCCCTTCCCTTGTAGATCGGTGAAGTGGGCAGCAGGCTATGGAGGACAGCGGCGTGTGACTGAGGAGGCGGAGGGGCCATACACGCCCCTCTATAGGTGACGGTGTGGGTTGCAGCGGGCGGTGTTACGTCGAGATGGCACGGAGGGCGACACGGAGGATTCCGATAAAGGAGGGCTGCATGCGATGAATGGATGATGATGTTGCGGTGTGCTCTACTCCAGGAACAACGAGGCGGATGCGGCGGGCATCGATTGGCCGACGGCTGGATGAATGGATTTCATTGGATGGATTATTCACGCAGGGGCGGTGCTCCTTCACGCACATGGAGGTTGGCGAGATGGACTGACGGTTGGCGATGGCGTTGCGGAGGAGCGAGTGACACATGCCCCGCTCTAGGAGGTGGTGCTTGGTGATCTAGGCGTAAGAGCGATGGCAGGATTTGGAGCTCCTGCGAAGGGACAACACAGCCAGGGTGAAGGTGATGTTGGTAGTTGGCGGTGGGCATCGCCGACGGTTTGAGATGGCGGTGCCTACTGCCCCCTTTTTTATAATTTTTGTAACACTGAAACAAAAAACCTTTTTTATTTTTTTCTTCTGTTTTTTTCTAAAAAATTAAAACGACAGAAATCCCCTTTATATATATTATTTTTTAAAGATTTTTTATTTGATCTTGCAAAAAATGTTAAAAAGGGAAAACTAGTAATTTTGTATAATTTTTTTATTTTTATTTATAAACAAATTAGAAAGCGAGCACGATGATTCAATCCCAAAATCAAAACAGAATACGTGAAGAGGGATCTGGCGAAAAATTAAGAAAGGATCCAGATCTCCGGCCACCGTGCGTGGTCAGAGGTGGTAGATTATGTGAGATAGAATGTGAACATGGAGAGATCGAGAATGTGAGATGAAAAATTAATTCGGATTTAGAATTTTTTTAAGGAATGATTCACCACAATTAAGATATACGAATTAGAAAAATGGCGATGAAATTAAAGGCATGGAAATTATACTAAGATTAACCTAGAATTGAAACGAGAAAAAATGGATCTCAACTTCGGAGCGGATGGAAACCATGATCACTTCGATGATGGCTGATTTGTTGTCACTAGACGGCTCAGAGGCTAGGCACCCTTCTGCGACAAGATGACTCTCAGAGAATAGGCTCCTCTCACTAAAGATTGATCAAATTGAAATGAGGGAGAGGGAGCCATATTAATAGATTAAAGAATGGAGTTTTAATTTCAAAATTTTGAATGAATATAAGAGATAAGAGAAAGGACGGAAAGAGGCTTGTACATCAAAGCATAAACCCTACAAAAGTAGACGGAACATATCTGAAATGCAAATCCTCGGCATGACTATCGTGATTGCGATCAACAATCTACTAATGAAAAAGAAAGAAAGGGGAAAACCTTTAATTTGATTGAAATTTCCAATCATATTTTTGAGCAAACTTTGCATGATAATAATTCCTCCATTATCCTCATGCCCACATCACTTCATATGGAATTCAGACTTGGTCCACTTAAACTAACTAGAATGATCCTTCAGTTTGTTGATAGGTCCATTAAGTGACCTCGATGCTTATTGTGAAGACGTTATCGTAATCATGCAGGATCTGGTATTCTTAGGGGACATTGTTGTCCTAGACATGGATTCATCTTCACCATTACTCTAGAGACTAATCATACTTGGTCAGTCATTCATTTAAACAACTGGGCAGTAGTTGATTATGGATTTGGAAAGATCATTCGACTCCTGTAGTGATAAAGTTAACATTGACATGGTTGCCGAGCCAAAAGCCATAGAGAGCACATTTGAGAAATGTGAGCTAGAACCATAGAAAGGTGTTGATAATAACAGAGATTCATATTTGTCTTTGAATGACATCTTGACACAAGAAATCCTCTTCCCATGTGAGTACCTTGAAATACTATAAAAATATCAAGGGAAGTATCATACCTGAGACCTAGTATGGTCCTAACTAATTTCCACTACCAACCTTAATGTATAAAATCTAAAGGAGGAATGAATGCATAAAAATTGTAAAGAGGGAGAAACCCATAAAAATCTCAAATGGAATTTAACTATGGGTTCGATTACATACAAGTGAGTAAATGAGGATATTTCTGCCTCATGTCCGCCTCATGCTCCCATGTCACATCCTCGACATCTTGGCACTGCCACAAAACATTAACTAAAGGAATCTCCTTCAACCTCAGCCTCTTGACCGCATGGTCTAGTATCTCAACTAGCTCTTTAGTGAATGAGAGGATTGGCTCCACCGCCAGGTCCTCATAGTTGATCATGTGCTTAGGATCTCAGATGTACTTCCGAAGATTTGACACGTGGAACATGTCATGAAAGCCCTGAAGATGTGGGGGAATGCCCATTTTGTATGTGACGTTCGCTAAATATGTTATATAATTTGTACTCGTTGTAATACGGGTACTTAGCGAATCATGTAGAACCGAATCAAATATCTCTGTGAAGAGGACTCGGCTTAAATTTATATCTCGACAAGTCCAGGGTTGAACACAGGGAGGCAAAGGAACAACTTTGGGTTAACACATAAAACTTAGGTCTAGGTTTCCAATGAGGATTTTTTTGTATTTTTTTAATGCAAAGAGGAATGCGAATACAAAATATAGGTGAATTAAGTTAATAAGTAAATATACAACTAAGCTAATTAATTTTAATATGAAATTAATCCAATTTAGCCAAATTATATATTTAAAAATCTAAACTATTGATGAATGCAAAACTTATTTTTTTGGAATTTTCGGAATTAAAATGCAATAATGAAAATACACACTTTTTATGGGTTTTAACACAATTTTTCACACTAATAGAATGTAAAAATTGTGAAAATTTTAGTGGAATATAAACATGATGAAATGAGACTACATGATTTTTTTAGATTTTTTGGACAATAAATGAATTGCTTATGAATTATTTAATATAAACTGAGTAATTGAGAGTATTTAATTCCTAATAAATCCACATTGTCAGTTTATCTAGAAAGCAAATTATCTCAAAATGATATTTATATAAGCAATCTAGAGTAGTTGGAATTTCATAAAAATAATGTATGTGAATTTAACTAAAAATTATTGACGACAATAAATGTATAATTTATTTAATGTACAAGACAATTCCAATTAAGATGAAATTTGGATAATTTTTAAGGAATTTATGGAGCAACCATGATTGAAATATGAATTTAAGAACAGAAATAGGGTAAAATATGCAAAATTTCACTATATAAATTTTAGTTAATTACACGAAGCTCACAAAAATTGAAATAAATATCTAAATGATAGACAATTAGTTGCTCAACATCATGACATATTTCTCTAAAATAAATGATGCCAAAACAATATCCAAATTAATGTATGAACATAGGGTTATCTATGTAAATTTTGATATTAAAATTGATAGTGCATTGTGCAGCGTTGCACGAAATAGAGGGGGGTTCATGGCGATGTGCGTGGAGGGAGGCCGATGTAGAGGGTTGGTTGTTGGTGAGGAGGCGATCGCTGCTGGTGCGGTATGGGAGCAGTGTGGAGGGCCTTGGCAGTGGAGTGTCGGCGAGGAGGAGGACCTCCGCCGACGGCGGTGGCTGGAAGGTGGGAGTGGCGGGCCATGCGCCGCAGGGGCTTGCAAATTTTTCTTTTTTTTCCGTTTTTTACTTTTTTTGTGATTTAAATAAATTTTTTATTTTCTTAAATAAGGAATAAACCAAATTAAATGAAGATTTGATGCTAATGGTGATGTATGATGAAGGTGATGGTATTAAAAAATGCTATGACCAAGATAAAAAAATGATGTTAGATAAAATAAAATAACAAGGTTAATGAGAGGGAATACTTACCTGAAGTTCGTCGGATCTGTAGAGCAGCTTCGTTGGACTCCCGTCCTGGCCTCAATCTGATTGACAAAAAAATCGGAGAAGGTATGCGAGCTTGAGGGGAAGCTTGTGACATGACAATGATGGTAATCGCGGATCTTGCCCGATGGAGGTCATCCTCGAGGAAGATGATAAGCCACTGTCAGTGGCACCATCCAAGCTCTCTCCTTTTTTCCCTAAGAATGGTAGATGGGGAAAATGAGGATGATGAGAAGAATAAAACGAAAAGGAATGGGAAGTTGGAGAAAAATGATGGTGGAGGAGATGGAGTGGAATGGGAGATTATTTGAAGATGGTGTAGATGAATGGAAGTTGGTGGTAGAATGAGATGTTAAGTTGAAAAAATAAAAATAAAGAATAAAAGTTGGCTACTAAAGAAGAAAATAAAATGAAAAGAAAAGAGAATGGAGAATTTACAAAATAAGATAAACGATATGTACATGTTTATTTTACTTTTCTATTTTATTTTTTAATAAAAGATATTTACAACATAAAAACAAAGTAAAATACTAGAAACAAAATAAACAAAAAAATATTTTTTGGAATATTTAGTAATTAAAAAGAGTAAATAAAAAATGAGAAAAGAAGAAGGTGTACATTATATACATTGTACACCTAGTTCCCAAAACTCAATTTTGCAAACGAGCTCTGATTTTAATGAAACCACTTTCGTTGGATAGATAAATTTCTAACTTAAACTTTAAAGGTGAGTTTGGGGAATTTGGAGTTCATACGGAGCGGGAATTTGGTCGGGAATTGGGACTTTACAACTTTTTTCTTTTGGATCTAGAAGTATTTATTTGGGTGAAATTTATTTTATATCTTTGTATTTTTATTTACATTTTTATAAACTTTTCAGTGAAAGAATTAGCCAAAAAGATGTTGAATGAATTTATTAAAAATACATGAAGTTTTGGCTATTAACTAGTGAAAAACTCCTTTATTTTGCGACTTTTATAGTTAATTTATTTTATACAATATAAAATACAATAACTAGTGTATTTTATTTACTAGATACATTTTATCAATTTATTGATTTTATGGACATTTATTAGAGATTTAACTAAGGGATTTTGCTAAGATCAGTATATTTAGATGATGAATCGCAGATTCATAACCCCTATATACTTAAACTTTGCTAGTCCACTAGAAAATAAAAAATGAATAAGTTGGATTAACCACTGACTATACATGGGAATACAAGACTTGATCTATAGAAGAACTCTTAGTTTTAGTGATCCTAAATTTCTAAGCTGAACCAAGCTCTTGTCAGAAGGTATCCAATTTCCCTAATCATCCGACTCTCTCTGTATACATAAATATTAGAGATATGACATTAAGCGTGGACTGCAGTCACAAGAGTAGAGTCACAATGTCACACAGGGTTCCAGTCCAAGAGACTCTCCTAAGAACCCGATACTCAACACTAGGTAATAAACCATTTCTTGCATCCAATCCATTGTCTCTTTAGTTGTCAAACATAAAGTATAGATGGAAGGCCAGTGATGAATCTCGGATTCATCATTCTAAGTCTCATTTATTAAGCTCAAATTCCTCAAAATCAACAGCATATCTGCATTTATTTTTCATAATTAGCATTCACGTATGTTTGCATAAGAATGACATTTTATCAATCATTTTTGCATAAAATAAGAAGCCAAAAATACAAGCCAAAAATGACAGGTAAATAGCCTAATTTCCCCGATTTTTAACTCCTTCATTCTAACTCTGAATGACACAAAACCTTCTCTATTGTTTACATATCACTAACAATAATAAATAAAAAATACAAAAAATCACTAATCCTGTTAAGTGGACCAAAAACCTAAACCCTATTTTCAGGATTTTCGGACTAAAAGCCGCATATCTTCCCCATCCAGTGTTCGATTTGATCCTACTCACTTTTGAACTAATGTACATTCAATTACCTTCAAAACAAGACCAAGTTCATGTGAATCAGAGCTCGTATGTGAAAGTTGGGTTTTGGGCCTCTTTTGTACATTGTATATTTTAGCGGTTTTTGACTTCATATTTTATGTACATATTTTCTTATTAACTAAAAATCCAAAAAAATAGATGTAGATGTCTTTATTTATCTTTGATTTTTCTATATTTTTTCCGGATTTTTTATATGGTTTAAAAATGAAAACAAAATAGAAAACCCAAAACTCTAGGTACTCTATGTATATGGGATACCCCAAAAAATCACTTTATGCATTTGATCGATTTTGGCTTTGATGTCTTCATGAAAGTTGTAGATCTCATCGAGTCAAGCATTGTTTGTGAAGAAACTTTTTCGATCCAAGGTCATTTACTATTTTTTTTATTTTACAAAACCTTTTTCTACAGATTTTTCTGGTGCTGACACGTGGCGGCCCCTGCCACGTGTCAGCATTTTTTAGCCTTTACTTTTATTCATTTTTCTTTAAAAAAATATAAATTATTCGTACGTGCGAGGCACGTGCCCCCAGGCACGTGCCAAGCACATGCACGCCCCCTCTCTCACGCCCCCTCCATGTGGCGAGGTTACGACCGTTCGATCTCGGCCGATCGAACGGCCTAGGACCCGTCTTCTTCCCCCAAACCTCTGCAACCGCCTCACCTGCCCTCTGAATCCTCCGCCGCCCCGTGATCTTCGCAACCACCCAACAACCTCGCTCATCTCGTAACCCCCCGCCAACTGCCCTCACCCTCATCCTATTTAAGGAGCTTCGCCGCACCCGACTCCCTCATCCGCCGCTATCCTCAAACTCCAAGCCTCGCCGGTGGTGACAGCCCAGCGAGCTTCATATCTCGGCGAGATCCGGCGCCTTCTCTCAACGCCATTGCAGCTGCACGCCCCCGCCGTGCTTCTGCCCTTGCTTCGACCTTCATGGCTGTCGAGCCCACGACGTCAACTACCTGCACCAACTTCTCCACCTTCATCGACTTCATCAACGTCTACATCACTGCCACCTCCGTCCACGACTCGCCTCGGTTGATCCCAACGACGATCTTCGCCTCTCCGCTCCTTCAACATACTCTAGGTCATCATCAACAAACGACCACCGACGTCAGCCTTCATCTCCAACAATGTCTCCAACGACTCCGATCATCGAGCCACCAACGCCTTCTTATCTGACAAAGTGCTCAGCCCTTCAAGCTTTATCAACGACTACCACGACCATCTTCGCCGACCACCGCCAACAACTTCGCCTCCCGTCTTCGCCGACATCGCAGACCACCGCAAGCTCCGAACTCTGACAAGCCTAAGCTTCATAAACATCGCCAACTCTGCTTCCTTGGCTGAGCCTCGACCACCACCATGCCTGGAGGCCGTCCATCCCTTCGTCGTCTTTCGCCTCCTCAGCTGCTAGCACCACCAGGCGTGACACCCGAGACCCCCCACGCACGTGCGACGCACGCGTGTTCCGGGGGGGGGGAGTCAGCACACGTCACCCACGGGTCACGTGCTCCGCACGTGACCATGGGTAAATTGCACATAACACCCTTGAGGTTCTGACATTCGAATCCTAGTCCAGCCATTCCAAGGGCACGTGCGCAGCACGCGTCACATGGATAATTTGCAATTTGTACCCCTTTGCTTATTGGTATTACACAAACCCCCCCTTTGTTGCATTTTATATTTATTGATATTACATATGTACCCCTGACTCTACATTTATTTTTGAACCTCTTATTGCATTATTTTATTATTCAAAAAATAGCGTGGTGTTTATCTTTTAATTCTTTACTGTTTGACATATTGTGGATATTTTTGTAATTGACGGTTAATTAATAATTATATATTTCATGCAAATTTGCATATTTTGCCGATTTCTTGCTCTGAAATTCTTATTTGATTAATCATTGCTCTAAAAATTTCCGAAAAAATCACTTTGGCTTGACATTGTGCCCAAAACGATTTACATTTGCATGCATAGATTTCCCTGTAAAATCATTTTGCATATTTCAGTGTTTGATTTTTAATATGTATTAGATCTCACATTTTCAAGGTTTAGGATTTTTCTGAGATCCGTCACCTAATGATATATCTTAGATAATTTATCCCCTGAAAATAAGTAGATTTAATATTTATTATAATTAAATATTGAAAATCATTTTGTTTGCATTTAAAAATTCATAAAAATTTCATATTGCATCTTAAAATTCCAAAAAAATATTGTGCATTCATTTAATCATCATTTACATTGTGGCCAAGTTTTGTATTTTTCGAATATCATTTGATCGAATTTTACATTTTACTCCCTAAAATAGGCTGAAATTGCATCTTGCATCCCTCATTTGCATTAAAAATTCCAAAAAGTGACCGTCTCAAAAACCGTGTACGAATCTTGATAGACATAATTCTATGTCGTTCCTTTACCTCCTTGTGTTCGGCCTTGGGACTTGCCCAAGTAAAATAAACATAAAAACCACGTGATTGAAATTGAATAAATATTCGTGGTTATTTCTTGACCGATTACGATAGCAGCCTACAACGAACGACAAACCATATTTTTGGCACGGACGAATAGAGAATAAGAACATCTTTTTAAAGATGCGACTTACGGGTCTGTCAGATGGCGCCGTTGCCGGGGAGGCAAATGGCTTAGTTTTGTGTTTTGAAAATTCTTGTTCGGTTTTCCGCATTCGGGTACTCTGACCCCTGAATTTTTCACTGTAAATTCCATTTTATTTCCTGCATTTATTTTTCAGTATTTATTTATTTTTTATTTTTGATTATTTTCTGAGTCACTCTCTTACACAAATCTCTCTTATTTTTCTTGCGAGGTACCCGGTGCACGTGGAGCGGTTTTTCAAGAAACCGACGCATCTTCACTGACATCCGAAAAGCCACAATTAAATTAAGATCGAGTCGAGTCGTGAGAGAGCGTAGAGTCTAGGTTTTTACTTTCTGCAAATTTCAATTTCTGCTCATTTATAGCGGTATCCATTTGGATTCTCACGTGTGTAAAAAGACTCTGAACTTTTCTGTGGTGTGTCGTGGCCTGTTTCACTCTACGGTGAGGGTATGGCCCGACATGAGTGGCGATTAGGATAGACCTACACATACAGCTCTCAGAGCATTTATATTTTTGATTGTGCTCGTAGGATCTAAGGCCACACTTCACATTAATCGAGACACACATAGATCGTTCAACTTAGCCAAATTTAACTAAATTCTTTCCCGCTAATAGAACTTTCTGCTTAGGTGTGATTTTTCATCGGCTTGCATTTTATATAGAATAATTTTTAAATTCTATCTAGCATCCCACATGGAGATTGTGTGGATTCACTGTAAGTCTTCTAACTGAGCATTCATCATAGTTTTCTGCGTGCATCGGCTCTTCCCGAATTTCTCCCTCTTCTTTTATCACATAACTCTAAAAAAAATTGGGATTGGACAGTAGACGTGTATCTGTGCTCGTTGAAATTCTTCAGTGATCACCTAATAAAAATTGTGACTGATAAATATGGACGATTTCAAAATAACACTTAAAATCAAGACTTTCTGCGGGAGAGCAACCCCGACCTTTGATGTTTCTATTTTTCTGAGTGAGCAAGAGACGACACTTAAGGCTAGAGCCCAAATCCAAAAATTTAGGCACCTAACAGCTCGCTAAATTTTTGCCAAGATTGATTTGTCACCAATTAAAATTTAAAAGATAATAGCTGAACTCTTACAGCTTCATTGTTTGAGTTGATGAACCAGGGATTTGAATTGTGTTTGCATTGATGTGCGTAAACTGATTTCAAGATCAATAGCTGCACATTTGATTAAATTTCTTTTGACTATCCCAAGCAATCATCTCTCTCCTTTCTTGATCATCATGGAACTCTTATCCAATAACTCTTGCAAACCCAACCCCTCATTCCTTTCAAAAATGACTGAACATTTATCTGAAATCCATCAGAGCTATACTATGAAAATGAATTTGTCTCGGTTAGGCCCAAATCAACCAAATCCTCTTCTTTCAATAATCCTCCAACATTTGCAGGGGCCTTTCACCCGCGGATGAATTCGGCCACCTCATTGAATTTCTATTCGATTCATCCAACCACACATGACCATCTACCATCTTGGACTAAATCTTCCTATTCTCGGATTCTCGCTGATAAGCCATTTCGAAATCAAAATACCTTTGAGTCTCATGACTGGCCGAGAAACCAAACCCAGCTGGAAAGACCCGCACTTAATGATCATCAACATTGGATTGACCATGACAAAACCCTCTCCAGACATGATACTCATACAGAGTAATGGACTAACCACATAGAAACACGTAAACCATGTATGCTGACTCCAGAATATCAAGGTCTGACCACTCATGATCAAAAGATTGAACTCTACTCAGACCAGCTACACATGCCTGAACCATATGAGCAGCCTCCTTCCATAATTTTTGAGGAAAAAATTTCAGAAAAAAATGATCTTATGTCGGATATTCCAAGAAATTCTCCTCTCAGCACAAACGAGAAAATGGAAGATGAAATTATCAAACACACACCGATTGCTCCCATAATTGATCATGAACCGAATTTTGAGGATGATATTTCGAGGATAAATAAGAGATTCAATTCAATAGAGGATAGATTTCAAAAATTTATCGACCTATTAATCTCACTCTATGGGAGCTCGGACATAAAAATGAATGAGGAAATGATTGGATCTCATTTTGACAATTTTGAGGATGTTCAAAAACATAGGGATGATTCTGTGAACAACACTTCTGCTTATTATTCCCGTAGAAATGACTATGCATCTGACTCCCACTCTAAACATCTGATCCCCTGCTCATCTGAAGAACACACCACATCACCACACCACACAGAAAATACCAAAAAATCGGAATATTTGAAAATCACAAAAAAAATCGAAAATTTCGAAAAATACATAAAAATTGAAACTGAAGAAGATTTGAAGAATTTGGATCCTGCTTTACGGGAAGCACTCGGAAAGAAATTTATTTTTAAACTTCCCTTTCTACAAGCCATTGAACACTTCCCCGACCTTAAAAGATTTTTAATGGAAAAATTAACTATGAAAAAGTTGGGCAGGATTAGAACAAAGACCGAAAGATATATCTTGTCAATGGACTTCTCCTTGGTGTTGAGGAGAAAAACCAAGAGCCGCATAGTGAAGCGGTTGCCCAGATTTGACTGTGAAATCAAAGATACAGTTTTCACCCATGCTCGGATTGATGACGATTCACCAATCAATATCCTCCCGTCCTCTGCATTTCACAAACTCAAACTCGAACCGATCAGGAAATTACGAGGGATTGTTCAATTGGCTTACCGATCTATAAAGCAGCCAAGAGGAATCATTTCTATCATAACGAAATTCTAAGGTGCTCCACTCAATGTAGAATTCACGATCATTGATATTCAGCATCAAGGAGAATTCACCCAGTCTTCAGTCATTCTCGGAAAGCCATTCTTGGTATTGGCCAAGGCAATAATTGATTGTGAGACTCGAGAAATCAATTTCACAGCATTAGAAGCACTTATATCTGACATTGTCTTTGAGGAACCACGATCTTCTGAGGAAACCAACGAAGTCCCCGACAGCCACAACCATGAAGCGGTAGAAGAGCCCTACCTCGATGCTACACCTGAGATAGCAGTTGTTGATGAGACTATTGGATTAGATACTCTCCCCAGTATTTCAATTCCTGTAGATCTCAAAATAGACAAATCCTTCTACTACGATCCTGAAACATATGCATGTTCGTACCCTAGAGCAAGATTCTCTAAATGCCTGGACCAAATCATCCCAAATTGAGAGTGCACCAACATTCACAAGACCAAGAACAAACGAAAATTGATTAAAGAGCATTCCAATGTCTATTCATATGGATACTCAAGTGAACCGACACCTTCACAAAATAAGAAAAAGTGAGTGACCTTTGACCTCTCGGAATAGGGATCAGTTGATGATCCCTCATCAGGTCCGGAAAAGGTAGTCTACATGAGTGAAGTATGTTCGGCAGCTCTAAATCCATATCTTCGCAAGTATCCAAAATTCAATTCTCGTTGGACAACTCCCGTTCCTAACAATTGTTCATCCAAAGCAGATGCTCCTGCCCTATTCAAATACACTTGAATTATTTCGTATGAGCTAAGTGAGACCGGTGCTTCTGAGTATTCATCCGAGGATAAACCGATTGACACCAAGAAGGAACGAATTCTGAGGAAACAATTGAAGAAACAAAAAGACATGAATACTTGGAGTATGCCCACTTTCAAATACTACTCCTATGAGGATAACTCGGATGAAGGATATCTTTCATCTGACTCAAACACTTCATCTATTATCTATCGGGATTTTTTTGAGGATGACACTGATCATAGTTGGAAATCATATGCTTCATCTCCATCTCGTCATTACGATCTCCTACCACAGGCTCACAAAAAGATCAGCCGAAAACCGCCTTAATCATCGGCTACCCACCCTCCCTCCCGACCACATCGGTCTCCTTGTACATCTTGTTCCTCTACATAGGCCAAGGCCTAAGTATAGGGGGAGTTCGATGCCATATGTATATACCATTCTTCTCCTACCTCCCGATCGCTCCATTTCCACCCTTCTTCCATACTTAGGCTAACCAGAGCCTAAGTATAGGGGGAACCGATACCTACCTGTATATACTCTCCCCATTCACATATCCCGATCGCTTCAATTTTCTTTTCATTTTTTTTCACTCCCTTACACTTAGTCAGAGCTATGTCTTCTTTCCACTTCTTATGCTTTGAGGACACATCACTCGCTAAGTATAGGGGGGGTCTGTATATATACTTTGTATATATTTTACTCATATCTCATACTTTGGCGTAAGTCTATATGTATTTACGGGATGGGTAACTAACTTGAAAAAAAAGAAAAAAGAAAGAAAAAAGAAAAAAAGTGAAAAAGAAAAAGAAAGAAGAGTTTTTCTACTAACACTAACCTTGCCCAAAAATTTTGAAAAAAAATGGCTTCTTATTTCATTTTTACATCACATAGACAAAAAAAAGAGAATCTGCATTTCACACACTTGCACTTCATCCAACATCACATTCATGTGCATCTGTGAAAATTCATTGGATTCTGAACCGAGATGTGATCAGAAATCGAGAGTGGTCTGGACTTGACCTTAATCCACCTAATTTTCAGAGGAACATCACTGAGAAATAGGATTTTAGAAGCTTCAGGTCTTTTGACTTAATTCTTTAAGTTCCACATGACAATGTGCATCATTTAACTCTTAGTGTCGAACATGGTCTCTTCATTCTGGGTACAACGATGGAATAGGGAATTAATTTGTACTCTAGCACTATGCACTTAGCTCAACTCAGACGGGATGTCGGAAGACTGTGTGAGTCTCTTTTCTGGTAGCGTGGAAATCTAAAGATCGGAGTACGGGTTGAAATAAAGCTTCGGAAATGGGATGGATGGTTGGGCACAATTTTTTCTAAGACCCCCAAAAATGGACGGAACAAAAAGATTCTATATCCGTAGGGGCACAACAAGATCCAAGCAGAATCACCAAAAATTCCAAATACAAAGAAGCAACTACCTAATAAAATCCGACCAAAGAGGTCCAAGCTTCAAAAAACCTACAGATCTTGGTGGAGACTCAGCTACATTGGCCATCTTCACAAGGAGAGGTGACTACACTGGCCACCCTCCAGTTCTTTTCCACTTCTTCTAAATTCTCCCTCAATTCGATTGTGAACACGGCACGACAAACCTTAAATACCTGACTCCCCGAGGATGAGTTACTAAGGAGAGAAGCATGGTAGTCTGGCATTCTGGATGGGAAGAGCTAAAACCCTTCACACACATGAGTCGGTTGTTCAATGTTCATAGGGTATACTTTGGGAAGAGGATTGATCTAAGATGACTTCTGAGTTGAAACTGTGACAATGATGTGTAGAACTTGAGGGCTGTTGATTTTAAAATTCTAAGTCTCGCATAAGTTCCCACACACTAATAATCCAAAGTCGAGTTTAGTTTCATTTTCACCTTCAGCTCATGGTCTTGGTTTGGAACCCAATCTCATTTCACCTCATGGCATTTCTTTTTGATGCTCATGGACGAGCATGGTTTAAGTATAGGGGGATGATGAATATCAGATTCATCACTCTAAGTCTCATTTATTAAGCTCAAATCCCTCAAAATCAATAGCATATCTGCATTTATTATGCATAATTAGCATTAATGCATGTTTCCATAAGAATGTCATTTTATCCATCATTTTTGCACAAAATAAGAAGCCAAAAATCCAAGCCAAAAATGACATGTAAATAGCCTAATTTTACGAATTTTTAACTCCTTCATGCTAACTCCGAATGACACTAAACCACCTCCACTGTGTACATATCACTAACAAGAATAAATAAAAAAAATACAAAAAATCACTAACCCTGATAAGTGGACCAAAAACCCAAACCATAGTTTCAGGATTTTCAGACTAAAAGCCCCATATCTCCCCCATCCAGTGTCTGATTTGATCCTACTCACTTTTGAACTAATATACATTCAATTACCTTTAAAAGAAGATCAAGTTCAAGTGAATCGGAGCTCGTATGTGAATGTTGGGTTTTGGGCCTCTTTTGTACATTGTATATTTTAGCGGTTTTTGACCTGATATTTTATGTACATATTTTCTTATTAATTAAAAATCCAAAAAAAATAGATTTAGATGTCTTTATTTATCTTTGATTTTTCTATATTTGTTTTGGATTTTTTATATGGTTTATAAATGAAAACAAAATAGAAAACCCAAAAATCTAGGTACTCTATGTAAATGGGATACCCCAAAAAACCACTTTCTGCATTTGATCAATTTTGGCTTTGATGTCTTCATGAAAGTTGTAGATCTCATCAAGAAGAGTATTTTTTTGTGAAGAAATTTTTCGATCCGAGGTCCTTTACTTTTTCTATTTGATTTTACAAAACCTTTTTCTACGGATTTTTCTAGTGCTGACACGTGGCAGCCTCTGGGGTCGCCACGTGTCAGTGTTTTTAGCCTTTACTTTTATTCGTTTTTCTTTTTAAAAAAAATAAATTACCCGTGCGTGCGAGGCACGTGCCCCCTGCACACCCCCCTCTCTCACGCCCCCTCCACGTGGCGAGGTTACGGCCGTTCGATCTCGACCGATCGAATGGTTTGGGACCCGTCTTCTTCCCCGAAACCTCCGCAACCGCCACACCTACCCTCTGAATCCTCCGCCGCTCCGTGATCTTCACAACCACCCAACAACTCCACTCATCTCGCAACCTCCCGCCGGTTGCCCTCATCCTATTTAAGGAGCTTCGCCGCACCCGACTCCCTCATCCGCCGCTACCCTAGAAGTCCAAGCCTCGCTGGTGGTGATAGCCCAGCAAGCTTCATATCTCGGCGAGATCTAGCGCCTTCTCTTGACGCTGTTGCAGTCGTACCCCCCTGCCACGTATATGCCCTCGCTCTGGCCTTCGTGGCTGTCGCGCCCACGACGTCGACTACCTGCACCAACTTCGCCACCTTCATCGACTTCATCAACGTCTACATCACCGCCACCTCCGCCCACAACTCGCCTCGGTCAAGCCCAACGATGATCTTCGCCTCTCCGCTCCTCCGACATAGCTTCAGGTCGTCATCAACAAATGACCACCGACGTCAGCCTTCGTCTCTGACAACGTCTCCAATGACTCTGATCATCGAGCCACCAACGCCTTCTTCTTCGATAAAGTGCTCAGCCCTTCAAGCTTCATCAAAGACAACCACGGCCATCTTCGCTGACCACCGCCAACAACTTCGCCTCCCGTCTCCACCGACATCGTAGACCACCGCAAGCTCCGAACTCCGACAAGCCTAAGCTTCATCAACATCGCCAACTATGCTGCCTTGGCTGAGCCTCGACCACCACCGCGCCTGGAGGCCGTCCATCCCTTCGCCGTCTTCCGTCTCCTCAGCTGCTAACACCACCGGGCATGACGCCCGAGACCCCCCACGCACGTGCGACACATGCACGTTCCGGGGGGGATGTTAGCACACGTCACCCACGAGTCGCGTGTTCCGGGGAAAAATTGCACATAACTTCTTTGAGGTCCTGACATTCGCATCCCAGTCCAGCCATTCCAAGGGCACGTGCACAGCACGTGTCCCTTAGAAAATTTGCAGTATGCACCCCTTTGCTTATTGGTAATTACACAAACCCCCCTTTGTTGCATTTTATATTTATTGATATTACATCTGTACCCCTGACACTACCTTTATTTTTGAACATCTTATTGCATTATTTTATTATTAAAAAAAATGCATGGTGTTTGTCAATTAATTCTCTACTGTTTGAAATATTGTGGATATTTTTGTGATTGATGGTTAATTAATAATTATATGGTTCGTGCAAATTTGCATATTTTGCCAATTTCTTGCTTTGAAATTCTTATTTGATTAATCATTGCTCAAAAAATTCCCGAAAAATCACATATGTAGAGTTAATTGTGCTTGACATTGTGCCCAATAAGATTTGCATTTGCTCCATAGATTGCCCTGTAAAAATCATTTTCCATATTTCAGTGTATGATTTTTAATAGGTTTTGATCTCACATTTTCAAGGTTTAGGATTTTTCTAAGATCCGTCACCTAGTGATAGATCTTAGATAATTTTATCCCCTGAAAAAAAGTAGGTTTAATAATTATTATAATTAAATATTTAAAATCATTCTGTTTGCATTTAAAAATTACTAAAAATTTCATATTGCATCTAAAAATTCAAACAAAAATTACAGTGCATTCATTTCACCATCACTTACATTGTGGCCAAGTTTCGTATTTTTTGGACATCATTTGATCGAATTTTACATTTTAGTCCCTAAAATAGGCTGAAATTGCATCTTGCATCCCACATTTACATTAAAAAATCCAAAAAAAGACCGCCTCAAAAATCGTGCACGAATCTTGATAGACATAATTCTAGGTTGTTCCTTTGCCTCCTTGTGTTCGACCTTGGGACTTGCCCAAGTAAAATAAACATAAAAACCACGTGATTGAAATTGAATAAATATTTGTGGTTATTTCTTGACCGATTCCGATTGCAACCTACAACGAACGACAAACCATATTTTTGGCACGAATGAAAGTGAATAAGAACATCTTTTTAAAGCCGTTATTTACGGGACTATCAGATAAATATTTGTGCTTATTTCTTGATGGAGGGCATAGGATTGTGTCATTTCTTCTCTCCGACTCATTGGAACAAAGATCCTCTCGAGTGCCTTATTAACTCAACACACATATTTTTTTGTTATTGATCAGTGTGTCCATCAAGAGAATTTGGAGTCATCTGCATTTATTTTCCTTGGAGTACAATGGGGTGTGTCTCTTTCGAGTATCTAAGATACCTTCGACACCCAGATTTGTTTCACTATATGAAGCAGAGCCATTTTTGGGTGCTAGCACTACTCCAGTTCCTAATAGAGGCGGTCCAAGTGGACATTTTGAAATGGTTGGGAGCGCTTGCCTTTGGTGGAAGATCTTTGATATTTGACTTTGTATGGTGAGAGATTTTCTTTCAACATTTCTTCTCTTCACTTTATTTTTGAAAATTTGGCTAGCTCCACTACTTTTACCAAATGCTGGCGCACACTAATCATCATTTTTTTAGATTTCATGACACGCTAGAACATAGGTAAATGTCAAGAGATAGTACAAGAACCATGTTCTCATACTGGCTAAATGTGCTGACACTCAGGTTTCATGAAGCCTTCATTGATTTTATTCCATCCTCGAGCATCATTAAATCAGGTCCAAACTCAAATCCCTCATCCAGTTCCTCAAGAGAAATTTCAACTCATCTCATCACAACTGTAGTCGTATACGTGTGGTGCTGATCACATTCTTACGGTAGAGACTAAGCATGCAATATAGCATCCAAATCTTTCAAACTAGGAAAATGTGAATAATTATGTCAAAGACCCTAATGACTAAGGCTGGTTAACTTTAAAGGTCAATACCTCATAAACCAAGTATTCTTGAACTTCACTACTCTTGTGTGAATGTGTATGTGTCAGGGATTAAACCAACTCATTAATTAGGATTTTTTGTGATTTTGATTTTTGTGATTTTTTTCAAAAGAAAGAGGATTTTTTTGAAAATATATTTTAAAAAGGAAAATATTTTTGAAAATATTTTTTTTGTTTTTTCTTCAAAATGTGTATATATTGAAAGAAAAAATAACAAGATTATATTTTAAAAGGAGAGTTTTTTATTTTTTTCAGCATGTTTTTTTAAAAAGGAGATTTTTAGTTTTTCTAAAGAAATTTTTTTATGAAAAAGCTTTTTTTATTATGCCTCTTATTTACAACAATTTTCCCAAAACCCTAATTTTAATTAAAAACAAGTCAAAGTACGAGCTCTAAGCAAAGTATATGTGTAATATATACAAACCCCCATACTTAGCATGTGCCATGTCCTTATGGCACTCTGTGATAAAAAGCCATATCTCGTACTAAGCATAAGTGAGCGAAAAGAATAGAAGACAAAAAGAATATAATAGCATTAGAGAATATACATCGGGCATCAGCCCCCCTATACTTAGGCTCTGGTCAGCCTAAGAGTTGGAGTAAACACAAGATTGGGGAACTGATGAGGGTGGGAAAGAATATACAAAAAGAAATTAAAAATAAGAGACATAGCAACTCAGGCACTCACCCCCTATACTTAGGATCTAGTCATCCTTAATATATCCACAAAATGAAAATGATACGGAACTGGAGTGAGTGATGCGAATCACGAGGGAGGGAGGGAAATAAAAGAAAGAAAAACTATACAAGGAGGAATGAGAATATACAAGGATCAGGAATGTTTATGATGGACCTTCTTGCAGGAGCGAGGGAGTGGGCAATATACACATGTGTCGCTGTCAGAATCATCCTAATAGGAATAATAGTGAGGGGTAGGGAACATCCATTGAGGGTCGGCACAAGGCTGCTTGCTCAAATATGGCTTAAGAATAGCCTAACTAAGCTCACTCATATAGATTCCCTCATCCGGACCTGATAAGGACTCCTAAGAAAATTCCTTCTCTGGTTTGTCGAATGTAAATTTCTTAGTCGGTTTTCTAGAAACTGAAGCATCAAGAGGAAGAGGAGAGTGATAAATCTTAAAGAGTTCGAGCAAGCACCTCGAGGAAGTGATACTCTTCTACTTACCAGATGACCCACTAGAGGATGGGGCAACCGATTTATCGAGATTGGTCAATTTAGTCCCGATTGTCACTTTTTGGTGTAGGTCCTGGACGTAGTGAGGTGCTGACAGGAAGTTCATCATCAGATGGGTGCATTGTAATACTCATGTAGGGTCAGCTAATGAATCTTAGTTTATTCACTCTAAAACTGATTAATTAAGCTCAAATCCCTAAAAATCATTGGCATTTCTTCCTTTGTTTTGCATATCTAGCATTCATGCATGTTTTGATAAGAATTGCATTTTATGACTTATTTTTGCACAAAATAAGAAGCCAAAAATCCCAGTCCAATTGACCTGTAAATAGCCTAACTTCCCCGACTTTTAACTAATTCATGCTAACTCCAAATGACCCGAAACCAACTCCACTGTGTACATATCACTGACAAGAATAAATGAAAAATAAAAAAATCACTTACCTAAATAAGTGGACCAAAAACCCAAACCCTACTTTTAAGATTTCTGGACTAAAACTTTCATATCTTCCCATCTAGTGAATGTTTTGATCCTACTTACTTTTGAACTAATGTACATTCAATTACCTTCAAAACAAGATTAAGTTAAGGTGAATAGGAGTTCATATATGAAAGTTGGGTTTTAGGCCTCTTTTGTACATTTTGTATTTTAGCAATTTTTGACCGATTATTTTATCTACATAATTAATCTATTTTATGTTATTTCTTTTTCATTTGTCTTCTTTGATGAAAGTTTTATAAAATGCCCAAAAATCCAAATCCAAACTGAGCTTGAAATCAAAGAAACTAATTGAGTCCAAGTCTTCACTAATTGTTAGTACAAAAATTGCCTTCTCTGTATTTTATTTTATTTCTTCTTTTCTTACTCAATAAAAATACAAAATAATAGATTAATATGTAAATATATATATATATATATTTGATTTTAGCATATTTTTGTTCGAATTTTATTGGGTTTAAAATGACAAAAAAATATAAAACCCAAAAATCAAGTTATTCTATGTACATGGGATACCCCAAAAATAACACTTTGCACAAATGATCGAATTTGATTTTGATGACTTCACGAAAGTTGTAGTCTCATAGAGACGAGAAACATTTGTGAAGAAACTTTTTCGATCTAAGGTCATTTACTATTTTTTACATATTTATTAATGTATTTAATTTTTCAAATTTTTTGGGGCTGACACGTAGCAGCTCCTGGAGTCGCCACGTGTCACCCAATTTGTGATTTTTATATTTCATTTTCTAAAAAAAATTAAAAATATCGCACGTGCGTGTCACATGACTATGCCGCACATGACCTGCACATGCTCCGCCTGCACCCCCCACTAGTTGCCACGTGGCAAGACTAGGGTCGTCCGATCTCGGCCGATCGGACGACCCCTGGACCGTCACCTTCCTTTGAGCACTTCCCCAAAATGCGTCGCCTCGACCACGATCTCCTCCACCACGATTTTCACCGCCACATCTCGAATCAATCTCCGACCGCCTCCATCATGCAATTTTGAATCCACTTCCTCGTCAATCGACCGATATGAATCCTCATTCAAATCAGATCCCCCCAATCCGTACTTCCATCTCCAACGTCACCTCACAGCCTATAAAAGAAATCTTACCGACCTTCATTGTCTTCTTCCGCCTATTGCAACGCCAAAGGGAGGGAGCTCCATCACCGGAAGTGACATCTTCGAATCCTGCTCTCTTCCTCGAAGGTGCGGCGAGATCCGAGGCCTCACACCTCGTCGCAATGATCTCCTCCAAAGTGTCTCTCTACTCTGGCCATCGTCGTCGAGCCAATGATGCTCATTCTCCATCGACAACCTCCGCAGTGGCACGACCTTCAGCTTCGCCCGCCACCGTCATCAAATTCAACCGACGAACGCCAACCATTTGCAATGCCATCTTCATCGCCACCTCCAGCAAGATTGGCCCTCAACTCCTCCACAGTCAATTCCCAGCCACAGCTCTCCAGGCTTCATCGCTAGTCAATATTGGACGGTGCTACACCGTTCAGCCTCTCTGGGTGTCATCGACCACCATCGGAGCACCGCTCCTTCGCCAGCTCAAGGCGGCCAGAACAATGCCACCTCCGCTGCCCCTACAGTCATTCAGCCTTGCCGCCAAGTGCTTAGCCGAGGAAGAGACCCGAGGCCCCTGCCACGTGCCACGCACATTGGTTGGGGGAACGATAGAGGAAGACCCCCCATGTGACCCCACGTGCTTGTGGTGGAAAAATTACAGACCTGCCCTTAGAGTACTTCCTATTCTTTATTCAGTCCAGCCGACTAGAGGGCACGTGCGATGCATGTGTCCCTCTGGAAATTTTACGAATTCTCCCCCAACACTTGCGGTAATTACATTATAGCCATGTTCTGCATATTTTGATTTCTTTTTAATTATTGTAATTGCATTAATACCCTTGTGTTCTCCTTTAATTTTGAACCTCTATGCATTACTTTATTTATCAAAAATAACAAGATGTTCGTCAATTAACTCTCTACATCTTGGCATATTGTGGACATTTTTGTGATCAATGGTTAATTTTGAATTAATTAATTTGTGGAAAATTACATATTTTGCCCATTCTGTTCTTGAAAATTCTTAACTAATTAACCGTTGCTCTAAAAATTACAAAAAAAAATTCGTAGATTGTAGAATTAATTGTATGTTACATCATGCCCTAAAAGAATTGCATTTACATGCATCATTTGCCTTCTAAAAATCATTTTGCATAATTTAATATTTAATTTTTAATAGGTATTGAATCTTGTATTTTTTAGGTTTAGTATTTTTCTGAGATCAATCACCTAGATATTAGATAATTTTATTCCTTAAAAATAATTAGGTTTAATATTTATTATAACTAATTATTGAAATTTACTTTGTTTGCATTCAAAAATTCATAAAAAAATATATTACAACCAAAAAACCAAAAAAGTTACAGTGCACTCATTTAGTATTTTCATCTTGGCTAAGTTTCATATTTTTCGGACATCATTTTATTGATATTCATTTTTCTAGTCCTTAAAACCGACCAAATTTTGTATTTTGCATCCCAAATTGCATTAAATAAAACCCTCGAAAATCGTGCAGTAACTTTGATAGATAAATTTCTAACTTGTTCCTTTTCCTCCTTGAGTTCGACCTTGTGACTTGCCCAAGTAAATAAAAATAAAACCATGCGATTAAAAATTGACTAAATATTTTGTGGTTATTTCGTGACTGATTCTGATTGCCTGCCTATAACGAAATGACACACTAATTCAATGCATAAGAATCCATGATGTTTAACGTAGGGCATATTAGGATTTGCCAGATGGCACCGTTGCCAGGGAGGCAAACGGCTTAGTTTTTTGTCTAAAAAGTCTTTATTCGATTTTTCTCATTCGGGTAGTCTGACCCCCAAATTTTTCCTTGTAAATTTTCTATGATTTTTCCTACATTTATTTTTATTTTTATTCTCAGCATTTATTTTCTTATTTTATTTTTATTTATTTTTGAGTCACTCTCTTACACATGCTCTCTCTCTTATTTTTCTTGCGAGGTACCCGGCATACGTGATGAACCGACGCATCATCACCCACACCTCAAAAGTTGCAATTAATTTAAGATCGAGTCGAGCCGTGAGAGAGCGTAAAGTCTAGGATTTTTTCTGCAATTTTTTTTTGTAATTAATTTCTCATTTCTAGTAGTGCCCATTTGGACTCTCGCGTGTGTAAAATTCCTCAAACTTTTTCAGTGGTGTGTCGTGGCCTGTTTCACTCTCCAGTGAGGGTGGGGCCCAACTTGAGTGGCGCTTAGGATAGAACTGCACATACGGCTATTAGAGCTTTTAAATTTTTGATTGTGCTCGTAGGACCTAGGGCCACCCTTTACTTTAATTGATATGCACATTAGATCGTTCAACTTAGTCAAATTCAACTCAATTCTTTCCCTCTAATAGAACTTTCTGCTAGGTGCGGTTTTATCGGCGGACATTCACTTAGATTAATTTTTCAATTCTTGTATTGCATCCAACATGGAGATTGCGAGGAATCACTATAAATCTTCTAACTGAGCATACATCATCGTTTTTCACGTGCATCAGCTTTTCCTGAATTTCTCCCTCCTATTTTGTCACATAATTTTAAAGGAAATCAGGACTAGACGATAGACGTGTATTTATGCTAACTTAATTTTTCAGTGATCGCCTAATTAAAATTGGGACTGCTAAATATAGCTGACTTTAATTAAACCATAAAAGCGAGATATTTTGCGGGAGAGAAACCCCGACCTTGGATTCTTTTTTTTTTGAGTGAGTGAGAGACAACACTTAAGGCTAGAGCCCAAATCCAGATTTTCATATTGACTACTAATTCTATAAAAAAACAATTAGCTACTTCTCAATGAGGATCTACGGGTAGCCATCAAACGGTCCGGATTTCCTTAGCGGAGTGGGTGGTTTAAAGGATACTACGCAAGGCTCCATCCTTAAGTAACACGGGTAGTCATTTCACGGTCTGTACTTACACCCATATTAGCTGAAAGTAGGTTCAACTAGTCGTAAGAATTCATGCTAGTCATTAAGAAAATTTCTGACACCTAACAGCTCGCTAATTATTTTCCAAAATTTATTTATCACCAACTAAAATTAAAAAGGAAATTGTCGAACTCTCGCGGCTTCATTGTGTGAGTTGGTGAACCTGGGGTTTGATTTGTGTTTCCATTAGTGTACGTGAACCAATTTCGAAGATCAAAAGCCGCTCATTTATACCCTAAATCTCCTTGATAAAAATTTCTTTCAAATATCCTGTGCTCTTGCATCGAGATCAACTATGTCAACCAATAAACCTCCTTCGAAGATTATGGAACTTTTGTCCAAGTATCCTCCAGATCTGTATCATGAAAATGAATTCGTCTCGATCAAACCCAAATCGTCATTCATTTTAGCTCTTTCAAAAATGATGGAACGTTTATCCAAGAATCCATTAGAGCTATATTATGAAAATCAATTTGTCTCGGTTAGGCCTGAATCGACCAAACCCTCTTCTTTCAATATTCCTCCAACATTTGAGGGAGATTTTAACTCTCAAATGAATCCGATCCCCTTATTGAATTCCAAGCCATTCACACGAATCATCCAATCACACATGACCACTTACCATCCTGGACTAAACCGTATTATTTTCGGTTTCTCACCGAAACTAATGAACCATTTGAAGATCGAATCACTTTCGAGTCTCATGAGTGGCTGAGAAACCAAAGCTGGTCACATCAGACGGAGAGGCACGTAGATAAACGAGGTTGGATTGACCATAGCAACCCAATACCTATTAACTAACTCGAGTATCACTCCATTGATCAACCTATACATACAGAGGACCAAACAGATGATATAACCACATATGCACCCTGTATGACTCCATGTTCGGGGATACATTCAATCAAGACCATGGAAGTAGAGTCTACTGAACCATCATTGCATGCCTGAGTCACGGCATGTTGAGTATGAGACCTACAGAGTCCCGCAAAATCCTTTGACTAAGCATACTCATTCCATGATTTTAGAGGAGAAATTTTCAGAAGATACATATCATATATTCGATGTTCCAAGTAGATCTTCTACCAGCTCATACATGAAAAATGGAAGATGAAATGATTGGATCTCAAGACGGAAAACAAAAGAATACTCATGAAACTACACAAACTGCTCCTGAAAATTCTTCGGAGGATGACATTTCGAGTATCACTAAGAGATACGAATTAATGGAGAAAAATTCAGAAATTTTACTGACCGACTCAGTCTATTTGTGGAAGCTCGGGTACAAAAGCGGAGGATGAAATAGTTGGATCTAATATTGAGAACCCTAAGGATATTCAGAGATCCAGAGACAACATTCACCCTAAGGATGACTCTGACTGCAACACTTCTGCATACTATTCCCATAGGAATAACTCGGACTCTTATTCTTACTCAGATAATCAAATCCCCTTCTCATCCACGGAACATACCACAACATCACACCACACCGAAAACACCAAAAAAGTCGAAAATCCAGAAAAATTCATAAAAATGGAAATTGAAGAAGATATGAAGAATTTGTATACAGCTTTACGGGAAGCATTGGAGAAAAGATTGATTTTTGAACTTCCCTTTATACAGGTCATTAAACACTTCGACTACCTTAAAGGACTTAGAAAGCATAAATTAATGATGAAAAAGCCGGGCATGATAAGAACAAAGACTGAAAGACATATCTTGTCAATGGCCTCCTCCTTGGTGTTGAGGAGAAAAACCAAGAGCCGCATAGTGATGTGGTTGCCCAGATTTGACTGTGGAGTCAAAGACATGACATTTACCCATGCTCAAATTGATGACGATTCACCAATCAATATCCTCCCGACCTCTGTGTTTAACGAGCTCAAGCTCGGACCTATAAGGAAGATACCAGAGACCGTTTAATTGGCAGATCGATCGATAAAGCGACCGAGAGGAACCATTTCTGTCATCATGACATTCCAATGTGCTCCGCTCAAAGTGGACTTCATGATCATTGATATTGAGCATCAAGGATAATTCACCCAGTCTCCATTTATTCTTGGAAAGCCATTCTTAGAAGTGGCTAAGGCGATTATTGAGTGTGAGACTCGGGAAATCAATTTTACAGCATTGGAAGCACTTTGACCTCACCCAGTATTTAAGGAATCACAATTTTCTGAGACAACCCACGAAGTCCTCGACAATCGTAACCATCTAGCGGTATAAGAGCCCTATACCGTGGCTACATCTGAGATAGCGCTTGTTGATGAGACTATTGGTTTAGAGACTCTCCCTCCTTCTCCATTCCCAGCTGCTCTCACCTTGGAATATGAAATATATGACTCATATTATCTTGAGACTTATGCATGGAGACACCTTGAGTCAACCTACTCTGACTACCTTGATCAAATAAACTCGACACAGGAATGCTCCAACATCATGTCCATTGAGAACGGACATGCAGAGACTCTCCCCACTATTTCAATTCCTGTGGATCTCACCATAGAAAAGTGTTTCCTATACGATCCTGAGACATATGCATTGGCTCACCCTTGGTCAACCTACTCTGAATACCTTGACCAAATCATTCCAACTTAGGAGTGCACCAACATTAAGAAGACTATGAACAAACACGCAGAACGAACACCGCCCAAGGAGAAAACTGTCAATGGTTATTTAAATGGAGAATCAAGTAAACCAACACCTTCACAAAACAAAATGGCTGCTCCTTCATCTAAAAAAGAAAGTCGCCTTTGACCTTCTGGAAGAGGAATCCTCTGATGATCACTCATCAGGTTCAGAAAATGTAATTTACATCAGTGAGGTATGTTTGGCAGTTCTAAAACCATATCTTCGAAAGGATCCAAACTTCGATTCCCGTTGGACAACTCACGTTCCTCACTATTATTCATCCAAAGCCGATTCTCCTATTTTCATCAAATATACTGGAATAATTTCTTATGAGCTGACTGAGACTAGTGCTTTAGAGTATTCATCCGAGGACAAATCACTTGATCCCATGAAGGAACGAATTATGAGAAAACAACTGAAGAAACTAAAAGACAAGAATATCTAGAGTGCTTCCACTTTCAAATACTATTCCTCTGAGGATAACTCTGATGATGGTTATCTTTCATCTGATTCATATGCAACATCTACTATCCAGCACGATTTCTCTGAGGATAACATTGGTAATAGTTGGGAATCATATGCTTCATCTCCTTATCATCACTACGATCTCCCACCTAAGGCTCATAAGAAGATCTGCCGAAAATCACCTTAATCTATGGCTACCGACCCTCCCTCCAGACCACATTGGTCTCCTTGTACATTTTCTTCCTCTACATAGGCCAAGGCCTAAGTATAGGGGGGGACTGTTGCCATCTGTATAGACCATTTCCCTCATAAAACTCCTTCTCACGTTTGCCTCATTTCCACCCTTCTTTTGTACTTAGGCTGACCAGATCCTAAGTATAGGGGGAACTGATACCCATCTGTATGTACTCTCCTCATTCACATATCCCGACCACCTCAGTTTCACCCTTCTTCTTTACCTAGACTGTTCACAGCCTAAGTATAAGGGGGGGCAAACCGATCTATCTTTTTCTTTTTCACTCTCTTACTCATAGCCCGAGCTATGTCTTCTTTACGCTTCTTGTGCTCTGAGGACACAAAACTCGCTAAGTATAGGGGTGTGTGTATATATACTGTGTATATATTCTACCCATATCTCGTACTTTTGCATAAGTCTATATGTATTTATGGGTTGGATAAGTAACTTGAAAAAAAACAACAGAAAAAACAAAACCATAAAAAGAAGAAAAATAAAAAGAGTTTTGCCACTAACACTGACTATGTCCAACTAAAAGTTTTTAAAAAAAATGGCTTATTATTCATTTTTGCATAAAAACTTTTTCAAAAAAAATCAAAATAAAAAAATTTGTGTCTGCATTTCACACTCCTGTACTTCATCCTGCATTACATCTGTGAAAAGTCTTTTGGTTCTGAATCGATTTTTGAGCAGAAACAGAGAGTGGTCTGGACTTGACCTTAATCCACGTAATTTCATAGGAACTTCACTGAGGAATAGGATTTTAGAAACTTTAGGTCTATGACTTAATTCTCTGAGTTCCAAATGACAATGTGCAGCGTTTGACTCTTAGTGTCTAACCTGGTCTCTTCATTCTGGGTACAACTCTAGAATAAGGAATTAATTTGTACTCTCACACTATGCACTTAGCTAAACTCAGACGGGGTGTTGGAAAACTATGTGAGTTTCTTCTCTGGTAGTGTGGAAATCTAAAGACCAGAGTACGGGTTGAACTAAAGCTTAGGAAAAGGGAAGGACAACTGGGCACAAATTTTTTTCTAAGACCCCAAAACATGTACGGAAAAAAGATTCTATATCCATAGGGCACAACAAGATCCAAGCAGAGCTACCAAAAATCCAAATACAAAGAAGACTCCTACCAAATAAATATCTGACCAAAAAGGTCCAAGCTTCAAGAAAACCTGCAGATCTTGGTGAAGTTTGGCTACATTGGCCAGCTTCATAAGGAGAGGTGACTACACTGCCCACCATCCAGTTCTTTTCTCCTTCTTCAAACTTCTCCCTCAATTCGATTGTGAACACAACGCGGCAGACCTTAGAAGGAAATACCTGACTCCCCGAGGATGAGTTAATGAAGAGGAGGTTTGCATGGTAGTCGGCATTCTGGATAGGAAGTGCTAAAACCTTTCACACACATGAGTCGATTTTTCAATGTTCATAGGGTATGCTTTGGGAAGAGGCTTGATCTAAGATGACTTCTGAGCCGAAACTGTGATAATGAGGGGTAGAACTGGAAGGCTGTTGATTTTAAAATTCTAAGTCTCACAGAAGTTCCGCCAAAGTAATAATCCAAAGGTCGAGTCTAGTGTCATTTTCACCTTCAGCTCATGGTTTTGGTATGGAACCAAATCTCATTTCACCTCATGGCATTTCTTTTGATGCTCAGGGACGAGCATGGTTTAAGTATAGGGGGATGATGAAACTTAGTTTCATCACTCTAAAACTGATTAATTAAGCTCAAATCCCTAAAAATCATTGGCATATCTTTTTTTTTCTACATTATTAGCATTCATGCATGTTTTGATAAGAATTGCATTTTATCATTTATTTTTACATAAAATAAGAAGCCAAAAATCCCAGTCCAATTGACCTGTAACTAGCCTAACTTCCCTAATTTTTAACTAATTCATGTTAACTCCAAATGACCTGAAACCAACCATTTTGTACATATTACTGACAAGAATAAATGAAATATACAAAAATAAAATCACTAACCTAAATAAGTGGAACAAAAACCCAAACCCTAGTTCTAGGATTTCCGGACTAAAACCTTCATATCTTCCCCATTCAGTGACCGTTTTGATCCTACTAACTTTTGAACTAATGCACATTCAATTACCTTCAAAATAAGACCAAGTTCAAGTGAATCGGAGTTCATATGTGAAAGTTGGGTTTCTGGCCTCTTTTGTACAATTTGTATTTTAGTAGTTTTTGACCTAATATTTCATGTACATAATTAATCCATTTTATGTTATTTTTTTTCGTTTGTCTTCTTTGATGAAAGTTTTATTAAAATGTGCAAAAATCCAAATCCAAACTGAGCTTGAAATCAAAGAATCTAATTGAGTCCAAGTCTTCACTAACTGTCTATACAAAAAATGTTTTTTCTGTATTTTATTTTATTTCTTCTTTTGCTTACTCAATAAAAATAAAAAATAGATAAATGGGTAAATATTTATCTTTGATTTTATCATATTTTCTTGGATTTTTATCAGGTTTAAAAATGACCAAAAAATTATAAAACCCAAAAATCAAGGTATTCTATGTACATGGGATACCCCAAAAATATCACTTTGCACAAATGATCGATTTTGGTTTTGATGTCTTCATGAAAGTCATAGATCTCATCGAGATGAGAAATTCATGAAAAAAAAATTTTGATCCGAGGTCATTTACTATTTTTTACATATTTATTAATGTATTTATTTTTTTGAATTTTGTGGGGCTGACACATGGCAGCTTTTGAGCCGCTACGTGCCACCCATTTTTGGGGTTTTTATATTTTGTTTTATAACAAAATTTTTAAAAAATCAAACGTCTAGGTCACGTGCCTCTGCTGCATGTGAATTGCATGTGCTCCGCCTGCACCCCCCCACTAGTCGCCACGTTGCAAGATCAGGGTTCCGATCTCAGCCGATCGGACGGCCCCTGGACCGTCACCTTCCTTTGAGCACTTTCCCAAAATGCATCTCCTCGATTACGATCTCCTCCGCTGTGATTTTTTCCGCCACATATCGCGTCAATCTCCGACCGCCTCCGTTATGTGATTTCAAATCCACTTCCTCATTAATCGGCCAATACAAATCCTCAATCAAATCAGATCCCCCCGATTCGTACTTCCATCTCCAGCGTCACCTCACAGCCTATAAAAGAAACCTCACTAGCTTCATCGTCTTCAACCAACGATTGCAACACCAAAGGGAGGGAGCTCCATCACCGGGGGTGACAGCTCTACGTCCTTCTCTCTTCCTCGGAGGTGCGATGAGATCCGAGGCCTCACACCTCGTTGCAACGATCTCCTCCGAAGTGCTGCTCTGCTCCAGCCATCGTTGTCAAGCCAACGATGCTCATTCTCCGTCGACAGCCTCTGCAACGACTCGACCTTCAGCTTCGCCTGCCACTGTCATCAACTTCAACTGACGAATGCCAACCATCTGCAACGCCATCTTCATCGCCACCTCCAGCAACCTTGGCCCACAACTCCTTCACAGTCAATTCCAAGCTGCAACTCTCCAGGCTTAATCGCCGGTCAACATCGGACGTTGCTACATCATTCAGCCTCTCTGGGTGTAATCGACCACCACTGGAGCACCACTCTTTGCCAGCTCAAGGTGGCCACAGTAGTGCCGCCTCCGCCGCCCCTACAACCGCTCAGCCTCACCGACAAGAGCTCAGTCGGGGAAGAGACCCGAGGCCCCCGCCACGTGCCTCGTACATGGGTTGGGGGAACGACAGAGGAAGGACCCCCCTACACGTGACCCCACATGCTTGGGGTGAGAAAATTGTAGACTCGCCCTCGAAGTACTTCCTATTCTCCATTCAGTCTAGCCGACCAGAGGGCATGTGCGACGTACGAGACCCTTTAGAAATTTTATGAATTCTCCCCCAACACTTGCGGTAATTACTCAATAGCCATGTTCTGCATATTTTGATTTCTTTTTAATTATTGTAATTGCATTGATGCCCATGTGTTCTCCTTTAATTTTGAACCCCTACCTTATATTTATTCATTTATCAAAAATAACATGATGTTCGTCAATTAATTCCCTACATATTCGTATATTGTGTACATTATTCTGATTAGTGGTTTATTTTTAATTAATTAATTTGTGGAAAAATACATATTTTGCCCATTACGTGCTTGAAAATTCGTAACTAATTAATCCTGCTCTAAAAATTGCCAAAAATTCATAGATTACAGAATTAATTGTTTGTTACGTCGTGCCCAAAAAGAATTGCATTTGCATGCATCATTTGCCTTCTAAAAATTATTTTTCATATTTCTATATATAATTTTTAATAGGTATTGAATCTTGTATTTTTGAGGTTTAGGATTTTTTTGAGATCAATCACCTAGTGATAAATCTAGGATAATTTTATCACTTAAAAATAATTAGGTTTAATATTTATTGTAATTAATTATTTATATTCACTTTGTTTGCATTCAAAAGTTCATAAAAATTTATATTTCATCCAAAAATTCCGAAAAAATTATAGTGCACTCATTTCATTAGTATTGTCATCTTGGCCAAGTTTCATATTTTTCAGATATCGCTTGATTGATATTCAATTTTCTAGTCCATAAAACCGGCCAAATTTGCATTTTGCATCCCAAATTGCATTAAAAATTACAAAAAAATCTCCTCGAAATCATGCACGAACATTGATAGACAAATTTCTTAGTTGTTCCTTTGCCTCCTTAAGTTCAACCATGGGACTTGCCCAAGTAAAATAAACATAAAACCATGTGATTAAAAATTCACCAAAGATTGTGGTTATTTCTTAACCGATTCTGATTGCCCACCTACAACGAAATGACACATTACTTCAATGCACGATAATTCACGACTTTTAAACAGGGCATTCTTTGATTCATCATCAGCACATCTCTCTGGTCTAAGTTTCTAATGCAGATTTTTTGTATTTTTTTAAATGCAAAATGGAATGCGAATGCAAAGTGCAGGTGAATTAAGTTAATAAGAAAACATACAACTTAGCCAAATTAATTTTAATATGAAATTAATCCAATTTAGCCAATATATATTTTCAAGAAACCTAATCAAGTGATGAATGCAAAACATTTTTTTGAATTTTAGGAATTAAAATGCAATAATGAAAATGCACACTTTTTATGTTTTTACATATTTTTTCACACAAACATAATGTAAAAATTATGAAAATTTTACTGGAACATCAACATGATGTAATAAGAGTACATGATTTTTTTAGAATTTGTTGACAATATATGAATTTTTTATGGATTTTTTAATGTAAACTGAGTGACAGAGAGTATTTAATTCCTAATGAATCCACAATGTCAATTCATCCAAAAAACAAATTATCTCAAAAAGGTATTTATATAAGCAATCCGAAGAGTTAGAATTTCACAAAAAAATGTATGTGTATTTAAGTAAAAACCATTTATGAAAAACAATGTATAATTTATTTAAGCACAAGACAACTCCAATTAAGATGAAATTTAGGCAAAAAATAAATCACATTTCAAGGCATCAGATAATTTTTGAGGATTTTTTGGAGCAACCGTGATTCAAATATGAATTTAAGACCAAAATTTGGGTAAAATATGCAATGTTTCACTGTAACAATTTTAGTTAATTACACGAACCTCACAAAAATCCAAATAAATATCCAAATGATAGCAATTAGTTGTTCAACATCATGATATATTTCATTAAACTAAACGATGCCAAAATAATAATCAAATTAATTTATGAACATAAAGTTATCCGTACAAATTCAGAAATTAAATTTGACAGTGCAAACTGTGCACAAGAACACTTTTTGAAATACAAAAATTGTATGGGCAAATTCTGCCATTTTTACAAAAATAAATAAATAAATGGACCTTCTGCTTCGATCAAGCGATTACGGCACCAATGTGAAAAAGAGCGCGGTGGGGCTATGTCACCCGCGCGAGGGACAACTTGCGGGATGGAGCAGGGTATCATGCCTGGAAGAAAAATCATGGGGTGGTGGAGGAGAGTAGCGGGACATGGGGATGGGCAGTGGTGCGCATTGGCACAGGGAGTTGGCCGCCGCTGGCGGTGGTGTGGAGAATGATGGAGGAGGACCATTGGGGAGCAGTGATGTTGTAGAAGAGGAGCGGTCTGGGGCAAGTGCGGGTGGTTGCGTGACGTCCGTGCGTGGCCGCTCTGCTGTGGTCTGGCCAAGATGCGTAAAGGAGAAGGGGCGGAGTGGCGTGGAGGGCATTGGCGGCGGTGGCTGGAAGGTGGGAGCGATTAGTTGTACGCAAGAGGGGTTGCATATATTTTTAGTTTTTTTGTCGTGATTTAAATATTTTTTTTATTTTCATAAATAAGGAATAAACCAAAGAATATGAAGATTTGATAGTGATGTTGATGTATGATGCAGTTGATGGTATTAAAAAACTATGACTAAGAAAAAAATGTCGTTAGATAAAATAAAATAACAAGGGAATGTGAGGGAATACATACATTAAGTTCATCGGATTTTTAGAGCAGCTACGTTATACACTTGACGTGGCCTCGATCCGATTGGAAAAAAAAATCAGAGAAGCTATGCGAGCTTGAGGGGAAGCTCGTGACATGGCAATGATGGTCGCCATGGATCTTGCCTGATGGAGGTCGTCGCTTGAGGAGGATGATAAGCTGTTGTCATCAACACCACTATTCAAGCTCTCTCCTTTTCACTAAGAATGGCAGATGGGGGAAAATGAAGATGAGGAGATGAATAAAAAGAAGAAGAATGGGAAGTTGGAGAAAAATGAAGGTGCAGGAGATAGAGTGGAATCGGAGGTTATTGAAATATGGTGGAGTTAAATAAAAGTTGGAGGTATAATGAGAGGTTAGTGTATAGAAAACAAAAATAAAAAATAATTAAAAGTTTGCTACTAAAAAAGAAAATAAAATAAAAAGAAATGAGAATTAAGAATTTACAAAATAAGACAAATAATATTTACATGTTTTTTTACTTTTCTAATTTTATTTTTTTATTATTAATAAAAAATTACAACATAAAAATAAAATAAAATACTAGAAATAAAAAAATAATGTTTTTTTGGATCATTTTATTAATTAAGAAGAATAAATAAAAAATGAGAAAAGAAGAATATTTACATAATATACAATGTACATCTCATTTCCAAAACTCAAATTTTGCAAACCAGCTCTGAGTTTATTGAAACTATTTCATTTTATAGATAATTTTCCAACTTAAACTTTAAAAGTGAGTTTGGTAAATTTGTAGTTCTGACGGAGCGAGAATTTGGCCAGGAAGTTGGACTTTACTGTTTTTTCTCTTTGGGATCTAGGAGTATTTATTTGAGATGAAATTTATTATATATATATTTTTTATTACATTTTTATAAACAAGTCAGAGAATGAATTAGCCAAAAAGAAATTGAAAACAATTTATTAAATACTTGATGTTTTGGGCTATTTATTGGTGAAAAACTCCTTTATTTTACGGCTTTTTATTGTTAATTTATTTTGTACAATATAATATACAATAATTAGTGTATTTTATTCAAAAGAGACATTTTGTTAATTTATTGATTTTATGGACATTTACTAAAGATTTTACTCAGGTATTTTGCTACGATCAATATATTGAGATGATGAATCATGAATTCATCAGTATGCCACCTTCCTAACTCATGCCAAAATCTAGAATATTCCCACAAAAAGTGGTGTGAGTTTGTCTTTAACACCAAACCACTGCAAACCCCTCTTAGGGATACTCGTACGAATATGTAGTCCCAAACCTGTGGGTTTGAGGAATACTTTAGACATATAAGGTTTTGTTAAGAATCATATCCTTTAAAGCTAAGATACTATACCTGAAACTCAAGGTCTCGACATCGCTAGTCTATGTGGTTAGCAATCTCTTTTGATAGCTCTATGTGGTTAGCAATCTCTTCCTAGAGGTCTCCACAACTCTAAATCCCTTATGATATATGGTGTGAATATGGTGTTGTCATCCACCTTCTACCAATACAAGGGAGTGGTGCATCGCCTCTCATACAAGGCCTTAAAAGGTGCCATTCCTATGCTGGAGTGGTAGTTGTTGTATGCGATCTTAACTAGTGGAAGATGATTCTTCCAGGATCTATTCCACTCAACAATGCAAGCTCATAGTAGTCCACCAAGGTATGAATGGTCATCTCGAACCGCCTGTCCATTTGTGTGTAGTAAGCTGAACTCATACGTAGATAGGTCCTAAAGGCTCTCATGAATTCTCCCTAGTAATGGGAAATCAAATGTGAATCTCTGTCTGACACTACCTCGTTGGGTTTCCTATGCAGTCGAATGACATGTTGGATATATAATCTATCTAGCGCAACCAGTGTACATGTCAAGTTGACTACAATAAAATGGGCTGACTTGGTAAACCGGTCAATGATCACCCATATCTCATCAGGCCCTCCTTGGGTGTGCTACAATGATGTGACAAAATACATGGAGATTATCTTCCATTTCCACACCAGGATGGAAAGAGGTTGTAGTGAACCAGGAGAGGCTCCAGTTCCCCTCCTTCACCATCTAACAAGTAAGGAACTGGTCGATGTGCTCGTCTTTATCACACTTCATTCCATCCAACAAAACTAGAGGAGATTTACGTACATCTTGGTGCCTTGTGGATATATAGAAACTATCGAACTATGCGCTTCATCCTTGAAATCTCTCATTTGTTGCTCAACAACACAGACAGACACGCCGTCCCCCTTCCACAGGACGAATTGACAGACTCAGTGGTCTCTTAAATTCATCCTTGAAACAATCGTGGTACAAGTCCTAGATCCCCTTATTTGACCATCGCCGCTGGACAATCTTGTCCCATAGGCTATTGTACTTCGCCGGTACGGTCACTATTTTTTATCAACTTTTTCATATTTTAACTATTAAAGGAAATAATTACAAGTTAAACAGTTATCACACCCAAAGAATGTTTCAAATAAAAAATTATTTAATAAGCTCTCAATTAAAAAAAATAGAGTAATCAAATGTGATCAACATAACTATTTTTCTATTTATTTACTTGTATAGCATATGTGATCAAAGTTAGGAGGCTATAAATCCCAAGAGTTATTTAAATCAAAGATAAAATCAATGAAATAAAAATGATTTTTTTATTAAACTACTCTTGGTCTTTTATGGGTTTTTAGTTTTTTAAATTTTTATCGAATTTTTTATTTTATTTTTTATCTAGTTTTGTATTATTTATGATTTTAATATTTTGTAAATGTTTATATATATATATTATTTTTTTTTAAAAAGTAAATAAATTGTTAAAAGAAAAGGTAAATGGAATAATGGTTTTGTATTTTTAATACAAGGTAAAAATGTACAGGAAAATCAAATACAAGTGTTTTTTTGTTTTTGGATTTTTTATAGTTTTTGTGAAATTTTCAAATATTTTTAGGAATTTTAAAATAATAAAAAAAGAAAATATGGAATAGAAAATAATGCAAATAGTTTTTGATTTTAAAAAAATAAAAATAAAAGTAAAAAATTAAAGAAATATATACAAAAAGAACTGTTATTTTTAAAATTTTCCGTATATATTTTTATGATTTTTTGGATTTGTAGTGATTTTTTTATGATTTTTTAGTGTTTTTAATTTTTTCTATTTCTTTGGTTTTTATAGGAAATTTAAATATGAAATCTGTATAGAAATTAAAACAAGAAAAACAAACAACCACAAATGTTTGTAAAAATTTTCAAGAAAATTTTATAATTTTTATTAGTAGAAGACACAAATAGGGATTTAAAAGATTTTTTTTATTTATCAAAAAAAATAAAACACAATAAAATGCAAAACATATAATGGTGATAAAAGAGGGGATTAACAGGAAGTTATGTGAATTTTTAAGGAACTATTGAAGGCAATTAGCAAATTAATACATGTAATTAACAAATAAAATATTAAACTGCTTCATAGGGACCTATGTGAAATAAATACTTTTTTTAAGGACCAAATATATAACAAATAATAAAAGGTAGAGGATAATGTTATATTTTCAACAAAAAGTTGTGTACTAGAACACGTGAGTCACATTGGTATGGACTAAATGGCAATTATTTAAGTTTTCATTGTAAAACAATAATGAAATAACACATAGGTATTCATTGCAAAATTACCGAAATGCCATGTGCGAAGCACGTTCTACAACTCAAATAGGACCGAATGGCAAATAGAAATAACAATAATAAAAATAGTGCAATTAACCAAGCATTAACAATATGACATGTGCCCTAGCAGGGGCATATTTACGAAATCACATAAACAAAGGGGCTAAAGTAAAATATTCACTGATGTCGGTGCAAAGCACGTATCTTGGACTGTTGATGAATAAGCATTTCATCATCTTTGTTCATTTATTTTAGCTTAAAATCCCTTATAAAACACTTTTGTATAATACTAACTCCTTATTCTTACTAACTTGAATCTGTGTGTAAATATTGTACATTTATTATTATTTTAACCTAAAATAAATAAAGAAAGAAATAAAGGGAAAATAAAGAAAATAAAAAAAGACTGTATATATGTAATATTACAGGGTAACCAGAACCCCGAGAGAATGTCAAGACTTGACCTAATCGACCATGAATAAAGTAGGGGGCGACAAGGTCCTTAATCAGAAAATCCAAAAATAATGTTTTATAAATATTTTCCTGTGTATATTTGTATAAAACTTATATTATTTTATTTGTACATAAATTGACCTCAAATTAAATAACTTGCAAAACAAAAGTTGTAAATAAAAATATTTTCTAAATAATAAAATAATTGCAAAATAAAATCATGTACAGAATAAAAGTAACCACATCTGGAAAAAGCCATAAAGCAATAATTGAATGACTAATTCTGGCTCCATATGATTTCAATATGAATCAAACTCACTTCCATCGTATTCTAAACTAAATTATCTTTAAAATGGCTATCGTTTCATAATTTTTGGATTTACAGTTTAAGAGATGGTTTTCTTGGGTTGTTTGTGCAATTTTACCATTTTTTGTATATATCCATATTTGTTCTGTATTTGTAATTTTTAATAATTGTTTAAAAAAATTAAAAATAATAATAAATTATTTAAACAAAAAACTAATTTCCTTATTTAACTATGTATATAATGTACCATATGTATAGTATATGTATATAATTAATTCCTATAAATAACCACATAAAAAATTTAGAATAATTAACATTTACTATTTAATTTAAAAAAGTGACAAAGATAAATAAAAAAACTGTTAATTAATTATGTAAATAATTTAACTTCCTTTCTTATCTTTATCTCGATTTAAATTTTCTTTATCTTTATCTCCATTCAAACTTTTGAAATTCAAATTCCCTTCTTTTCCTATTAATATGGCTCCTCCTCCCTCATTTTAACTTAATCAATCTTTGGTGAGAGGAGCCTAATCTACTAGAGCTTCTTGTTGTAGAAAGGTGCCTAGCTTCCGAGCTTTCCAATGACAGCGAGTCGGCCTTCGCTGAGGCCATTACGACATTTTTCGCTCCCACAGTGAGATCCACATTGTTTCTTGTTTTTAATCTAGGTTAATCGTAGTTATTTTTTTTTGCATTTTTATTTTCATTTTCATTTTTTATTTCTCTATCGTAGTTGTTAATAATAATTCATTGTTCTCATTTTTATCACCCATCATGATTTGATCCGCCATCGATTTCAATTTCAACTCATATTCTTGATCTCTCCATGTTCATGTTATACCTCATGCAATCTTCCAACTCCGGCCACGTACAGTGGTCGGAAACATGGATTCGGATATATCTTCTATTTCGCCGAATCCGTATCCACTCACATTTTCCGCTTTTGATTTTGGATCGAGTCGTCGTGCTCCAATCTGATATCTCTCAATTTTTGCAAGTTCACAATAAATACAAAAAAGAAAATTTCTTTCAGTTTTTACAAAAAATAAAAAATTGCATATATTTAAAAAAATAATAAAAACAATAGAACAATTGTTGTAAAAAATACAAAAAATTAAAAAAATAAAAGATAAAATAAATATTGGCGTCACCATCAGTACCCCCAACAAGATCCGCTCGCCGCTCACATCGTCATCGCCACTCGCCTCTCCGTCAGCCACCATGATGAGCCCATCATCGGCGGCTCCTCCAGAGCCTGTCGTACCACCCGCTTAGAGGCCACAACCATCGAGCGACCTCCTCTACCAAGAGCTTATCCATCTACAACGAACGCCCTCGGTCGTGTGTTGGTTGAGGCGTGACTCCATCATTCGTCGACCTTGAACCTCCTCGTTGTCGACCCTTTTCTCCACGACAACCGCTGGAGACGCCACCGTTATTCTCTTACCGTCTTCTCGCTGCAACCACCTGTGGCCCACCATCGCTCCATCCGTCGCGCACTTCTACCACCAAGGAGCATCACCATCCTCCATCGAGTGCCATCCTGAGCACAACCCTCTTCCATCGCCATTACTCGACCACCGCACCGCCGTTCGCAATCCACCGTAGCCCATCTGTCTTGAGCGAGAAGAGAGAAGGAACAAAGAAGCAACGGATAGAGAAACCCTAAGGGGAAATAAATTTTTTTGAAAAATTACACTTCAACCAACAGAGTTTGTCAAAATTGAAAAGAAGCCCCCGCTAGTGCATAGCATCTACGATGCACGTTTTCCTAGGTAAATTGCAATATTTTCCCAACAGTTTCATTTTATTTTATTTTGCTGCAAAGACATTAAGTATTTACATTTTAGTGCCTATTATTTTGAATGTTCTCCTTATTGAAATAACTATTTTTGTTCTTCAATAGATTCTTCAAAATTAAAGTTGAGTTTTGATGAATCTACGTTTCATCATCTTTATTCTATTATTTTGGCCTTAAAAACCCTAGTAAATACGTAAAAATAGTGTTAAATCATGCATTTTATCATCCATGCATTTGTGTATAAATAGTGCATAAAATACAGTTTTTAATGCCAAAGTTATAGACTAAAGAAAAGAAAAGAAAAAGAAAAAAATATTGTAAATATTTTATGACCTGAAACCTCGAGACCTAGGCATCTCGATGACTAGGTTGACAAGGAATAAAGTAGAGGGAGATAAGGGCCAAAATACAATAAAAATTCCTTCATTCTTTATTCATTTTGGGACCTATTTTAGGTTCCACTTTTTACACCTCAAATAAAGAAATTTTGTACCTGAAAGTTGTAGATAATTAAATAAATAAAAATATAAAATTGATTTCACTCCAAAATAATGTACAGATAAAAAGTTATGGTCTGAATAAAATTCTAGAATGCAAACTTCCCAGACCTGTATCTCTCAAATAAAAACTCAAAATACATCAATCTCACCTTTAATTGTATATAACATTAAATAAGCTATTTAATGGCAGTTGTTTCGCATTTTGCGAAGCTACGGTTTGAAAGTTGAGTTTTTGACCCCTATTGTATACTTGTACATATTAAAATATTCATTTTATTATTTATTCATCATTTTCATAATTTTATATTTTTATTATTTTGTAAATTTTATTTATAATTTATGTGTATATTAAAATCAGAATAAAAACACAAAAGAAACACAAAATAAAATACTTGTATATAACATACATAGGTATAATACCGGTATATATATATACCTATATAATTCATACTTTTATTTTATTTAAGTGTACAAAACATTTCAGAAAAAAATAAAAATATATTTAAGTGTATAAAAATATTCTATAAATTTATAAATAATAAATAAATAAATTAAATTCATAAAATAAAAATAAAATATTAAAATATATAGATAAAGATACATATAAAGGGTATAAAGGGCAACTTATTATTTTACACATCAAAAAAATAAATAAAAATCATAATAAAATAATTTATAAAATAATAAACATTTTTTATTAAATAACCTAAAATTAAATAATTCATTTACTATTTTTAAACGAATTTATAAAGATTTTTTCTAGGGTTTTTCCTGGTTGGTCCACGTGGACCAACCAGGAGTGTCCGAGAGTTGACCGCAGGTCAACTCTCTGACCCGCCCCCTGTTGTGTGTCAGAATGCATTTTTGTCCGACTTCGTAATTTTTTCGAGGCTACTCCTTACATCATTTCATGATGCATTCTTCACAACTTTTTCTCCCCTACCATAGACCTTACACGCTAGGGGTTGTTCTCGATCTTTGGATCGCTGTGGCGCCTCTGATCCCTCGTTCTTCGAGCCACTCCACAACTTGTTCAAAATCACACCCGTCACCTCCTTCCCTTGAACCCCTTTTGACCGTAGTTTTGGCTCCCTTGGGCGTGCTCCATATTGACCTTGGTGATAGGAAGGCCTCCAGCTGCCCAGGAGCGGTCAGGCGAAGGCCAAGGGCATGTTCCAACCACCTCCGGCCACGTTTGGCCGTCGAGGACTATCTCAGGTGTAATAGCCTTCGAGGTCTCGTTTTCTTCATCTTTCTCCGTGATTTCTTGTCATGTAAGCCATAGCCTTCATTTCGCACTTCCGCCTCCACTAATCACACCAGTTGCATTCTGCCACCACCTCACCGGAGCATGCTCCAAAAAGCTCCCCTTTTTTCCATTTTCACCTCAATCCATACCTAGGAGGGGCAAGGCACTATGCCCTCGCCCTCCTTAACAGTTCTTGCAAGTACTCGCGCACTTGGAGGAGCTGGAGGCTCGTTTTGCATCTTGACCGGAGGTACCTGGAGCCAAGTTGCTCCTCCGCCTCCGACGGCATGCTCCAGTAACTGTCGACCCATTTTGGAGCCACCAAAATCTTGGGAAGACTTGCAGGAGCCTCGGGGACCTTTTTGGAGCATTGCCGGGCAGCAGAGGAGGGTGATCAGCGTTGGGGAAGCTTGCATCCCCGGGGGTTCTTCCCATTTCGTCGAAGGGACCCCACCGTCGTTGGATTTTGAAGGTTCCCCCAGAGGAGCAGCAGCTGTTGGATTCTGTTCGTGCCTGCCATCCGATCTTCGAAGTCCCATCTAATCCTGGCTGTCGGTAGGCGAACCGGTATCGTGCATCCTCGGCGTGGCACGTGGCATTAAAGGAGTTATATCAGCCGTTGGATCGCCTTCAACTTTGGGTATTTTGCTAGATTCACCCTCATATATTTTGTAGTTATTATTCCATACATTAAATCTTTCATCTGCACTTATAAATTTTGTAATATTTACATTTTACCCCTTACTCTTTACATTATTACGTTGAGGTCCCTGTCCCCCTCAGCCCAGGTGCTGGCGCACGTGGGGCATGGCAATTTTACGCGAGGCCCATTGAGAGTTTGGGGTATTATGTTTTAATCCACAAACATTCTTATCCAGCAATATATTTCCAGCATTTTTGCATGTTCACCCCCTCAGGTTTTGAATATTATGAAATAGCCCAGCTAGTGGCGCACGTGGTCCTTGACATTTTTGTATCAAACCCCTGGGTGTTTATTTATTTCACTCTTATTTATAAATATTTTTGTTGCACTATATAATTTGTGGACAATTTATACGTAGGCCCTCGCACTTTTATATAATTACGTTAATGCCCCTACCTGTGTGTATTTTCTTTTTATAATTTTTCTATTTATTGCATGCATCTATAAATTTCTAAAAATCACCAAAAAATACCATATGTTCCTGTTGCATTTTAGTATCACGCCACATTTTTATTTCGCCATTTTATTGCATTTTATTATTTAGAAAATAAAAAACAAGCATTTTCAGCACTGTTTGCATTATAAAATCCCTAAAAATTATAAAATCACCTCAGAAAATTCCCAAAAAAATACATTTTGTGTGTTTGCATATCTTTTAGATCCAAATAAAAAATCATTAAAAAATTCAATAGAAAACCCATAAAAATCATAAAACCCAAAAAATCTTCATAATAATTTTAAAAATTCAAGAAAAATCCTAAAATTGCAATTTCAGTTTCTTTATTTTTTATGCTAAAACTAATTTGAGGAATTTTTGATATTGTTTGATATTTTTCATTCCCATTTTAGTTTCAGATCTCTATTTTATCCATTGTTTTCAATATTTTTTACTTTAAAAATACCAGAAAGTTAGGAAAAACCTATAAAAATCACAAAAACATAAAAAAATTATAAAAAGCCCAAAAACATTTTATTTCCTGATTTTTGAGTATTTTTAACTATTTTTATAAATCCTTATTCCTCTCTTGCTTTCTTTGTACATATATTACTTTTAAAGGAAAAGATTTATAAAAAAATAAAATATAGAAAGAAAATATAAATCAGAAACTTAAAAAGCAAATATAAAAATATAACATTAAAAATAAAATAAAAAAATATATAATAAGAAACCCACAAAAAATAGCATAGATAGACATTTGATCACATTCACATTTTTGAGCAATTTTACCCCGTTCTACCTGTCTGCTCCCTGTGTTCGACTTCTACACATACTTGCACCTATACACATCTTGTTGTCGAGTTATAATAAATTTTAACTCTGCGCCACTTTTCATTGTTTGATTCATGTTGTGGGTTAATTGTTGTCTGAAGAATCGGTTTCTTACGGGTCGCCTTAGAGACACTATGATCCCGCCTTGTGTGGATTACTTTAGACCCATGAAAAATCATCTTCAACAAGATCCTGTCAATTGTTTCTTCTTTGCCTAAAAATTTCATTGCATTTTATATTTATTTGTTATTGTTAAATAATAAAAAACATCATTTCTTTTGTTGTTTGCAATTCTAAAAATCATAAAAATTCGAATATTGCTTCAAAAATTATAAAAAAAATCAGAGTATTTTTATTTTTGTGTGTTTACTTTCCTACCCAATATTCACGCATTAGTTATTTTTAAAACCCAAAAATATGCAAAATACAAAAAATCTTAAAAAAACATATAAAATTGTAGGAAAATCCAAAAATGTGATTTCACTTCCTCTTTGTAGATAATTTCTTGTAGTTCTTAGGAAAAATAATTTTCATAACTCTTACATTTATTTGGTATTTTTAATTTAAAAAATACTTCTATTTCCTCACTGTTTGCATTTTCCCTTATTTGTACTCATTCTAAACTCCTAAAAAAATCTAAAAATCTTTGAAAATTTTATAAAATATATTAAAAAATCATAAAAATAGAAAAATATTTATTGAAGCATTTTGATCATTTTTATCATTTTTTAAAAATCCAAAAACATTGCATTCCTTTTATGTATAAAGTTGTTTTAAAAATTATATTTTTGAAGATTATTTTTTTTCAAAACTAAAAATCACTAAAAATTGGAAAATAAAAAAAATTGAAAAATAAAAAAAATATAAAAATATAAAAATCCATAAAAACCAAGATAGTTAACATTTGAGATTTTCTTTTTTCTCTTAATTGATTTTTCAATTATTTGAATAACCCTCGGGAATAGTAGCATCCCTAAGTTCGATCCTGTTGCTAATATCGGTAAATGAAATAGAAAAATCTCCTGCCACATTTGCTTGTAATTATTTGCTTGAGAAGGGAAAAAAATTATTGTGGGATTCTTTGGATTGCAATGACGATTGTGCACTTTTATTCCATAAAAAGTAAAAGTCTCGAAAATCTCGACCAATAATGGCTAGATCTGGATCTAGAGTGATGGATCTATGATCAGAAATTGAGGCTGCTTGAATGGTCTAGTTTGAAACTGGAAACTGCCTATTCTTGATCTGATGGATGCGAGATGCTCAAGAAGAACACTAATGGCGGTCTTGAGATGGGAGCTTTGATCAGACAGAACTCAACTGACCTTCACTCGTTCCTACCTTGAGAGTTCTATCTGCTCTCCCACATGCCTCTACGATGCCTTAATCTGCTTTCTAGCTTTTGTGATGGATGATCTCTAATCGGGGATGTTCTCAGGTCTACAGCAATAAAGCTAATTCCAGATCTCTATTCCTTGGCTCCTACACGCTCATAACATAAGAAGTTGGTTTCTTATTGCTCGGAGGAGGCTCTGTCTAACTTATAAGGCAAAACACAATGGGAATTACATTGGATGTTGATCTTCAGTGGTGATTTCCGGGAAGGAGATCGAGCTCCGTATCTGATGCAATCTGGGGGGTAGGATATGGGAGGTAGGTAAAGAAGGTACGGTGAGTTATATGCGATGATCGGAAGTGGAAATAAGGGATTGGAGAGCTCTGATCATGCAGATTAGAGATCAGATGAAGATGAATGAAGCTAAGTGATATAATAGAATCAAATGCAAAATTAAAAATCAAATTGAAACTAAATTACCCAAGATTACCTACAGGTGGGAGAAATGGGGTTGTAGCCTCAATCTGTCGTAGAAATCAAAGATCATGACAATCCTTAGTTGAGCTCCGGTGATCGTGATGGACCACAATTCCTGCACCTCCTCGTGCTCCCGGATGAAGAATTTGTAACTCTACCACAGCCTCAGCGTTTCGACACTACACTCGGATAAGATGTTGCATAAAGAGCTGGTCAGATTGAGAACTAGACTAGGCAGATCCATTTATAAACGCTGAGCATGAGTGAAATTCAACTCCAGATAGCACGTGAATCGAGGTGGGTTTATTGAAAATGAAGATCAGGTGAGTGAGTTTATTTATCTGGCTCAACAGTCCAAAAAGAGACCAAGTGCTGATGATGAATGGAGTGAACAGGAAAAAATGAAGAAGAAGGTTCGATGAGCAGACTTTATCGAGCAGCTAGGTAGAGTGGATAGCTAACTTGGAAAAATGGACTCGGGACCTCGGGTCCTCCAATCAGAGTGGGTCTGCGCTGCAAAAATCAAAGATCAGATGAAGATGAATGAAACTAAGCGATGGATAGGAACTAAACACAAAATAAAAAATGGAATTGAAACTAAATTACCTAAGATTTCCTATAAGCGGAAGAAATGTGGTTGTAGATCAATCTACACCAGAAATCATAGATGTTTGACGATCTTTGATGGAGCTCTGGTGATCATGATGGATCATGATTCATGCACCTCCTCAAGTCTGGGATGAACAATATGCAGCTCTGTCATAACCTCGAAATTCCGGTACCGCCCTCCGATGAGAAATTGCACAAAAATTGGATTAGATTGAGAAATGGATCAGGCAGAGGTATTTATATATAGTGAGCTTGAGTGAATTTCAAATATAGGTAACACGTGAATAAAGGTGGGTTTATAGAAAATGATGATCGGGCAAGTGAGTTTATTAATTGGGCTAAATAATCCAAGAAGAGATCATGTGTTGATGATGAATGGAGTGATCAAGAAAAAATCAAGAACAAGGTCCGACAAGCAGACTTTAACCGGCGACTGAGAGAGTATATAGCTGGCCAAGGTCAACGGATCTGGGTCCTCCAATCAGAACAAGTCTGCACTAAAGGACAAAGCGAATAAGGCAAACTAGCTAAAAAGTAAATATTTAAAAAAAAATCGAAATGAATTTAAATAAATAAATTATAAAAAAGAAAATGTTAACAAATAAATAATCATAATTGTAGTGATTTTTAACAAATTAAATAATTAAATAAATAGATTAAAATAAATATTAACCTTTATTCATAGGTATTTATACATATATGCAACATTTGTATTTTTTGTTATTTACTTTTACAAAGTAATACATAATTTAATATTTTATTTATTTACAACATTTTTCAAGGATTTTAAATATTGTTTTATTTTATTTTATGAAATAAATTTTTAAGATAAATAAATTGGTATATTTTCAATATATACAATGGTAACAACAATATCTAAAATGATTTATTTTAGGTGATTTTGATTTTTGTAATTTTTTTCATTTTTTGATAAAATACAATATTTTCAAATATTTAAAAATATAACAGGTACAAAAATATATAAGAAAAAAATAAGTAAATGTATTCACATAATGTATAGTATAAGTATAGTATGCAATACACTCCAAAAAGCCATTTTCCCATCTTAACTCGGATTTTAGTGAAACCACTTTCATTTTATAGATTATTTTATTGAGAATACAATAAAAATGAGTTTTCTTCATTTTGAGATTTTATTGAGATGATATTGGTTTAAAAAGTTTGGCTTTGTGGCTTTTTCAATGTGTCATTATTTACACATTATAATATGATTCCTCTTGCCATTATTTTTAATATTTAGTACTTATTTTCACGTACAAGTTCCAAGAAGAAAATATTTTTGTTTAAGAAGAATTGGATGCTAAATAAAATATAATAATGAATTATATACTTAACGCATAATACGTTTAATGATGAATGAAGATTGATTTTAATTATTTTTCTACAGAAGGTCATATCTCCCCGTACTTTATTCCTTATTGTTCAGTTCAAGTCTTGACCTTCTCTTGGGGTCAAAGTCAACCTTTATGTATTGTATATATATAGTATTTATTTTAATTAATTTTACTTTATATATTTATTTTAGGTTAAAAAGAATGATAAACAACAACAACAAAGCCTTTTCCCACATTAAGTAAGGTCTAGTACAAAGATTGTTTTACCTCCATTCAGACCTATCTTGACTTATTCCTAGGCTTGGATACAAACGACTAGGATCCCTTCATATAGTCTCACTACAATACTTCTCGGGCCTTCCTCAACCACTTTTAGCCATGTCAGCATTCAAAAGATCAAATCTCCCTACCAGTGCATCAGCTGACCTCCTTTGCAATTGGTAAAACCACCTTAAAGGATTTTCTCGCATCTTATCCCTGATCAGAGGTACACCAAGTTTCCTTCTGATGGCATCATTCTGAATATAATCTCTACATGTGTGCCCACACATCTTCCTTATCATTTTCATTTCTGTTAATGCCATTCTCTTCACATGTCTATGGTTAACAAACCAACATTCAGATCCATAGAGCATAGGAGATCTCACTGATGCTTTGTAAAACTTTCCTTTGATTTTCAAAGGAATTTTATTATCATAAAGAACAGTAGAGGCTCCTCTCCACTTTAGCCAACTTTCATTTATTCTCTTTGTAACATCTCCATCGATTTCACCATCATGTTGCAAATAGATCCCAAGTATCTAAAAGAATTTCTCTTCTGAATGTAATTGTCATCTTAACTTCAATTCCTCCACCATTGCTTCCATTAATAATACTCTCCATATATTCAGTCTTGGTCCTACTTATACGAAATCCTTCAGTCTCCAATGCATGTCTCCAAACCTCAAGCTTCTCATCTATTCCATATCTAGTCTTGCGAATCAACACAATATCATTAGTGAATAGCATACACCAAGGTATCTCATCCTGAATGTGACTTGTCAACTCGGCCATAATCAAAATAAAATTGAATTTACTCAAAGTTGAACCTTGATGTAGACCAATATTGATGCCAAAATAGTCAGTCTTCCCACACTGTATCCTTCCACAAGAAGAAGCCCTATCATACATGTCTTTTATTAGGTTAATAGGTAGGACATGTACTTATCTCTTCTTAAAAACTTTCCACAATATCTCTCATGGGACAGAATCATAGGCCTTCTCTAAATCAATAAAAATCAGGCGGAGGTTCTTCCTTTTATCTCTGTAAATCTCTATTATTCTTCTTAGCAAGTGGATAGGTCTAATAGTTGAGAAACCTGACATGAATCTAAATTGATTTTCTTTTACTTTGGAGACTTGCCCTAACCTTCTTTCGATCACACGTTCCCAATTTTTCATAGTGTAACTCATCATCTCGATACCTCTATAATTTGAACAATTTTGAATGTCCCCATTATTCTTATAAAGAGGCACCACTATACTCCTCCTCCATTCTTCAGGTATTTTCTTGCTTTGCCAAACATTGAATAAATTTGCAAGACAAGTCAAACCACACTCACCTAAAACTATCTAAACTTCTATAGGTATGTCACCAGTCACACAATTCCCATGTCTCATAACCTTCAAAGCCACCTTTACTTCCTTCCTTTGTATTCATCTATAGTTTGCACAATTCAAGTAACTTTCACTTCTAGCTAGATTTCCTAAAGTGATCTCTCTATTTCCTCCTATAATTAAAAGCTTATGGAACAAGTATGTGACCTTCCTCATCCTAAATGCATCTTAGTTGTGAAAAATATTTGGTCTTTCTTTCTCTTTCTTTAGCCATCCTGAATATATCCTTCTGGCTCTCCTTTGAGTTGAGATTTTTTGTACAAAACATCATAATTGTTTGACTTAGCTTTGCTTACCATCTTCCTTGCTTCCTTCTTCGCTATTTTATAGTTTGTGACAGTTTCATTAGTTCTATCCTTAGACCTAGTTTTAAAGCAATATTTATGAAAGAATAATGAATATTAAAAGCATGGATTTATTAATATTTACAGGTGTTTAAGAAGGGACTTTAAACAAAAATAAATGAATAAAGATTATGCAATGCATACTCATCATCCCTTATACTTTACCTTTGCTAGTCCCATAGAAAACACTTGTTTGAAGAATATGTGACTAAAAAGAGAAAGAAGAGAGGAAAAATAAAGAACTTAGAACAATTTAAAAATTTTTAAGCCTATCTTCACAAAATTAATGTATGGAGCTCGGTCAGACTTTTGTATTATTAGTTAGGTAGAAACTTATTTAGAATTTGAGTTAAGACCAAACAACCTTAAAGTTCCACAAGACTCCTATTCAGGTCGCGTCAACAGTCAGGTTAGAATATGTACTCATATGCACATTCTAATGACTTTGAATCTACTTGTACTATTTATGTGAAATATAGCTCTCCACATCAGAAATGACAAAGGCATCCCGTCTCTTTGTAATGTAACCCTAACTCCCCAGTCTAGCTGCTCTTTCCTAAAGGAGTAGGGTATTTCCTTCTAAGTTCAAATACGTGTTGTGTCCACAATCGAAGGGGGAGAAGATAGAAGAATGAGAAGAGAAGTGGAGTATGGCCAGACTAAACAGATCTCATTGTGAAGCCGGTCAGTGTAGCCAAGTCTCCCCTAAGATCTGCAGTCTCTATGAAGCTATATCAACGTAGTCAAATATATACAAGACGAAATTTTTGGAATACATACTTGTGTCTATTTGGTGGAAATAATTATTGCTCCGTATTGGTTTTATTGTGCCCCTATGGATAAGAGTCTTTCTTTCCACACATGTTTTAGGGTCTTAGAAAATTTATGCTAGCAGACCATCCCTCATCCGAAGCTTTATTTCGACCCACAACTCCTGTCTTTAGATGTCCATGCCACTAGACTAGATTGGGGTGCACTAGCGACCCAAGGTGACAGAGTTTGTTTTCATTCGCATGTGTCTCTTTTCCAAAGGATTCTAACCCTTACCACCTCATCAGTGAAGAGCAACATGTAAAATGCTTGTTCAAGTTAAGTCACTATCTAAAAGAACCATGTATGTATGAAATATTCTGCTTAGACCAATTAAGACGACATGTGAACATAGTCTTATGGACTCAAGGAATAAGTTGCCATTATATGAGAAGTCTCAACTCCAACTCCTAAAAGGTTCCTTTGAAATTAAGTGGATTAAGGTCTTTACACAGCTTCATTCTTCGATTTTATTACCAACTAGTATAAGAGTCAATATCATTCAAATGCATGAAATATATACAAAACAATTTTTTAATGAAAAAAATAACAGAAAAAACAAATCTTTTCGAATGGTTTTTCATAGAGTTGAGCAACTTTTTATATATTTTAATTTTTTGATTTTTATATGTTTTTTATAGAGAATTATACATATTTATAATAATTTACAAGTATTGTATACAACATTTAGATAGAATTTTATACAAAAAAAATATACAAGATATATAGGCATTTTATAAAATATTTTACACACAGATTATTTACAAGTTCCATGTACACATTTTATAAGAATTTTATCTACCAAAGAATCTTATATACTTGTTTTAATAAAGAATTTTATTAAGGAAAGAATTTATACACAAAATAATCATATTCACATATTAATAAGTGATTACAAATTATATTTACAAACATTTGTACAACAAGTATATACACACAATATGCACAAACAATTATTTATATGCATGGTGACTAAATAATTTACAAACCATTTCACAAAATTTTCACAAACATTTACAAAACTTTTAAAAAATATTTTACAAAAAATATTTTAAAACATTCTATAAAATTTTACAAAACCATTTTTACAATCATTTTTGAAAATGTTTTAAAAATATATTACAAAATTTTGCAAATAAATTTTACCACGGTTTTACTTACTAGTATTTTACAAATAATTTTAAATTATAATTAATTTTTATACAACATAATTTACAATTATTATATACTAAAAACAATTTTACAATAATTCTTACCCAAATAATTTTATAATGATTTATACGAAAGTTTTACAAAGAATTTTACAAAACATTGTACATACAATTTTACAAAGAATTTACAAAATAATTTTTCAAAGAATTTTTACAAAACAATTTTATTCCAATTTTATTAGCTATATTATTAGACAAACAAAAGTACGAGTTATGGATCAATATATATATAATATACATGACTCCTCATGTACTTAGATCAAACTACAACCTAGTAGTAACTAAGAAGAGATAAAGGAAGATATAACTCGTGCTAAGTATAAAAAAGTGAAAAGAATCTATACATCAACGACCTTAATAATAAATTAATAAAAGAATTGAAGTCGATTATCCTCCTATACTTAGGATCAAATAATCCTAAGTATAGACATTGTACAAACTAGGAAGATCGAGTAAAAGAATGTACAAGCTTAACAATGCGTCTTGTCCTCCCCAATAATTAGGGAAAAAGATCCCTATGTATAGAGAAAGGATATTAAAAAGTTGAAGGACAAGCAAGGAAGCAAAAGAAATAAAAAGGTAAAGAAAAAAATAAAGAAGGAATGAACGACATCACTCTTCCAATAATTAGGGTAAAGGATCTCTTAGTATAGGCAAGAAACAAGAGTGATGAACAGAACAAATATGAACAACTCAAATCATTCACCACCCCTATACATAGGATAGAGTACATCCTATGTATAGACCACAAACACGAGAAAGAGGTGACTAATAAAAACAGAAGAAGAAAGAATAAAATGAAAGGATATATATAAAAGAATATCAACTCATGTATCAGACACATAAGAAATCAAATGACACTAAATGAATAGAATCCACGATGTACAAGAATGTATCATTATGTAGATATGGCTTCAGTAATTGTTCGTTCACAACAAATGGTTGTGTGTTAGATGATAACATAGATATGACAATACTACAATTGTCACACACAACTCTAAAAATGACCATTTGCTTTTATGTTTTCTTAGAAACAACTTCAATTTCTCATCAAACAACCATACTTTTTCAAGACGAACGAAAGTCTTTCTCCTAATGTGTCTATCATGCCAATGCATGACATTCTCCTTATACATGAGTGAGTTGTCATAAGCGAAATCTCATAATTCCAGTAATCTATTCAGATCAACATTTCTACTTTGGCATGCTCTCTCATAATCCAAATTGCATACATAGAGAGCCCACATAATTTGGAAATACGCTCAACTGGCAAATGGCAAGGTTTTCCATAAACCAATCAAAAGGGAGACATAGTCAAGGCTTTCCATAAGCCCATAGAACTGATTCAAGCATCTAGGATCATTTCTTCCTATCTAGACATACAAGTTCTGAATCATCATCTTGATCTCCCTATTTGAAATCTCAGCCAAGCTGTTAGTATGTGGTGGTAAGGAGATGCGACACGATGCTCAATGGAGTACTCCTTAACTGGCTTTTTGACCTCTCTATTGATGACATGTCTTAGCTCTTCTGAAATGAGTGTCTTGGGTATCCCAAACCGCGTAATAATGATGTACTTAAGGAAGGAACACACCGTACAACTATTAGCAGCTTGGGCAGGGACAACTTCCACCCATCTACTAACATAATCTACGTCAAGCGAGATGTGTTGAAATCCCTGATTGACAGGGAATGGGCCCATGAAGTCTATTCCCTAAGTATCAAAAACATCTGAAATATGGATATATCTCAGGGGCATGGTATCTTTCGAACCAAAGGTTCTTCCCATTCTCAAGCAATTAGTACAATGTCTCACATAATCTGTAGTATCCTTGAACAGAGTTGGTCACCATAGACCACATTGATGAACCTTTGCTATTGTGCACTTCCTCGAATAATGCCCATAGTTGGACATGCGAGCCCATGTTGAGCTATTATGCAATAATTGTTATTGCAAATATCATTCCCTAATCTCAAATGAAGAATACCTAATTTGAATAATAGGCCCCTTAGTACAATCAAGGTTATGTACCATGGCCATCTTAATGATCATATAGTTGTTTATTCAATTGCTGAATCATAGAGTCTGTTGCTTGGATGAATATCTCAAGAGTTATATTGAGGACTCATCAAGCACTATCAAATGATTATTAAGAGAGGATCTCTAGCCTAAGAAGGAGACGGCAGTCCTTTCTCTAAAGGCTGATATCTAACTGACCTCTTGATATAGGTCCTCTGCATAGAAATAGAGATTTGAAGGTGTTCAATAAGTTAGGTCAAAGAGTTGACTTAACGAGATCGAGATAATCAAAGACCTATGTCATATGCTTTCACGATATAGGCACTCAACCTCTGACCAGAGACAGATGTGTTACTATATGTCTGAGTATGTACATTTGGCAGATCAATAGGCTGATGACCAAATCAAAGACTATACACCGACGTGCTGGTGTTCATACAAGGGAATACGAGTAATATGATCTCTCAAAGGGACATATAGGTTCATTCACTGAACCGGAAGACATGAGCTCACTCATGAGATATTGGGAAGAATCAAATTCTATGCACATTTGTCAAGCTTTGGAAGCTTGATTGAATTTGTATGTTTGATGTATGCTTTTGGAGAGTATATGATCAACATCAAGGTATTATATATGCCTTGGGAAGGTATATGATCGATAACGACTCCCAATGATCTAACGATAAACTTAATGTTAAAACCCTGAATTAGACAATAAATATATATCTAAAACTTCGGGTTTATTACACTAGTCTTCTAGTATGCAAGATGTACTTTTATTAGGAATTCAAGAGGGTGATGTGATCAGAAACGATTGTATAACAATGGAGCTTCCATTCCTAGGGAGAAATTTAACGGGTCTGGATTTTAGTGACTCTTCTCAGATGATAAGTGATCTGATCTTAGTACAAATGTTGGTCATTGATCTTAATGTGATTCAGATACTGATGACAGAGATTTTCTATCGGTCTGGCATTCCGCATAGAGCGGGAACGCAGTCGCTGAGGCGACCGACAAAAGACCTCGATCAATCAACAATTAACCCACATGAAAGAATAAATTAATTAAGTCCAAAAATTTGTGAATTAACATTTAACTCTGCCACAAAATGCATAGTGAAAAAGCATGTAGAGGTCGAACCACAGAGAGCAATGAAAATGAAGCAGCCTATGATGTTCATGTACAACAGAGTCATCCTTGTATGAATCCTATTTTTGTGGGTTTTTCTTTTCTCTTTTTTTTTTATTGTAAATTTTTTATTAATATATATATATATGTTGTTTAATATTTTATAATTGTATATATTTATATAAATATATATATTTAATCGAATATAGTTATATACAAAGATCTACACCCATAAAGGGTATGTATAGATAATATAATACATATATAAATAGATTATATATATATTTTTTAATTTTATATTTTGATTTTTTTTAATTTTCAGATTTTTACACATACATATATATATATTATTTTTTTAATTTTTTTTCAATATTGGAATGTATATACAATGTAGTGAGAGGGGTGATATAATATTTCTAAAAATATACAAAAATGCTCAAAAATGCGAAAATAAACTATTTTTGGTCTTTTTATAAATTTTTACTGATTTTGTGATTTTTAGGTATTTTTCAGAATCTTTTTGGTATTTTTAAAAGGGAAAATAAAGGAAAACATGGATTTAAACTACTGGACAGAATTGAAATGAGGTCTAAAAATAGTAAATGACATCCAAAAATCCTCAAATCATATTTAAATTATAGATAATAAAAGAAGAAAACTACGGAAATTCAATTTTATTTTTAGTATTTTTCTAGGATTTTTTAGATTTTTCTGAAGTTTTTAAGGATTTTCTTATTTTTAGGGTTTTTGTTTTGAGTTTTTTAGTGATTTTTGGATTGACACTAAAGTATGATAAAATAGACAGTAGGTAATTTTTTTGGAATTTTTCGAGGTGATTTACTTTTTTTTGGTATTTTCTAAGCTAGACAGTAGAGAAAATGCATGTTCTTGATTTTTAATGAATGCAAAAATGCAACAAAAATAAAAACTAAAAATATGGCGTGCAAGAGCAAGCTAACAGAAGCTTATATTAATTTTTGTAGATTTTTTTAAGTTTATAGGATGCATGAAATGAATGGAACAAGTAAGCACAAATATATGTCCTGGTAGGGGCATTTTTGCAAATAAACATAAAGTCAGGGGCTTTAGTGCAAAAACACCAAAAATATTACACTTGTTCTGCAATTTTAAGGGCTAAAATGAAATACAAAACCCGCCAGGGACCCCCGCGCTAAATACCCATCACGTGGGACTACACGTGATCCGCACCCACATGGACCAAAAAGTAATTTCAGAACGTTCAGGGTCCTTTACAACTTTTCACAAAAATATTACACTTGGAATTTAATTTTATGGATTAAAAACAAATATACAAACATACAAGGGTGCTTGTGCAATTTAACCACCTCACGTGGGACGGCATGCGAGGTGACGTGGACTGGACCTAAAAGTAATATCACTAATGTACAGGGAGGTCCATGCAAAATGTCAAAAATGAAATGAACTTCGATTTTTTTTACACGACTAAACAATAAATACAAAAACGTGGTGTGAAGATCTGCAAATTACCCCTAAGTGCGCGCTGGTGGATGGCGTTGATCATTTCAGTTGGACACGCGTCACGCATCCAACGGCTGGTACCGGTTCGCAGATGAAGGCTGAGATTAGATCAACCTCGTTGATCGGACGGTGAGGACTGGGTTTCATCCGACGGTTCTCTTTAAATATGGGGCGCTCCTCCTGATCGGACGGCGATGAGGGGGTCTGGAGGAAAAGGGGAGGAACTCGCGCCAGGCGAGCTTCGATCTTGGAGCATGGGCTCCTCCGGGCCTCTTCCTCGTGTCTGAGGTGTTCGAATCGTAGCTGGAGGCGTCCCGCACCTGCCGACGGTCTTCTCATGGCTCCTGGAGGTCCAAGGTGGTCAGGCGAGGTCGGTGAAGGTCGGGACCTCCAGGAGCCTCTTCCAGAGTCAGATCGAGTCCCCAGGGGCTCCTTGCATCGATTGACCTGCATATGAAGAACCAGGGGGACGAGGGCTATCTCCTCGACCCTGGTAACTGAAGCTTTGCTGCAAGATGAAGTGGGGCGGAGGAGCTCCAGCGATAGGCGGAGGTGAAACTCCGATTCGCAAGGACTGAGGGTCCCTGGTTGAACAAAAGTGATCGGGAGATGGAGCAGGCGATGGGGAACGAAGTGAGGTGAATGGGGCGGTCGGAGACAGTGGGTATCACGGTGGAGAAGTCGCCGGAGCGGAGCTCCAGCGAACTTCGATTTTTCTATTTTACGATGCGCTACTGATCTAAAAGCTAAACTAACAACGGAATTGAATCGCTAGAATTAAAATCTACCTAAAAAGCAAGAAAGGACAGCTCTTATACCTGGGGGCCACCAGGGAGCAGGACGGACGCCGGAGCTCCGCCGCGACAAAATTGATCCCTCCTCCGGCCACGTCGCGTTGCTGAAATGCTCCCCCTATCCCGAGGAACCTCCCAGGAACTGAATCGAGGCTTTTGGGTGGATAGAAATTGGACAAATTTGAGGAGGAGGTCGAGGGCTCTTATTTATAGACAGACTGGCCGCCCTACTTGGCCCGCATATTCCGGCGAGTACAATGATCGTTTTCTCGATCCAACAAGCATGCGTGATAGATGGATGATCCCTCTACAGATCTCGTGAAGGCGGCGAGCGAGAATAAGGGACGAGACGCCCGGGAAAAATGGTGCAAGTCAAGGGATCAGCAAGGTTCAGAGGCACCAAGTCCGGATGGGACAGTTGACCAAAGGTCAACAAAGGCTGGCGCCCCATTGGTCCACCTCGGACGCTAGAGGACAAAATAGGAGACCTTATTCTATAATGAATTATTTATCATAATAAATGATTTTATTAGAATTTTCTTATAAAATGAAAAATGTGTATTAATTCATGTAGTATTTATTTATGATTTTTATTTAATTTTTTGGTGTATTTTATTATGGTTTTTATTTTAATAATGTATGTATGCATGTATTTACATGTATTTTGTATATTTTATTTTTATTTTGTTTATTTTATTTTATTATTTTATTGTCATTTTTTATAAATCTATAATTTATTTTTATGAGTGTGAGGGTATTTTTATTTACTTTTTATGAGTTGATTTTCATATTTAAATAAATAGGTACATATATATGTAGGTATACCTATAGGTAGTTTACCAATATTTTATACATACTTAATTTATTTAATATATTTTCTTGGTTTTTATTTTGTATTTGTGTTTTTAATAAGTTATATGTAATATTTACATTATTATAAAAATATAGATGAATAATGAAATCCCCTTTTATTTTATATACAAATAGATAGCATAGGTATTTTGTCTATGTATCTTATAGACTTATTTTATTTTACAAATTCTTTTTGGTTTTCTTTTAATTTTAATATGTACATGTATTGTATACATTATTTACAAAATTCTAAAAATATAATTTTGTAAAAATAATGAACAATGAATAAATTGAATATTTTAATCAGGCAAATTGCTCAATGAAGGCCAAAAACCTAACTTTTACAGATGAACTCCAAAAATTATGAAACGAAGTTTATTAAATAGTTCTTGGAAAGCTATATACAATTAAAGGTGACTTTGGGTGATTTGGAGTTTTTATTTGCAAGATATGGTTCTGTAAGTTGAGATTTTGGCTTTTTATTCTGGGTATAAAATGTACACCGAGTATTATTTTTACACAAACTCAATTTTGTATTTTTATTTGCATTATTATCTACAACTTTCATGTACAAAGTTTCTTTATTTGATGAGTGAATAATTACATACAAAATAGGTGTCACAAATGCCTAAATAAATGAATAAATAAATGAGGTATTTATTGTACTCTTGGACCTTATCTCCCCCTACTTTATTCCTTGTCTACCAGTTCCATGCTGGACTGGCTCTCGGGGTTCGGGTCATAAAATATTTGCAATATTTTATTCCTTTTTCTTTTCTTCTCTTTATTCTATATTTTGGCATTAAAAACCGTATTCTATGTATAATGAATGAAACAAATAATGAATGCTTTTATGGGCAAACTAATGCTATTTACATGCATTTGCTGGGGTTTTTAAGGCCAAAATGATAGAATAATGGTGATGAAATGGAGATTCGTCAGATACAAGGATAAAATTATATCTATGACATTGATTTAATAAAACATGTATGGGAGGTCTGCAAGATCTGGATTTAAGATTTGATATCAATATCCAAGTCACTATACATGGAACAATACAATTGCCTTGTACTTGTCTCCAAGTATTGGCAGAGAAAGTGCATTATCCTTGAAAGAGTTCAAGGACAATTTCATTGTTGATATATGTATCCGAGCATTGAGAAATGGATAATTAAGATGTGATTTAATTATCATGATATGAATTTAATTCATAATATAAGGAGAGTTATCTAAGATACTTAAATGTTATTTAGCTATCAAAGATGTGAATAATGTGAATGTGATTCATTTTGTTTTGGCACATGACAATGGAGATTCATGATGATTAAATGTGATTTAATTATCATGGATATGAAAAATGTGGATATCACTACCAATATTAGTCATATATATAATAAATGTGATTTATACTATATTAGAGAGAGCCTATTGTAATTTAAGTTTATTTATTGATTATTGATGTGAATTGGATTTACCTTGGATAATTAATTGAAAATATAATTTACATTTTATTTTGGGTTGTGAATGTGATTCACAGATTATTTAATGGCATGATTGCAATATTCACAAAATTAATTTGTAATTTTTTTGTTAATTAATTTACAACAAAAGTTATTGTAAATTAAAATGAAAGGATTGGAGTAGCCACCACCATCCATTCAATGGATGGTGAATGACCACCCTTGACATGGAGGTGGGTGGCCTCCCTTCTAATCCTTGTATGAATATTAATTTTGATCAAATTAAATTATGTTGATTATTCCATATATATTTAATTTAATATAAATTAATTGTTGGTGTTTTTTCACAACAAGATCATGTCCATTGGAAGAAACACAAATCAATCTCATCCATTGGATTTGTGTGCACATGGATTTGGATCCATGGACTCCCAAAATACAATAAGAAGAGGCACCCCTTGCTCTTCAAGTTACAACAACAAGAGATCAACAACATATGCTCTCTCTCTCACTCTCATTCTCTCTACATGCCAACTCTATCTCTCTCTCATTGTGTCCATCAACCATGGAGCCCTAGAGAGAGAGTCATCATCATCGCATCATCATCGTTATGAAGCCAGATTGTTTGCCCATAGATCTCCGTCTCCTTTGGTGTGCCTCGCTCGTTAAGAAGTCATCGTATTTCATGTGAAGAGATCAGGAGATTCATCGCTTGTATCATCAACATGGATTGCGAGGAGCACACGTCTCATCAACACGCTCGCAAGCATCTCTTCTGTTGGATCAGACTTGAGACAGGAGGTCTCTTCGTTTAGAGACTCGATCACAACCATGCTTCAAGAGGTAGACCTAATACTTGTTTGTGGGTCGGATGAAATGCACCAAGAAGTGTTCTTGGATCATGTGGTTTCATAGTTTGAAAATTTTTAATTTATGCTAACTCGAGTGACTAGTCGCTCCCGATCCCATATGATGCGATCCTCACTCTTCCATGATGAGCTTAAGGATCTTCCCATATCCTTCAGCCCTCTAGTCTCAAATCTGTGAAAATGCTCAAGCACATTGGTGTATTCCTCCTGAGCAATGCAACTCCTCCAGGTACAATCCACAACCTCATGAAATGGGTACAAATCCTCTCACTAGTAAAAATGAATCTCAGGTAAAATTTTATCTGCCTTAAGCTTCGACTAATCTTGTGCAACTTTTTTGGAGATAGAATAGTTCACAATATCAACGTTCCACGAGAGTGAGGCAACAGACAAGATAGCCTGATATGGAAGGCCTCTGATATGGGAGGTAGTAACTTCTCGTGGGACTTTGCATATGTAATCCAAGAAAGATGATCTGCAAGAACATTTTTTACTCCATGTTTGTCTCGAAACTTTAAATCAAACACCTATAAAAGAAGGATCTATTTGGTAAGGCATGGTTTTGCATCCTTCATGGCCTATTAATAACGTACGGTAGTGTGGTCTGTGTAAACAATAACTCTGCAACCTAGTAGGTAGGAGCAGAACTTCTCTAAAGAGAACACTATTGCTAACATCTACTTCTCTGTAACTATGTAATTGTGATGTGCCTCATCAGAGTCTTGCTAGCATAGTGTATGACAAATGGTATACCATCCCTTCTCTTCCCTAAAAAAGATCCAACTACATAATCTGATGCATCTATCATGGTCTCAAAGGGAAGAGACTACTCAGATGACTGTAGGACAATAGCTCTAGTATTCATCTCTTTCATCTGATGAAATACAATGAGTACTTTCTCATCAACAAGAAAATCTCTCTCCTTGCGTAGAAGATCAGATTAGGCCTGGAGATCTTGCTGAAGTATTTAATGAATTGCATATAAAATCCAATGTGACCAAGGAACGACCTCAGCTACTTCAAATTATACGGTGGCTCAAATTTGACGATCACCTAAATCTTTGTTGGGTTAATCTCCATACCTTGTTTGGAGATGACGTGCCCAATACAATCACATTAGTCACCATAGAGCGACTTTTCTCCAATGAGAGCATTAAGTTTACCTCACAGCATCTCTGAAGTACACAGTCTAAATAAGTAAGGCATATGTCAAAACTATCCCTGAAGACAGAGTAATCATGCATGAAGACCTCTAGAAAACCACCTACCATGTCGGCAAACATGACCAACATACATGTCTTGAATGTAGTGGGGGCGTTACACAATCCAAAGCGTATCCATCTAATGACGTAGGTGCCAAACAAGCAAGTAAAAGTAGCCTTCTCCTGATCCTATTGAGCGACCTCACTTTAGCCAAAGGAGAATTTTTTCATTGCAACATTTTGAATCACCAAAAACGAAAAGCAATTCGAATTATATATCAGGGCCATGTTCTTCCCATGTGTCAAGAAGGGGTGCGGACTTTTCCAGCCTTTGCTTTAAGCAGGAGCAGAGAGCTTCCTTGATAGAGTCAGGACAGAGACTAGATGTGACTGGCTTTCTTGCTCTCGAGCCGTCCACTAGAGTAGCCCTGCCAGCCATTCCAACATCCTCCATCCGGCTCCAGACTCCGAGAAAAGATGACTCCCGAACTCATTATAGGATCTCTTCGCACTTGTTTATATAGGCAGGATGACATTGATCTTGCAGGTCTCGAAAGTCTCTTCTCCGGACGTCTGGTTCTCTAATTCGCGTCTGCGTCTCATCCGACTGTTCTGCCCCACCCCTCACCTCATGTTGTCCCCCCCCCCTCACCTACTGACGCTTTACTCCCCTTCTGCTCTCATTCGCATGCTTCTCAGACTCAAAGTTACTATAAGCGTACATACAAGCTCGCTGCGTCTGATAAGCTCCTGTATCTACTCCTCTCGACAACTAGTAATATAAAGGTCTTCATACTCATTACTCTCTCCCGGTCTCTTGCTTGCCTAACCCCCACTGCGAGCCACTCATAGGAAAGTATCCTATCCCCAGGTGCAAAGAATGTTCAGACTCTACAACTCCTACTCTTGGGAGTACAGTAATGCCTACCGAAAGCTGCTTTTCGGGCCCAGCTGTCAGGCCACAACCAAAAACAAGCATTGATGGGATTTGAGTTGAAGAGCTGACGAAGAAGAGCTCTTGATGAAGCTGCCGGAAAGAAACGTGCTATTGACCGCGCATAGAAGCGCTGGGAAGTCCAATCTCGCGTGCGCAGGGACATACTTGATAGGCTAATCAATCAGTCAGTGAAGCAGTTGGTGAGAGAGCACGAGCGATGGTGCTTTCATTAGTAGTAGCGAAGCACCAGTCTTTCGGAAAAAATGTGGTAGACTTGGTCAATGAAAAAGATCGACGCTTTCTCTTTGCTTTTGAGGATAAAATTGAAGAGCCAGAGCCGGAATGACCGATAGGGAGTTAGGTAGGGACTTGTGTAATGGGAGCAGCAAGCCCTTAGGCGCGCAGTCAAATAGGCTCCAAACTAGTATATAAAAGGTCGTTCTGAGGACTGCTTTTGACTATATCAGCAAAGAATTTCTCCTTCTTCTGTTTGGACCAACCTTGGGGGATTTGTCCAACAGCCAAGTAATTCACAATATCTGCTACTATTTATAGGGGGCGTCAGCCTTAGAAACAACCAAGAGTAGTTCATCCGGAAAATGATCCTGGATAGGTTGCATGTGTGCAGGTTCATAAGCCAGATAAATAGTCAGCCACGACTTCAACCCTAACGGATTTTTGAATTTATAAATCCAATTCGTCGAAGGAGTAAGATCCACCTAATGAGTCGTGGTTTTGCAAGCTAGAGCCGCATAGAAGAAGAAAAGAGATTCTCAGAAAAAAAGACAGTTATTATTATAAAGAAAGCAACTTTATGAGAGAGAGGTCTTCACTTCAACAAGGCCGAAAATGCTCTTGGCAAGGGGGTCTTTTTCTAGGCCCTCACAGAGACTATGGTGCCTTCAACACGGCTTTCTGAGGATGCATGCACGACTCCCATGCCGAACTAGGACTTGCATTGAGCCTATGCCCTGAAATTCTTCCCCGGAGTTCGATAGACTCTTTACCTGGAGGATAGAAGCGAAGAAATGCCTACCTACAAGAATTGATCTACTCACACTATAATAAGCTCGCTGTCGCAAGGCTCGAATTAAGTAAGGACTGGACCAGATTCTATAACCGGACGTCGATGAAATAGGTCATTTGATCAAAGAAATGCCGCATCGGCCCAGCTTCTTTCATCACGAGAAAGGCCCGTCATAGATAGTTAAATGGATATGGTGACCACTTCCCAATGTCTTACACGACGCAGACTAAATGAATAAAGGCCAAGGGCAAGAATGATCCATGGCAGACGATAGAACGTAGAATAGATCACTCAAGAAGAGCACTTTTCGGGCATAAGATAGCGAAGTTTGATACTCGCACTATATATCCGGGGATCCAGAAATGGTGCGAGTGATTTGATGATGAAAGATCAACCTAGCCAACGTGGCCTACGAAAGTGCTTTCATATCTGAAGGTGAGAAAAGGTTTTCTTTTCTCTTTGACGCAGGTGAGGATCAATGGCTATTAACTATCGCGTTCCGAATTTGAGATGAGTAAGGAAAAGTGGCCGGACACCCGAACTAGTTGTATAGACCCGAACATGCACAAGTTGAGTCCAGAATTCCGAGAGAGAAGGTTTGCTTTGCTTGAGTACTTTCTCAATTATACTCAAAGTCATTGACTGCCTCATAGCTGAAACATGCTTTGTACTCATCCCGATGATCCACACTTGAGGGACTAAGCCACAAAGATTTCACTTTCCACTTGCGACAGTTCTTCGAGGTCAAACCTTCCGCAATTTGATATTGAACCCTCTCCGAGAGTCACCAAGTAGACTAGCATCGAAGCTTTTCATTGAAGGAATTAGGCATACTCTATTGCAGTTCCCTAGCTTTGTGGTACTATATCTTGTCTATACCTAAGAGGCACTTCTCGAATGAGAATTCATACGGAGATCCAGCTTGCCGCAGATTAGCCTTGTGGCATAGATAGCGAGTCCTACAGAGAGAGGGCCTTTGGTTCAGTTTCACTCTGAACAATGTCCTTTTTTGTATTGTCTTCTAATAACTCCTATCCGCCCTTCACTTAACAGGGGAAAGCTGTTAGTGCACAAAGCAAGCTGCGAAGGATTTATATAAGAAAAGCCTATTCGCTTTAAAGCATTTGACTGAAAAAAGTGTCGTGCTGCTCGCCACTCCCCGAGGCCAAGGACGGGGTCGAACCGTCATTCCAGGATTTGCAGTCTAATACATTTCCATTATGTTACCTAGCCAAACAACCTGCCACCTCATCTCTTCTTCTTCTTCTGATTCTTCTGGATGGGAATTTTGATACATATGCGGTGGCGGGCAGAGCCCTCTATATGACCGGCAGCTTTTGACCATAGAAAAGAAGAGGAATCCCCCAGAAGACCTTGCTCCATCTGACTCCCCCCCCCCGACGCCCCCCCCCCCCCCAACCCACCCCCCCCCCCCCCCCCCCCCCGCGATTCACCCTTACTACTTAAAGCACTCCACTACAGGTTAGGGGGTAGGGGCCCGGGGGGAAAGGAAAGGCTGACGAAAGGCTTTGCTTGCCCATATTACCTAGAGCGAATGTGATCTCTTTGCCGTAAACTGACAAATTGGAAGGCTGACGTGTACTGCAAACCACGATTTGTCCTCTTACCCTTGCCCCTCCCGGGAGAACAATCTAGCTAGTGTTGCTGCTCTGTTCTCCGCTGCTTTTAGCTCTTTTCGTACTATTTTCGAAGCGGCCCGTATATAGAGTTGCTCTTGGTGCTAGGAGTAAAGGCAATACGATCAGTATTAGGAAATGGCCTGAGCCCTAATATATAATCTCGGCAGACGGCCGATTATCTTATATATTCTGGGCTAGAAAGCGAAGAAATGCCTACCTACAAGTCGGGAAGCTCTTTAGCAGTCTATTTTTCGGATGCAGTGCAGTCCCTTTTTTTCCCATGCATTTCTTAAGGCTTTCGGGTGCAGATGTGTAAATTAGAGATGTCTATCCTTTGTATCCCTATGAGGTCTTCTTTCTACCCTCTACTGCAGCTCCACCCCTCTGCAGCCTGCTTTATCCTACTAGCCTTCCTTGTTTTTTGGAATATTCCTGCCAGCCCTTAAATATATACACAGAAAATTCACTATTTTATATGGGGGATGAAAACTCCCAGACAAAAAGTGAGAAGCATTCTGGGGCTAATATATATAATGCTGTCTTCTTTCCCTATCTCAGACTATCCATTTGTTTAGTCTACTTCCTAAGTGCAGAGCATTAGACTTATTGGGCCTCAGATGCTTAAGACCACTGCTCTGGATAACTAAAGACCAAAGAGATGCTTCTCGGACAAAAGAGATAGATAGTGACTGCTCTTCTCCTGCCTATTCATATATCGAATCACATCCGTCGCGTGACAGAGAAGTTCCCCTTTCTTGCGCCGAGTAGTCATGTTCAGGGAAGCTCCCCAATACCCCCTTATCAAGCCCCTATACGACCAGGAGGCCCTCTTTTGTGATTCCAACTAGTTTGGAGAAATTTCCGGACCAGATCGATGTGCCGAGACTGCCTTGGTCCTAGATTGCTGCTGACCTATCCAAATCGAATGCACGTCTACCGCAATTATATATCTGGGGGACGGCCTGGCTAACAAATATCGGAATGAGGAGCAGTGGGGCAGGTAAAGAACCTCATTTTCCAGCGAACTGCAGTGAGGTCTTAGTGCTGCGAGGACAACAACCCCTATAATATAGATTTTCTCTTTCTTAAATATATTACACCTCAAAAAACAATCTCAAGCTTCTCAAATCCAAACTATCACACATGCAAAATAGGAGAAGGTACAACATTCATATTCGACGATACCGGGAAGAATCTGTACATTCAATTGGAATTCATTTGAAAGAAATTGTATTGAGAAGTAATTTGTATGGAGTTCGAGACGCATTCATTTGCATCAAAGGTCCAAAACATGTAATTGCTCAAGATATCATCTCACCGCCGTCTGTGGAAATAGTTAACACTACACAACATATAGCTAACCTCATAGAACCCGTTGAGTTGCGTATTGAATTACAAATCAAGAGAGATCGTGGATATCGTATCAAATCCATAAATCACTCTCAAGATGGAAGTGATCCTATAGATGTTGTATCCATGCCTGTTCGAAATGTGAATCATAGTCTTGGACTCTTGATTCCTATGGGAATGGGAATGAAAACCAAGAGATGTCCTATACCTACTCTTATTTGTATTATAGATAGTCCGAGAATCCGCAGTATGTCCTGCTTTCCCTCAGTCGGGAGGGGAAATAATGCATGCGCTGGGCCGCCCTAAGCCTATGCCCCTAGCTCTAATTGTTTCGTTCTCTTCGCCTTTGAGTTTAGTCATCAGGGTCGAATTGCCCCTGCGTCTCATCTGTAGTTGTAGTTTCGTCACCCTGGTCGAACCGTCAAGCTTGCTTGGTGGCTCCATCCAGTCTTTTCTCTCTCCCAGCGCTGCGGTCCAACCGCGCCCAATCTCCCAAATTCTTATAGAATTAGATATCAAATTATAGATCACCTTAACAACGACATACTTGAAAAAGCATGTCACTTTTCGTCCCGTACGTAGTTCTTCATCCACGCGGAGGCGGATCTTTCGCTTGAAATGCGAAGGTCCCACCATCTTTTGATTAGTATTTGTTCCTCGACTCGAAAGGTGCGAGGATGAAGTCACTATTTGCTCGTCTACTTAGCCTTGGTGCTTGCTTATAGATAGCTCCTACGATTGTGGATTCTTGGAAAATCACCAACACACCCTGGGGATGGACTATTTTTTACTGATTTTTAGATGTTTTTTCCCAATTTTGTATATTTTTAAATTGAATAAAAACAAGAGAAAATAAAATAGTGAATAGATAGGAGCAATTTGCAATTTAAAAATACTAAATAACCTAAAAAATAAAATGATTTATTTTTCCAAAAAAATATAATAAATAATTTACAAACAAGAAGTGAAATACCTATTTTTTGAATTTTCGGCAATTTTCTATTATTTTATAAGATTTTTAGGATTTTGTTGTTTTTTTGGGGTTTTAATTTTTCTTGGAATTTTTGACGGAATATTTGAATTTTTATGAATTTTCGAATTTCAATTATGGAAAAATGCAAGGTTTTTAATTTTTTTAATAATAGCAAATAAAAATAAAATGCAATGCAAAATTTAGACTATGAAGAGACATAAATCATGAGCATAATATATTTTTTCTAGAATTTGTTGACCATGAAAAGCACTTAATTTATTGATAAAAATGGCATGCAAATAGAGTCTGGAAAATAGGGATCACAAAGCAGTTATTTAATGATTTTACATTAAAATGCAATATGAAATAAAAGCAAGGTGAAAAACGTAAATTACCCAAATAAGTACGTGCGCTGCTCATGACTTGAAGTTGGTACAGGCTTCTTTGTAAATCTCAGAATCTCTAAGGGCTTTAATATTATTTCACCATCACAAAATTTCAGGGTTAAATGTGGGGATTTCTTGTTTGTTTCCACAGAAAGGAGGAAGAGATCGCCGCTCCTTTCTTCATGCCCAAGCTAGGCGACCATGCTAGAAATTTTTGGCAGAGGGGTGGTGATCAATGGTTGTGGTCAGCCAATGCAGAAGGAGCTTGGCGAGATGTGGATCGTGCAAAAGGTCCTTCAAGCTCTTGGAGGATGAGGTGGCAGACCTCGCACGGTGAAGCTTTGCACGGGGGCGCGGGTGTGCATGTTGGCGGCGGTTCTGAACTGCAAAGGCGAGGAGGCAATGGTTGGTGCAACTACAACAGTAATGGAAGAGATCTCATGGTGGTGGCATTTGAGCTAAGATCTGGCAAAAGAGGCGAGCCTTGGGTCAAATTAATATGACGATCAGTGGTTGGGAACTTCGAGGTAGAAGGCTTCTTCACGCGGGGTGCACGATGGTGTTGGAGCTCGAGGAAGGGTGCGGTTGGCGAGAGGTGGCTCTCACGATGATGGATCTGTGGACTCTTCGCTTACGCTAGGGAAGGCTGGCTCACATGAGAGCGGATCTAGAGTAGGGATGATGATTCTGATGGTGGTGGCGTAGAAGTGAGCCTCACGGGGCAGCAGATGAACCACGACGGAGGTCAGGGTTGAGTAGTGGAGGTCAGGGATGGAGTAGGCGGCGCCCAATTTTTTTTATTTTTTTCTCTTTTTTTGTAAAACAATAGCCAATATTTAATTGTAATCATTTTTTATTCATGTAACTGCAGTAAAATCAAATACAATAAACAAATCATCTCAAGCACGATGGATTGGTCTAAAAAGAAATCAAACATGAAAAAGTGTGCAAAGGGGTTTTGTTAGTGGTGATTGATTAGAAGCGTGTCTCTGACCACAGTATGTGGTCAGAGGTGAGAAATCACGCGACGTAGATAAGAAACGATGGGAAATTGAAGGTGGATGTGAAATCAGAATAGGGGGCGGATAGAATCATGATGAAAAACTAAAAATGAGAAGCAAAGATCTAGAACTAAAAATGGACATTGAAATTAAAACTAAAATTAATACTAAAATTATCTTGATGAAATATTAAAATGAGAAATAAAGTTGATCTCACCGAGGGAGTGGATGGAAGCCGTGATGGCCTCAGCATGGACTAAATCACTGTCACCAAAAGGCTCGGAAGCAGGGGCACCTTTCTACGATAAGAATGCTATTGGAGATTAGGCTCCTCTCACCAAAGGTTCATCGTATGGGAAGGAGGAAAGATGAGCCAAATAAATAATAGAAAAAAATGAATTTCAAATTTTCGATGGAGATGAAAAAAGAGGAAGGATGTTAATGGTGGATTGAAATTAAATTAATAAATAAACTAAATCAATTTTGAAATTATTTTAATTAAAATAATAATTAAAACCAATAACTTAATGAGCCATCTTAATGGAGGTTTAATTAAGGAATTAATTAAATTACATACATATGGTATATTATTGACATAATTAAATAAATAAAATAATTTATTTTTGTCACATTATTAATTAAAATAATAAAAGTTAGTCATTTATTTTTTTAGTAGTTGTTATTTATGGCAATTAAGTGTATACATATAATATATACATATGGTACGTTATACACATAGTTAAATAAGGAAATTATGTTATTTTATGTTTTTTATATTAAATAATTATTATAAATATTTACAACTATTTAAAAATACATATGTATAAAAATAAATTTGGATAAAATATACAACAAATAAATAGTAAAATTGCAAAAACCACCCAGAAACTTGTCTTTCAAACCGTAACTCCAAAAATTATGAAAAAATGCAATTTTGAAGATAATTTAATTTAGAATATGATGGAAGTGAGTTTGATTCAATTTGAGTTCATTTGGAGTGGGAATTGGTTTTCAACTATCACTTTACAACTTTTTTCCGAGTGTAGTTACTTTTATTCTATACACGATTTTTTATAAGTATTTTTATTATTTAGGAAATAATTTTATTTACAACTTTTTTTTAGAAAATTATTTAATTTGAGGTAAATTTATGGACTAGTAAAATATACAACGAAAAAATAAAGAATGACAAGTATTTACAAAATATTTTTTTGAATTTTTAGATTATAGATATTATCTCCTCCAACTTTATTCCAAGTCGATAAGGTTAAATCTTGTCCTTCTCTGAGGGTTCTGGTCAGCCTACATGTATTACAAAAATATAGTCTTTATTTTCTTCATTTTCCTTTATTTCTTTATTTTTTTATATTAGGTTAAAATAGAAATAAATGTATAATATTTACACATAGATGCATGTTATTAAGAATATGGATATATCAATATATACATGTGTTTTATAAAGTATTTTAAGGTAAAATAAATTAATAAAGATGATGAAATACATATTCATCATCCCCCTACGCTTTACCTTTCCTAGTCTCATAGCAAACACTTATTTGAAAGAATAAGTGAATAAAAGAAAAGGAAAGGAAAAATAAAGAATAATATGGAGCTCTGTCAGACCTTTGGAATATTAGTATGACGGAACCTTAATGGGAAATGGATTTAAAGCCTAACAACATTTAAGTTCCACAAGAAACCTGTTCTGATCTCCTTAACAGTCAGGTCAGAACAAGACAACATACACAATTTCTTATGACTATGAATCATTACTTGTATGGTGTAAGTGAAATATAGCTCCCCGTTTCAATAGTAGCAAAGAAACAACCTCTCTCAACAAGGTAAATATAGTACCCTGGTCTAGCAACTCTTTCCTCGAGGAGTAGGGATATTCCCTTCTATGTTCAAGTACAACCAGCTCAAGAAGAAGAGATGAAGAAAAGATTGGACAACAACTAGTGTAGATACCTATCCCTGGATGCATGACTAGTGTAATCAAGTCATCCAACTACAATCTTATAAAAATTTGACTTTGAAGCTCTTATTATTATTTTTTCTATACTTGTATATACACCACGGCAGGCATTTTACTTTTCAATAAAGCCTGGCCACTTTTGGAGACTCTGCATTTTTCTCTTTTTCTTTTTATTTTAAAATATATATTAGATGAAAAATGTACATAAGGAGTTTTTCCTCTTGAGCTAGTAGACTATCCATCATTTGAAGAATTCTTGCAACCCCACAGCATCCTGTCTTTAGACCTCAATCCTACTAGATCAGGTTGAGATGCACTACCCTACCTATAAGAGGACGGATATTCCCACTAGTGGTTACATACCTGTGTGCTACCCCAAGCCAAAAGATTCCGCCTCCTCAAGACCTACTCCATGAAGAGCTACATGTAGACTGCTTGTCCAAGATAAGCCATGGTCTAGAAGAGTCATGCGTGTATTGTTAAATATTCTACTTATACTAATCAAGATGACATGTGAAAATAGTCTTATGGACTCAATGAATTAAGTCGCTAGGACCTGAAAAGTCTTAATTCTAGTTCTTATAAAGTTCCTCTGAAATTAAGTGGATTAAGTTCCAATTATGCTTCATTCTTCAATTTTATTCCATACTTACTTTAAATGTCAATAATATCCCTAAAAAAGTACATGTAAATGCAAGAAATATATACAAAGCAATTTTTTAGAGAGATTTTTATAAAATATAAAAATGTTAGTAAAATATATACAAATATATACACGAATTATACAAAATTTTATGTAAAAGGCTAATTTCTTTTTATTTTTTTATTTTTTAATTGTTTTTTATTAAGACAGAAGGTGACCAAAGTCTATATACTTCTGTCTATATTACACATTTATATACATATCCCAAAAATAATCACTTTTTTAAAAGTACGTGTTATGTCTAAAGTATATATACAATATATATGACACCCCCTATACTTAGCTCAAACCATGTCCTCGTAGTTATCAAAGAGATGCAAAGGAAGACATAACTCGTGCTAAGTATAGAAAAGTGAGAAGAACACTATACAACAATGGCTTAACGAATCAATAGAAGTCGGTGATCCCCCCTATACATAGGATTAATTAATCCTAAGTATAGAATACTGTACAAGAGGGAAAAACCAGGGAAAGGAATTGACAAACTCAACGGCTCGTCTTGCTCCCTATGCATATGGTAGAATAGCCCTAAGTATAGAATGTCAACAAGTTGGGGGACAATCGAGAGATCAGAAGAAGAAAAACACAAAAGAGGTGATATGAACAAAATCATTCCCCCCATACTTAGGGTAGAGTATCCCTATGTATAAGAAATAACACGAACATGACAAATATGAACAACAAAAATGATTCACACCCCTATACTTAGAATTAAGCACATCCTAATTATAGCACACATATACAGACAAGAGGTGAACCATAACACGGAAGAAGTAAGGAGCAAATCGAGATAAAATTCATATGTACAAGGTAGACATTATTGAGGTGCCTCTCAACAAGCGTTATAGTTTACACCTCTGCCTGAGTGCAAGGGCTAGGACAACTAAAAATCGAGCTTCAGGATGATATATGTAGTGTGGATACTATGTCGTCGTTATTGTCTCAGTGTGAAAACAACAACACAGTCAACAGTGCAAACGAGGACACATCAATAGGCAATCAGGCAGGTGTCTGCTACCGAGTAAATAGAAGAGTAAGACAAGTCAGGTACTGGTAGAACAAATGTGATATTTAGCTCAAGGTCAGAATGGAGTGAATGGTTGGAACCGAAAAATGCATTGTGGAGAAGGAAGGATTTCTTATGGAATCCTCCACTCCAGCCACCATCTCGAAAATGTATGGAAGGTCAAGATCAGGAGACATAATAAGAAAGAAAATATCTAATGCATGTAATGAAAAGAGATCAGACATATCATCGAATAACTCAAGGGTTGGCTCATCCTTGCGAGGTACGTCAAGGAGAGAAGAAATATCAAACACAGAAATATCAAAAGTATAAAAAGAATCAGAAAACTCCGAATAATCAGAAGACTCAATCTCATGATCTGACAAATCGGGTGCACAACTAGGGTGTGAAACCGAGTACAGAGAACACACTGCCTGCAGATAACCCTCGGGGAGTTGTGAGAAATCAAGATGATACGAGGAAGAAAATAAATGATAATAGTTAAATAATTGGTTCTCTCTCAAAGTAAAAGAAAAACCACCCAATGGATCAGGATGTGTAAGCTCATATAAATCTAGGTTCAAATGAAAGAGTTCATTGTTCTGCAAAAATGAAGAGATCTGAGCCACATCCAAGGGACTGATGCACTATGACGAATGAGATATTGTGGTTCCCACCATGATGAGGAATTAAATAAGGATAGGGTGGGAGGGAGGGATTAAGGAGAGTATGACTTATAATGATCTAGAGAGGATGATTGTAACAAACTCAACACCAACCACAAATAAACATAATGCAAACCCCCAATTCACTAACTCAATGCAATGTGAAGACTGGGATGGTTCGGTCAATTATCTTGTCAATTTTGGAGTTAGGTTATCAGAAATGATGTACAAACACATAGGAAGGCCTGAGATTGGGCACTAATCCTTAGTGTGTATCTGAAAAATAAAATGTGAATACAATTAGCGGATTGCTCTCCCAAGACAATGATGTGAATTTATTTCGTTTAATTTTAAGGTTCCAAGTGATATTAGCAATCCCAATTTTTACTTTTTTTATTTTTTTCAATAAAAACGTGACTAATTATTTTTTCGATTTCATTTATTAATATATCCAAAAAAATAGAGGGATGAAAACGAAAAAGTCGATGCACGAGAAAATATGATATGCAAATGCTAGAGATAGAGGTACATACCTGACTCTAGCACTCTACATGCAATATGATTCGCACATAAAAATAGAACTAAACTATATGCAAATGTGATTGAGAACCATGCTAAGAAGTAACTTCTATTCGGGAAGAACCATGTTATTATTTTCCTAAGTGCAAATGATCTATAGAAACAGATATTATTTTAGGGCTTTGGACCTAATAACTACCTGGCGCGACCAAATAAAAGCTAAAGCTAGGAGCTTCACTCACAGAAAACAAAAGATAATAAAGTCAAAAAAAAAACAAATCCACAAAAAACAAATAAAAATAAAAATGATAAAAACTACGAGAAAACAACATTGAGGTCCCCCAAGTACACCGGCACATGGCGAAACATACCCCGAATAATAAGGTATATAGTTGCCTTTGACAAAAGTTTGAATGAATAAAATGCAAAAATAAATCAAGAACTATCTACGCTCCAATTATTCGTTCCTCAATGTTTCTACTCCTCTTGCGCTCTCCTATGGCTTAGAGAAGAATCAAGCCACCTCCGCTTCACTAGAGTGCACCGATGCTCCTAAGAAAGCCCCTCTAGCTCGTTGGACCCTCATAAGAAAAAGGAATGAAATAATGTACAAGAGACACAAGTATAAAAATATGAGCAAAAGAAAAATAAATTAGACACAATGAATATGAACGATGAATAGGTGTAGAAAAATATAAAAATAAATTTACAACCAAGAATATCATGTGAAATTAAAAGCCTAACTACCCTTGTTGTGCCTCCCCAACAATGTGTATTTTGTTGAGAGATTTTCAGGGGTTTTTATTTATGAAAATAAATGCGATGTCATTGTCGCAACCCACACAATCCCTCAACAAAAGATTATTTACTTCTCAAACTAAATTAATTACAAAAATGTAGCAAGAGAAAGTTTTTAATTAATTAACCTATATAGCAAATAAGATTGAACTCAGGGAGGCTAGAAATCCTGAGTGTTATTCCAATAATTGAAAAATCAATGAAATAAAGAGGAAATTTGAATGCCAACTATCTTGGTTTTTGTAAGAATATTCTCTTTTTTTATCTTTTTTATCTTTTATAATTTTTTAATATTTCTTTCTTTATTTTAGGTTAAAATATTAATAAATGTACAATGTCTACACACAGATGCATGGTAGCAAGAATATGGATTTATCGATATATAATGTTGTTTTATAAGGGATTTTAAGCAAAAATAAATGAATGAAGATGATAAAATGCATCATCTTTATTCATGTACTTGCAATAAAATCAAATACAAAAACCAAATCGACTCGAGCATAATGGCTGGGTCCAAGAAGAAATTAAACATGAATTAGTGGGCGAATGGGTTTTGTCGGTGCTAATGGATTGGAACTGTGTCTCTGGCCACCATATGAGGTCGGAGGTGAGAGATCGTGTGAGGTAGATGAGAAATGATGGGAAATATAAGGTGGATGTGAAATCAAAATCGAGGGTCGATCAAAAAAATTAGGAACGAGAAGGTAAGATATAGAATTAAAAATGGACAACGAAATTAAAATTAAAATTAAATCTAAATTTATCTTGATGAAAGATTAAAATGATAAATAAGTGGATATAACTGTTGGAGCAGATGAAAGCTGTGATGGCCTCAAAGAGGTCCGACTTGATGTCACCGGATGAGTCAAATGTTGGGCACCTTTCTACGACAAGAATGCTCTTAGAGATTAGGCTCCTCTCACCAAAGGTTGATCAAATGGGAATGAGGGAAGAGTAGCAAAATTAATAATAGAAAAAAATTGAATACCAACATTTGAATGGAGAGGAAAAAAGAAGAAGGATGTTAATGGTGGGATTAAATTATATAATTTTCGGAATTATTTTAATTAAAATTAATAATAAATACCAATAACTTAATGAGCCACCTCAATGGTAGGTTAATTAAGGAATTAATTATATTATATACATATGGTGTATTATTTATATAATCACTTAAATAAATAAGTTATTTTCGTTACTTTAGTAATTTAAATAATAAAAGTTAATTACTTACTTTTTAGTAGTGATTATTTAAGGAAATTAATTGTAGACGTATAATATGTACATTTGGTACATTATACACGTAGTTAAATAATGAAATTATATTATCTTATTTATATTTAAATAATTATAAGAAATAGATATTAATATTTACTAATACATTATATATAAAAATAAATATGGATAAATATATATAATAAATAAATGGTAAAATTGATAAAACCAGTGCCATTAGTTTAGAATACGATGGAACGAGGTATATCAATTGGAGTTGATATGGAGCCGAAATTGGTCCTTCAATTATTGCTTTACGACTTTTTCGGAGTGTGGTACTTTAATTTTGTACATGATTTTATTTTACAAGTATTTTTATTATTTAGGAAAAATTTTTACTTACAGCTTATGTTTAAAAAAATATTTAATTTGAGGTTACCTTATGGAAAAATAAGATAGTCTAAGTTTTATATAAATATACACCGAATAAATATAGAATGAAAAATATTTGCAAAACTTTTTTATTTTGAATTTTCTCATTAAAGATCCTATCCCCCCCACTTTATTCCTGGTCATTCAGCTCAGGTCTTTACTTTCTCTCGGGGTTCAGATCACCCTATATCTATTATATATATAAAGTTTTTTATTTTATTTCTTCTTCCTTTATTTACCTATTTATTTATTTTAGATAAAAATAGTAATTAATGTACAATACATACACATATATGCAGGTTAGTAAGAATATGGATTTATCAATATATACATGTGTTTCATAAGTAATTTTAAGATAAAACGAATGAATAAAGATGATGAAATGCAGATTCATCACCCCCCTATGATTTACCTTAGTTGGTCCCTTAACAAACACTTATTTAAAAGAATAAGTGAATAAAAGAAAAAGATGGGAAAAATAAAGAAATTAGGACAATATTGAGTATTAAACTCATCTTCATAAAGTTGTAATATGGAGCTCTATTAGACCTTTGGATTATTAGTGTGGCGGAACTATAATGGGAAATGGATTTAAAACCTAACATCCTTTAATTACCACAAGACTCATGTTCAGGTCTACTCAATAGTCATGTAAGAACAAGTCTACATATACAAATTCTTATGACTACGAATCTTTACTTGTAGGGTGTAAGTGAAATATAGCTCCCCATCTCAAAAGTAGCAAAGAAACAACCTCTCTCAACAAGGTAACTATAGTGCCTCGGTTTAGTAACTCTTTCATCGATGTACAGGTATATTCCCTTCAAAGTTCAAGTACGATAAGCTCAGGAAGAGGACATAGAGAAAAGAATGGATGGTAACAAGTATAGCTACCTATCCTTGGATGCATGACCAGTGTAGTCAATTCATCCAGCTACAAGGTTACAAAAATTTGACTTTGAAGCTCTTCTTCTTCTTCATATTATTATTATTATTATTATTATTATTATTATTATTATTATTACTATTTATATACTTGTATATAAATTCCGACAGGCATTTTACTTTTCAATCACGCTTGTCCACTTTTAAAGATTCTCCATTTCTTTTTCTTTTTCTTTTTTTGAAAAATATATACAAGGTGCAACATGTACATAATGAGTTTTTTTCTCTAGAGCAAGTAGACCAACCCTCTTTTAAAGCATTATTTCAAACCAACAACATCTTATCTTTTAGACCTCGACGCTACTAGATTTGGTTGAGATGCAATACCCTCACTAGAGGAAGACATATATTCCAACTAGTTGTTACATACCCGTGTGCAACCCCGAGCCAAAAGATTCTTCCTCCTCACTATCTCCTCCATGAAGAGCTATTGTAGAGTACTTGTCCAAGATAACCATTGTCTAGATGAATCATGTGTGTGTTGTTAAATATTTTACTGAGACTAATCAAGACGACATGTAAACGTAGTCTTATGGACTCAAGAATTAAGTCGCTAGGACCTGATGTCTTAATTCCATTTCTTATAAAGTTCCTCTAAAATTAAGTGGATTAAGGTCCAAATAAGCTCCATTCATCAATTTTATTCCTGAATTAGTTTAAATGTCAATATTATCCTAAAACAAGTACATGCAAATGCAAGAAATTATATACAAAGCAAATTTTTTAGAATGATTTTTTTAAAAAGAGAAAAAGGGTTATTAAAATATAAACAAGTATATACACGTATTATACAATTTTTTAATAAATAAAAGGAATTTTTTTGTTTTTTTTGTTATTTTTTAAGGTATTTTTACCCGACAGACCCTATAACCATTGTCAATTACCTCCACGACCTTTGAAATAACCTAATTTCTTCATCGACCCCATAAACTTGCTCCGTCTTACCCCACAAACCCCGCAGCTACTTTTACTTGAGTTAATAACATGGGTTAATCTAACCTCAGGTACATTAGATGGTGGATGGGTTAGGCTAGACAAAATCCATGTCAAACGACACCATCAAGTCCTCAATCTCGCTCTCCGTTAGGATGGGAATCTCCTCTTCGATGTTTTCCTTTGGGGGTATAACGAAGTTGGCGAGGTCAAGGATGTAGGATGGTGAGACGGAGGCGCTTCCGGTGAGATCGTAGGCCTCCTGGAAGGTCATGTTGCTCGTGATCTCACAGAGGAGGCTATGGAGCTGTTGAATCTCGTGCATAGCAACCTACGTGGCTACACGCCTCACGATGGCGAAGACACTACCGAGGGGGTCGAAGAACTGGAGGCTCTAGAGGGAGTGGTCGAAGAAGTGCTTCAGCTCAGGGTCGGAGCAGATGGAGGCGATGGCGCATGTGATCGAACCGACGCTTGAGCCGGCAATTATGCGTGGGAGGAGCTTGTGCTCGACGAGTGTGTGGATAATATCGATGTGGAACACGCCCAGCGTGGCGTCTCCACTGAGGAGTAGGGTCGTTCGACCGAAGGTGTGGCATGTCTCGTGCATGAAGGAGAGTCTCTCATCGATGGGGAGATCATCAGAGTCAGAGTTGCACACCATACTCAGTTGTGTGGAGAACTCATCTATGTACTCGCTAATGAGCTTTGGCACCTAACAAAAATTTTGAAGAAAAATATTGTTAAGATTTTTCTCGAGGAGTTTCAATCTAAAAGGTACATTTCTTAACTAAAAAATATTGTTAGTTGTTACCTGAAGCCTTCCTTTGTGAAGTTGAGGATTGCACATGTCCACCAGATTCCCAGGGATATTGGCCCTCATGTAGAACACAATTTCTCTTGGTGATCCCTTCTGCCTCCGATGTCGGAGCTCCACGAGCTTCTCCCTCACCAACTCTTCATCGTAAAGACGTGAATCGCCAGTCCTTGGGGTCGCCTTCTCGAGCATCTTTGCGGCGTTCCTCCACTCTTCGAATGCCATTGCTTTCCTCATGTTGCTCCTACAGAACCTCCTACTGTATGCCACGACGGCCTAAGAGTGGACGTTGGTGTGGTGCCTCAGGGGGAAGAAGATGAGGGTCATGGAGACAAGGACCCCTCGTGAGTTATTGGGGTGAGTAAGAGGAGGGGAGGGCCAACTGTGTTCACAAATTGTGCATGGAAGTGGGGAGGACGACTAAGAGATGGCGGCGGAGATGGGCGACGGAGCGTAGAAGAGCACGTGGAAGGCGACGGTGCGACCGAGGAGGGAGGAGGGACCGATGGGGAAGTGGTTGAGCTTGGCGCCGTTCACTCTAATTTGTTCGTCCTCTAGATTTGACGGGAAATGAAATTTCCTTTTGAAGATGAGGCCCATTATGAAATTGACCGTTTAATTCTTGTGTAATATACTAACCATTCTCTCTCCCGTGACCTGTTCATCGAAGGAGGTGTGCAACTAGATGTAGATGCCATTTTTGTAAATTTATGAAACAAACAGGACAATTCACATCTCATTTTAAACAATCCGGTTATATCTAACGTGCAAATGAACATAGGTTAACTACATGGTCTGTAGGGTAAGGGTTAGCAAGTTTACATGGTCGAGGGAGGAATTAGGTTGTTTCAAAGGTTGTGGAGGTAATTAACAAAGATTATAGGGTCAGCTGGGTAAAAATCCATTTTTTTATTGTTTTTGATTTTGTATTAATTTTTTGTTTTAGTTTTTTGTTTATTTTTTATTAACAGGAAGGTGATCAAAATCTATATACACCCGTGGATTTTACGCATTTATATACATATCCTAAAAATAATCACATTTTTAAAAGTACGAGTTATGTCTAAAGTATATATATAATATATACGACACCCCCTATATTTAGCTCAAACTATGTTCTTGTAGTGATCGAAGAGATACAAAGGAAGACATAACTCGTGCTAAATATAGAAAATGAAAAGAAAACTATACAACAATGACTCCAGGAATGAATAGAAGTCGGTGATCCCCCCTAATGAAAAGAATTGACAGACTCAACAGCTCATCTTTCCCCCAATACTTATGGTAGAATGGCCCTAAGTATAGAATATCAACAAGTTGGGGGACAATCAAGAGTTCAAAAGAATAAAAACACAACAGAGAAGATATGAAGAACATCACTCCCTATATACTTAGGGTAGTGTATCCCTAAGTATAACCAACTATAGGAGTGATGAACATGAAGAATATGAACAACATAAATCATTCACCCCCCATACTATGGATAAAGCACATCCTTAGTATAACACATAGATACAGACAAGAGGTGAACAATAACGTGGAAGAATGAAGGAGCAAATCAAGACGAAATTCATATAAACAAGGTAGCCATTATTGAGCAGCCTCTCAACATGCGCTAGAGTTAACGCCACTAGTTTGGTGCAAGGGATAGGACAATGAAGTATCGAGGTTTAGGACGACATTTATAGAGCAAATACAGTATTGTCGTTGTTGTCTCGGAGTGAGAACAACAACGTAGTCAACAGTGCAAACAAGGACACCTAGATAGGCAATCAGATGGGTGTCTGCTACCGGGTAAATAGAAGAGAAAGTCAAGTCAGGCACTAGTAGCACAAATGAGATCTTAGGCTCAATATCAGAATGGAGCGAATGGTTGGAGTCAAAATAATGGAACGCGGAGAAGAAGGATCTGTCATGAAATCCTCCATGTTAATCACCGTCTCTAAAATGTATGGAAGGTCAAGATCATGAGACTTAATAAGAGAGCAGATATCTGATGCATGCAATGAAGAGAGATCATGTATAACATTGAATAACTCAACAGTCTGCTGATCCATTCGAGGGTCGTCGAGGAGAGAAAAATATCAGACATAGAAAGATAAGAAGTATCGGAAGAATCAGAAAACTCGGAATAATCAGAAGACTCGGTCTCATGATCTGACATCTCCGATGCACAACTATGGAGTGAAACCGAGTACAGAGAACACACCGCCCGCATATAACCCTCGGGGAGATGTAAGAAATCAGTATGATCGAGGAAGAAAATGAATGATCATACATAAATAATGGGTTCTCTCTCGAAGTACAGGAAAAACCATCAAATATCAAATGCGGAGGCGGATCAAAGAGGGATCAAGAAGCAGAGTGGATTGGAGAAGAACCTTTCTTTTTTATATATTTGATCTTTTGAAAACCATAGCCAAAATATATAGTGGCCTTTTCAGTTCATATAATTTTGGATTTGTAAGCTCATATAAATCTAGGTCCAGACTAAAGAGATCATTGTTCTACCAAAATGAAGAGATCTGAGCCGCATCCAAAGGATTGATGCCCTCTGATGCAAGAGATGTTGTTGTTCCCACCATGGCAAGGAATTAAATCATAACAGGGTGGGAGGGAGGGATTAAGGAGATTGTGAATGCTAATGATTAAGAGAGGTTGATCGTAACTAACTCAACGCCAAGCACAAATTAACACAATGCAAACCCCCAATTTTCCAACTCAATGCAATGTGAAGACCGTGAAGGTTCAGTCAATTGTCTTGTCTATTTTAGAGTTAGGTGATCAAAAAAGTTTACAAACGCATAGGAAGGCTGGGGATTGGGGGTACTAACCCTTAGTGTGTATGTGGCAAATAAAATGAGAATACAATGAGGGGATTGCTCTCCCAAGACAATGATGTGAATCAATTACATTTAATTTTAATGGTTCGAGACATATTAGTAGTCCCAATTTCTATTTTTTTAAATTTTCACTTTTTTATATTTTTTAATAAAATTACATCTAATGATTTTTCTGATTTTCTTTATTCCTATGTCCACAAACAGAGAGTGGAAAACGAAAAGCCGATGCATGAGAAAATATGAAATGCAAATGCTAGAGATAGAGGTGCGTATACTCCAACACTCTACATGCAATATGATCCACGCATAGAAACAAAACTAAACTATATGCAAATGTAAGCAAGAACTGTCCTAAGCAGTAACTTCTTTCTGGGAAGAACCAAGTTATTATTATGTAAGTCAGAATGATCAATAGGAATAGATATTACTTTAGGACTTTGGACCTAAAAACTACCTGGCGCAACTGTTGACATGAGATCTTGGTGAATCAGATAAATTAATGATACGATTGTCGTTGCAATCCCCAAAAATCCCAGGACAATCAAAAAAATATTTTTTTGCTACTTATTAACGTTTATAGTGGACAGGGTCGAACTCAGAGAGGCTACAAATCCTAAGGGTTATTCAATTAATCAAAAATCAATTAAGAGAAAAACAAGAATCTCAAAGGATAACTATCATTGGTTTTTTGTGATTTTTTTATCGTTTTTTATTTTTTTATTTCAAATTTTTGTATTTTCTGATTTTCAAATATTTAGTGATTTTGATTTTACATTTTTTTATTTTTCAAATATCGAACAATATGCACAAGCACAAGAAATATGCACACCAACTCTTTTTTTGTAATTTTCATCTATACCAAAAATGCTTAGAAAAATCCAAAGAAAATATTTTTGGGTTTTAAAAGTTTTGAAATGTTTTTGGAAATTTTTGTGGAATTTTCAGATATTTTGGTATTTATCTAAAAATCAAACAGTGAGAAAATGCGAAATTGTGCACAACCTAGAGTAATTTGCTACTTAAAAATATTTTAACGATCCAAAACTCATGGTAATTATTTTTATAACAAATTATATGCAAATATCTACAAGCAGGAACTCTAATCACTATTTCTGGGTTTTCGTAGAAATTTCTGTGATTTTTATAAGATTTTTGGAATTTTCAATTTTTTGGGGTTTTATAAATAATCAATGCGTGAAATTTGCATAGAATTTTAAAGACAATGAAATAAAACTATCCTAGTTTTTTTTGGAATTCTTGGAACAATATTTTAATTTTTACAAATTTTATAATTTTGGGTATGCAAAGGATGCAGTTTCTGATTTTTTTTTAAATATATCAAATGGCAAGAAAATGCAATGAAAATTTGATATAATAAAATATACTACATCCGAAGTAAATACAAATTTTAAGAGAATTTTTAGATCAATAAAAACATTTTTTATGAAAAGATCAAGAAAGTTCAAGTCTGGAAATGCATGATGCAATTATTCAAAGTTTGTGGACATGATATAAACAAAAATAAATTGTAGGATGCAAAATTTAATTTACCCAAAAATACATGTGCCACATGTGATATGCTTTGGAGATCGAGGGCCTTTTAGCAATTTTGAAGACCTTCAGGGCTTGGACGGAAATTTTCTAATAGAATGTTTTAAATTAAAAAACCCCTCAAGGGCTTCTCCTATTTTCGTTCCTTCTCAACAAGATGGGGGGGGAGGGGGTACCGACTTCTCCTCCTCCAGATTGGAGATCGCGGACGTTAGATTTTGGGTGAGCAGGCGGCACGACGCGGAGATCAGGGATGGTGCATCTTGCGGAGGGCGGCTGCTATAGGAGGCTGGAGTACGGCCCGTGCGTGGGGGGTGCGCGTAGGAGGTGCTACGACACCGACGGAGGGGGCTGGTCGAAGTTCGCCGCCTTATGCGGTGGATAGCGCGGTGAATGTGCAAGTGGCCCTGCTTGCAAGGCCGGGCGGAGAGAGCCGCAATGCTTGGGATGAGGGGGCGCGGGCACAGGAGCCTTCGGCGCTATAGCACGCTGGAGATCGGAGGGGCGGGGCCATGCGTGGCTAGCCAAGCGTGGCAGCGTGCGATGCTGCGGGAGGAGGGCGTGGGGCGGCACTACCGCCTTCATTTTTTTATTTTTATTTCTTTTTCATTATTTTTTTACTGTAATCAGATGACAAAAAATGGTTTTTTTCTTTTAAAACAGAATATGTAAACAGGAAGTGAAAGGAATTTTTTTAATTTTTTTATTTGATCCTGCAAAATAAAGGTTACAGATGAAAACAAATATATGGATTTTTTTAATTTATATACACAAAAGGAGGGGTGAATGATTGTGGATCATGGCGATATGGGAGGATCGAATCCGATTGTCCGACCACCATGCGTGGTTGGAGTTGATAGATCATGAAAGATAGAAATTGAATGCGGAGAGATTAAGAACGTGAGATGAAAATCCAGTCGAAGCGGATCAAATCGTGATGATTTTTTTCTAATATCTAGAAAAACAAAATAGGATATAATTAAAATGCAAAATTTAAACAATGATTAACCAAAGATAAAAACGAGAAAACTGATGGATCTCACCTTAGGAGAGGAAATTGACCATAATCGCCTCGACAAGGGCGACTTGGTGTCACCAGACGGCTTGGAGACTCGGCAACTTTCTCGACGAAATTTTCTCTCAGAGATTGGCCTCCTCTCTCTAAAGATTGATCAAGTTGGAATGAGAGAGAATGAGCCATATAAATACAAAAGATAGAGATCAAATTTGAATTTTTGAATTTTTTGGTGGAAGAGATAAGAGAGATGAAATTTGAAATGAGATAAAGTAAAAGAGAGATAAAAATATTTACAAAATTAACTATTTTTTTAATTATCGTCACTTTATTTATTTGAATAAAAATTGTTATTTTTTTATTTTTTATGGTGGTTAATTAAAAATAGCAACTATATACATATACTATATATATTTATAACATTATGTACATGGATAAATGAGGAAATTATTTTTTTATTTTTATTTCTAAATATTTAGTAAAAAATATTTACAAATATATAGAAATACAATATGTACAAAATACATGGGAAAATTGCACAAACCACCCTAGAAAACCGACTTTTCCGCCGTAACTCCAAAAATTATGAAAATACAACCATTTTAAAAATAATTTAATTTAGAATACAATGGAAGTGAGATTGATTCAATTTGAGCTCATATGGAGCTGGAATTGGTCTTTCAATTAGTGCTTAGTAGCCTTTTCCAAGTTTGGTTACTTTTATTCTGTACATGATTTAATTGTGCAATTATTTTTATTAATTAGAACACATTTTTATTTACAACTTTGGTTTTGAAAGTTATTTGATTTGAGGACAATTAATGCATAAATAAATTTATGTCAATTTTATACAGATATACACAAAATAAGTGAGAAGTATTTACAACAACACAACATTTTTTGGATTTTCTTCTTAAGGACCCTATCTCCCCCTACTTTATTCCTGATCGATCAGGTCAAGTCTTGACCTTCTCTCGAGGTTCGGGTCGGCCTGTACACAGTCTTCCTTTTTTTATTATATTCTCTATTTTTTCTTTCTTTCTTTCTTTATTTATTTTAGGTTAAAATTAGTAAGAAGTGTACAATACTTAAACACAGATGCAAGTTTGTAAGAATATGGAGTTAGTTTTATATGCAAGTGTTTTATAAGGGATTTCAAGCTAAATGAATAATGATGATCAATCGCTGATTCATCATCCCCCTATGCTTTACCTTTGCTAGTCCCTTAGCAAACACTTATTTGAAAGAATAAGTGAATAAAAAAGAAAGAAAAAGAAAGGAAAGATAAAGAAGGTAGGACAATATTGAGTATTAAACTTATCTTCATAAAATTGTTGTTTGGAGCTCTGCCGGGCCTTTGGATTATTAGTGTGTCGGAACTTCTGTGAGACTTAGAATTTTAAAATCGATAACCTTTAAGTTATACACATCATTGTCACAGTTTCAACTCAGAAGTCATCTTAGATCAATCCTCTTCCCAAAGCATACCCTCTGAACATTGAAAAATCGACTCATGTGTATGAAATGTTTTATCTCTTCTCATCCAGAATGCAAGACTACCATGCAAATCTCCTCTTCAATAACTCGTCCTCAGGGAGTCAGGTATTTCCTTCTAAAGTCTGTCGCGTTGTGTTCACAATCGAATTGTTGGAGAAGTTAGAAGAAGGAGAAAAGAACTGGAAAGTGGCCAATGAAGTCACCTCTCCTTGTGAAGCTGGCCAATGTAGCCAAGTCTCCATCAAGATCTGCAGGTTTTCTTGAAGCTTGTACCTTTTTGGTCAGATATTTACTTGGTAGTGGCTTCTTTTATTTGGATTTTTGGTGGTTCTGATTGGATCTTGTTGTGCCCCAACGGATATAGAATCTTTTTGTTTCCGTACATGTTTTAGGGTCTTAGAAAAAAATGTGCCCAACCGTCCATCCCTTTTTCCGAAGCTTTATTTCAACACATACTCCGGTCTTTAGATTTCCACGCTACAAGAAAAGAAACTCACACAGTCTTCCAACATCCCATCTGAGTTGAGCTAAGTTCATAGTGCGAGAGTACGAAGTAATTCCCTATTCCAGAGTTATACCCGTAATAAAGAGACCAGGTTAGACACTAAGAGTCAAACATTGCACATTGTCATGTGAAACTCAAAGAATTAAGTCAAAGAGCTAAAGCTTCTAAAATACTAATTCTTGGTGAAGTTCCTCTGAGAATTAGTTGGATTAAGGTCCAACGAAGCTCTATTCTTCAATTTTATTCCATACGAAAATGAAAAACACAAATCATTCACCCCCCATACTTAGTATAAAGCACATCCTAAGTATAGCATATATACACACAGAAAAGGGGTGAATGATAAAACGAGATAAGAAAGAGTGAAACGAAAGGATATACAAGAGGAGTGGATGTACAAAGATCAAGAAGGTCGAAAACGAACCTTCTTGCGGGACCCCTGAGGTATGGATTTGACAAGGTGTAGGTCGATATTTGGGTTATCATTAGATATAAACTGAGTAGAATCGGCGAAGAATGTATACTCAGTAGTTTCAGATTGTGCAGGTCTGAACCGGTTATTGAAAGTAGTGTGGTCATGTCCTGCTTGGGAAGTCTCACAAACATCAAAGTCAAATGGCTCGAAATCATTATCATAAAAAGTTTGATCAATTTCCGCGTGGCGAGCCTCTACCGGATCATCATCTTTATCAAAAGGCCCAAATTCCTTTATAAAAGCAATCAAATCAAATTTGGTTTGATCGGTCTCGTCTAACTCAGGGTGAATAGGAACAGACTCATCAGTGAAAGTAGTCGAATCATGTCCATTCTGTCTAGTCTCAGGGTCTGCCTTCCGCTCTAGGGTCTCTATCGTGTAAATTAGACGGATGTCATCTATGCATCTCCACATACCAGAATGGAGGAACTCCAAGGTCTATGCTTTCCGAGTCTTCCTCCTTCAAGAGGAATTCTTGGGTTTCCTTATCATCCAACATATAACAAGAATATCTGATATTAACATCTAGGTCAAATTCCTTGGGGTTGGCTAACACGGGAGGGCTCTCATGGGAGGCAGGTCTCTGGTCGATAGTGGGTGTAGTGATCAACACATCGCTCCCTACATGCGAATGGAAGCGAATCTCTACTGAACCATAATCAATAAAGGCTCCCACAGAGGTGAGGAAAGGCCATCCTAGGATGATCGGAGGGTGCTCCACAGGGGTGGAGGTCTCAATGGGCATTATAACAAAATCCAAAGTGAAATTCATGCCTTGAATAAGAATGACAATGTTTTCTAGAATACCCTTCGGCCTCTAGATATATCCATCAGCAAATTGAACTATCATCCTGGTTTTCTTGAGAGGCCCAAGATGAAGAGACTACACCATAGAGAAGGGTATTATATTGATTGATGAACTGCCATCAAGGAGAGTGTTATCACAAGAATAGTCAGATATGGAGCAGCTCACATGAGGTGTGGTAATGTTCCCTTTCATAAAATATGGATGGTGAGAGATGGCGTAGGCAGTGGCCATAGTCAAGATGTGACGCTCAGATCTTCTCCTTCGCTTCCTCTTCTTGTGTTGAGGAGTAGATAAATCTGTCATGGCCTGTTGAAGTGTGGCTTTAATAATCTCGTGAATCATGGCCAACACTTCAGGTTCAGTCAACATTTTTTCTGAATTTTTGGACCTCCACCAAACAAGGGAGGAGGTCAGAATCAGCATTTACATGAGGATTGCCAAGAGCAGTCTTTATAATGGAATCCTTGGGGTCAAGATCCGGACATGTGGTGGATATATGTGTGGATAAATAATCGGGCATTTGGGTCCTCTCCTCACAAAATGAATCAATAATGTGTCTCCCAAAATCTTTTTGGATTTTCAAAATTTTCTTATTTTTTTGTATGTTGGGTAATTGCAAGCTCTCATGATTATCCTCAAATGAATCCATATCCTCAAACAGTGTAACAGTGTTCTGTCTCGTATTTATATTAAATAGATTGCTAATCTTCGAATTCATATTCTCCATCATCTGGTTCAGTATATCAAGTGTGGAAATCATGAAAGGTGACTCCATAATCTCAGGATCAGGTGGGTTGAATGAGGGAGGGTGAAAATCATCGTTCGATTCCTTAAATAATGGATTAGGCAGATATGCACAAAAATCAGGTGGAAAGTCCTCCTGGAAAAAGGAAGGTGGATCATCAGGAGAGTACGAGGTATCTGCGACAATCGTATCATTAATTTATCTAATTCACTAAGATCTCGTGTTAATAAAATGGCACCGTTGGATGACGGTGGGCACAACACGTTGGGGCGGCGCCGCTGGGCACTAGGAGCCTCCGATGCTGGAGCGGACGGGAGAACGAAGGGGTGGGGCCGCGCGCGGCTGGCCAGGCGCGGCGGCACGCGATGCTGCGGTAAGAGGGTGCAGGGCGGCACTGCTGCCTGGGTTTTATTATTTCTTTTTTATTATTATTTGTACTGTAATCAGATGACAAAAAATTGGTTTCTTTTCTTTTAAAATAAGAGATGTAAATAGAAAGAGAAAGGAATTCTTTTTAGTTTGTTTATATTTTTTATTTGATGCTGCAAAACAAAGTTTAGAGATGAAAACAAATATATGGATTTTTTTATTTATATACACAATAGGAGGGGTGAACGATTGTGGATCTTGTCAATATGGGAGGATCAAATCCGATTCTCTGATCACCGTGTGTGGTCGGAGTTGATAGATCGTGGAAGATAGAAATTGAATGCGGAGAGATAAAGAATGTGAGAAGAAAAATCGAGTCGAAGCGGATCGTGATGATTTTTTTTAAGATCTAGAGAAACAAAATACGATATAATTAAAATGCAAAATTTAAACTACGATTAACCTAAGATAAAAATCAGAAAAATGATGGATCTCACCTTAGGAGCGGAAATGGACCGTGATCGCATCGACAAGGCTGACTTGCTGTCACCGGACGGCTTGGAAACTAGGCAACTTTCTCGACGAAATTTTCTCTCGTAGATCGGGCTCCTCTCTCTAAAGATTGATCAAGTTGGAATGAGGGAGAAGGATCCATATAAATAGAAAAGATAGAGATGAAATTTGAATTTTTGAATATTTTGGTGGAAGATAAGAGAGATGAAATTTGAAATAAGATAAAGTAAAAGAGAGATAAAATTACTTACAAATTAACTAATTTTTTTGAATTTTCATCACTTTATTTATTTGAATAAAAAATGTTATTTTTTTAATTTTTTATGGTGGTTAATTAAAAATAGCAATTATATACATATACTATAAACATATATGAGATTATATACAAGGGTAAATGTGGAAATTAATTTTTTTTTTGTATTTTTAAATATATAGTAAAAAATATTTTTAAATATATACAAATACAATATGTACAAAATACATGGGAAAATTGCACAAACCACCCCAGAAAACTGACTTTTCAACCATTACTCCAAAAATTATGAAAATACAACCATTTTAAGATAATATAATTTAGAATCCAATTGAAGTGAGATTGATTCAATTTGAGCTCATATGGAGCCAGAATTGCTCTTTCAATTAGTGCTCATTGGCTTTTTCCAAGTGTGGTTACTTTTATTATGTACATGATTTAATTGTGCAATTATTTTTATTAATTAGAACACATTTTTTTACAACTTTGGCTTTGAAAGTTATTTGATTTGAGGTAAATTAATGCACAAATAAATTAGTGTCAGTTTTATACATATATAGACAAAATAAGTGAGAAGTATTTACAACAACACACACACATTTTTTGGATTTTCTGCTTAAGAACCCTATCTCCCCCTTCTTTATTCTTGGTCGATCAGGTCATGTGTTGACCTTCTCTCAGGGTTCGGGTCAGCTTGTACACAGTCTTCATTTTTTTATTATTTTCTTTATTTTTCCTTTATTTATTTATTTATTTATGTTAGGTTAAAATTAGTAAGAAGTGTAAAATATTTACACACAGATGCAAGTTAGAAAGAATATAGAGTTAGTGTTACATGCAGGTGTTTTATAAAGGATTTTAAGCTAAAATGATTGAATGAAGATGACGAATCGCAGATTCATCAACAACCAATTAAAACCTAAAGCTAGGGGCTTCAGTCATAGATAAAAATAAAATAAATTCAGAAAACACAAATCCATGAGAAACAATTAAAAATAAAAGCAATAAAATTGAGAGAAAACAACGATGAGGTCTCCCAAGTGTACCAACACTTTACAAACAGACCCCGAATAATAAGGTATATAGTTTCATTTTACAAAAGTTTGAATGAATAAAATGCTAAATAAATCATAAACTATCTACACTCCAATTATTGGTCTCTCTCAATTTTTCTCCTCCTCTTGCACTCTCCTACATGTTCGAGAAGAATCAATCTGCCTTCGCTTCACTAGAGTGCACTTGTGTTCCTAAGAAAGCCGCTCCAACTCGTCCGACCATCACAAGAAAAAGGAAAGAAAGAATGTGTATGAGACACAATTATTAAAATACGAGCAAGATACAAAGGAACTAGATATAGTGAATATGAATAATAAATAGGTGTAGAAAAATATAAAAAGGAATTTACAACCAAGAAGAGCTAGTTAAATGAAAAACCTAACTACCCTCGATGTGCCTCTCTGGCAATGGTGCCATTTTGTTGAGAGAGATTTTCAAGGGTTTTTATTTATTAAAATAAATGCAAGGTCGTTGTCGCAAACCAAATAATCTCTCAACAAAAAATTATTTTCTTCTCAAGCAAAATTACTTACAAAAATGTAGCAAGAGAAAATTTTTATTTGATTGACCTATATAGCAAACAAGAACTCTAAGAGGCTACAAATCCCGAGGGTTGTCCTAATAATTGACAAATCAATGAAAAGAAATAGGAAATTCAAATGCCAACTATCTTGGTTTTTCTTAGAATTTTATATTTTTAAATTTTTCATGTTTTTATTTTATTTTATTTGTTTATTTTTTTGTTAAAATAGTAATAAATATACAACATTTACACATAGATGTATGTTAGTAAGAATATGGATTTATCAATATGCACAAGCGTTTTATAAGGGATTTTAAGCTAATATAAATGAATAAAGACGAAGAAATGCGTCATCTTTATTTCTTTACATGCAATAAAATCAAATACAAAAATCAAATTGACTTGAGCACGACAGCTTGGTCCAACAACAAATTAAACTTGAATTAGTGGGTGAAGGGATTCCTTCGATGGTGATTGATTAGAACTGTGTCTCCGGCCACCGTACATGGTCGGAGGTGAGAGATTGTGCGAGGTAGATAAGAAACGTTAGAAAATCTAAGGTGGATGTGGAATCGAAATAGGGGGCGAATCAAATCGTGATGAAAAATTAGGAACGAGAAGCTATGATCTAGAATTAAAAATGGATAATGAATATAAAACTAAAATTAGTCCTAAAATTATCTAGATGAAAGATTAAAATGAGAAATAAAGTGAATCTCACCGTGGGAGCAGATGGAAGCAGTGATGGCCTCGACGAGGACCGACTTGCTATCACCGGATGGCTCGAAAGTTAAGCACCTTTCTACGACAATAATTCTCGTGGAGATTAGGATCCTCTCACAAAAGGTTTATTAAATGGGAATGAGGGAAGAGGAGCCAAATAAATTGAAAAACTTTAAATTTCAAAATTTAAATGGAGTGGAAAAAGGATGAAAGATTTTAATGGTAGAAATACATAAACAAATAAATAAATAAATTAGTTAATTAAATTAACAATAAATATCAAAAACGTAATGAGCCATCTTAATTTTGGGTTAATTAAGGAATTATTTAAATCATATACAATTGGTATATTATTTACATAATTAAATAAATATAGTATTTTCATTACTTTAATAATTTAAATAATAAATGAAAATTATTTCTTTTTTAGTAGTCGTTATTTAAGGAAATTAATTGTATACATATAATATATACATATGGTACATTATACACATAGTTAAATAATGAAATTATGTTATTTTATTGATAAAAAATATTTTATTTTTATTTTAAAAAAATTATTAGAATTTTTTGCAATTATTTACAAATATAATATGTATAAAAAATATTGATAATTATATACAATAAATAAATGGTAAAATTGCAAAAACAATCTGAGAAAATCATCTCTCAAATCGTAACTCCAAAAATTGTGAAACCTCTACCATTTCAAAGATAATTTAATTTATAATACAATGGAAGTGAGTTTGATTCAATTTAAGTTCATATGGAGTCAGAATTGGTATTTCATTTATCGTTTTACGACTTTTTCCGAGTGTGGTTACTTTATTTTGTACATGATTTTATTTTATAAGTATTTTTATTATTTTGGAAAAAATATATTCACAATATTTGTTTAGAAAATTATTTAATTTGAGGTCAATTTATGGACAAATAAAATAGTGTAATATTTATACAAATATACACCGAAAAAATAAAAATGGAAAGTATTTACATAACTTTTTTTGAGTTTTCTTACTAAAGACCCTATCTCCCCCAACTTTATTCCTGGTCGATCAAGTCAAGTCTTTACCTTATCTCAGGGTTCAGATCAGCCTGTATTTATTATATATATAGTCTTTTATTTTCTTTTTTTTCTTTATTTCTTTCTCTATTTATTTTAGGTTAAAATAGTAATAAATGTATAATATTTACAAATAGATGCAGGTTGGTAAGAATATGGATTTATCAATATATACATTTGTTTTATAAGGGATTTTAAGCTAAAATAATTGAATAATGATGATGAAATGCATATTCATTAATAGTCTATATTTTGTTTATTTTTCCTTTATTTATTTATTAGAAACAATGATACTTATACATTGATTAATAAATAATAAATAATAATAAAAATATGGATTTATTTATATTTACATGTATTTAAGAGGGGATTATAAGGTAGAATGAATGAATTAAGATGATGAAATGCAGATTCATCACACTACATCGGAAGTACTTTCTAATTGATGCCACTCACTAAGTGTAGTGAGCACATCCCAAGTTTGATGCCAAGAAGTTGAACCCTGAGTGTGTGATCGCTTCCTCAAGGCGTCTGCCACCATAATCCCCTTCCTAAGGTTTTAGGAGATGGTACAATCATAGTCCTTCAACAGCTCCATAGATTGCTTTTGCCCTGTGTTCAACCCCTTTTAGTCAAAAATGTACTTGAGGCTCTTGTGGTTAGTGAAGATCTCAAATGTCACCCCATATAAATAGAGGAGAAATATCTTCAATGCAAAGACTACGACACCCTACTCCAAGTTGTGGGTGAGGTAGTTGCGCTCATGTTTCTTCAGTTGATGTAATGCGTAATCTACAACTCATCCTACTACATCAGAACAACACCCATCCCTTAGAAGCAGAGATGTAAACCATAAAGTCCAATGTTCCCGAAGCAACGGTAAGGATGGGTGTGAATGTCAAGTACTCCTTGAGTGTATAGAAGCTCAACTCACATTTGTCACTCCATACAAAAGGCACATCCTTCTACGTCAATCGGGTGAGGGGTAGGGCCAACACGAAGAACCCTTTGACAAATATAATGTACTACTAGAGAGGCTAAGGAAACTAGTATCTCTGTAACTGTAATGGGATGCTCCCAAGACACCACTTCCTCTATCTTGGTAAGGTCAACTGACACCCCTAGCCCTAAAACCACGTGGCTCAGAAATGACACCTCAGAAAGCTAGAACACACGCTTGATGTATTTGGCATACAACTGGTGCTCTCACAGTTTATCAAGAACAATACAAAGATTGGACTCATTTTCATGCTCCTCATGAAAGCATTCTAAAACGTCATCAATGAACATGATCATGAATCTATCCATGTAGGGACATAAGGCTCGGTTCATCAAATCCATGAATGTGGCATGTGCATTTGTTAGTCCTAAAGGTATCACTAAGAACTCGTAGTGAATGTATCTAGTACGAAATGTGGACTTCATCATGTCTGCATCCTTGATCCTCAATTAATGGTATCATGATCACACGTCAATCTTTGAGAACACCCCTTCTCTCCAACTAATCGAAGAGATCATCAATCTATGGAAGGGGTAATCATTCTTGATTGTTTTCTTATTCAACTATCTGTAGTCTATGCATAACCTCAAGGATCCATCCTTCTTTTTCATCAAGAGGGCTAGTGCTCCCCATGATGATGTATTAGGGTGGATGAATCCCTTCTCCAATAGCTCATGTAACTACACTTTTAGCTCCTTGAGCTCAGCAGGTGCCAACCTGTACGCAGGGATAGGGATTGACTATGTGTTTGGCAATAGCATGATCTCGACCTCTATCTCACTCACTTATGGTAGTCCAGGTAAGTCATCTGGAAACACATCAGGAAACTAACGCACAACTCTAACATCCTCGATCATCTTCTCATGTGCCACTAAGTCTGCCATGTAGGCAAGGTAGCCTACACATCCCTGGCTAAGAAATCGGTGTGCCGTCAAGGCAAAGACACACTTGATCCCACCCTCAAATGCGCGTCTATCAAACTAAGATGGCGGCACTCTAGGTAAATGGAAGACCGCCGTCCTCCCAAAACAATCCATGCATGTGTGGTGCCTCTCTATCTAGTCCATGCCTAAAATGATGTCGAAGTTCTCTAATTGAATCAACAATACGAATGCAGGAATCTCATGCCCTCCTATCTACATGACTACATCTTCCACTACATGGCAGATGACAAACAATTGGTCCCTTGGGCCCTTGATCTAGTTTAGTGAAACAACCCCCATCACAGACCTGCCTAATATGGGCACCATACTATGTGCAAGGAAGGAAGCGTAGCCCATGAAACAAACATTATGTGTGAAGCGATCTCATGGGTTGAAATCATACCTTTGATGCCAGATCTAGATGCATGAACCTGCTCCTGAGTCACTGCATTCAACTATATTCGAAATGGTGCGCTAGATCCTGCAATACTTATTGTCTGTTGTGGGGCTCGCTGGAAGTAATGGCCTTCCTGTCAGAGTCCCGATCTTTAAAATTTTCTAGAAGACCCGACTGGTCTTCCAATCCATTGTTGTTGTATGCTTGAGCGGTTGGCACACAATGAGCATTGGGCCTTGAAGTAGCCTGTCTGTCTACAATGGTAGCATGTACGACTGCCTACCGATGATAAGCTCCATCTATAAAAAAAATTGTCGCCCCCATGCCTACGACTATGTTTCTGCGTAGGTGATAAATTGATGATTTGTCATCACTTTTTTTATTTATTATCCCTCTACTTAAACTACTGAATAAAATGTAATCCTAATTAGCATTAATTAACATCTAATCTTATGAGTATAATTAACCCTAATTAATGTATGTAAAGTATTATATTACGTGCCTTTATTTTCTATGTTTCCTAAATATTAAAACTACCGAAAAATAAATAATAATTGTAAATAATTGTTTTGACATTAATTACAAATTAAAAATACAAAAAAAGTCTCAAAAAATTAAAAAACTTGTGTTTTTAGTCTCTAAAAATACTTAAAAATGTTGACCTATTTTCACTTGTTTTTCAACTTGAAACTTGTACATCTCAAAATGATCTACAACTTTAATTTTCAAACTATTTCATTTGAAGCCTCTGACCATTTCTTTTTTAATTTAGTTGTTTTTCTTATTTATCTTTTTTCCCATTAGGCCATGTGACGCTTCCACAACTGCCCACATGGCATGCCTCCTCTTCTCCACCCGCTCACTCTTTCCACTATTGATTCGCCTCTGATTGATTTGATCTGTGTTTCTAGCTCCCGCCCACTTCACAACCTCTTGATCTTCCTATCAGCTCCATGACAGCCTTTTGTTCCTTCAGTACTCTAGACAGTCTGATCAATTTGATCAGACGTTTGAGGCATCATCTTCCTCACCCATAACGCCCCCCTCCCCCATGTTCACCTCGTCGACAACCGTTATTCTCCCAATTTTTCCAAAAGTTCTCCACATTCTCCTCCTTCGCCCCCATCTCCACGTCTTTAACCCAATCAGCTTCTATCTCGTGGGCCCCTAAGACTTCATGTACCACCTTCTATGACAAAAAACGACGAATACAATCTCCACGATCATTATCCTATAACCATCGTCCACCTCCCAAAATCCACCTCCGGCTCCTCCATTGCATGGGGTCCACCATTACGAGATGCTCTGACATAACTCTCTTCCCCTCCTCATGAAAGGGGATGCAGAATAAAGATGCGACAATGGTCGCAGCCTCCGATGATGACCCATGGCTATCCGACCATGTTACGGTCATCATAGTGTCCATCAAGCAGCTCCCAAACGCTGGTGGAGTTCAATGGAGACTCGAGGTTCCTCAGAACGTCAACCCAAGCCACAATCCCTCTACCGTGTGTTCTTAAATCTAAGATAATCAACTCTCACTACTTTTACATGGTTTTCTCATATTTAATTAGGCATTCACCTCCGTTCCCACCTTTGATTGACCACACATACATCTCTGTTGAAATTCCACCATCATTACAAGCCACTCCACTCAACTACTCACCTGTTCCAGAACCTATTCCATGCAAGCCCATTTCTCCTTCAACAATGGCAAAGGAAACCACCTAGGACCTTCACATTATCTATAGCTTGGTCTCTCACTTAACTTCACCACGCACGCACAAGCTTTTGAAGGATACGGAGAAATCCTCAAGCGCATCACGGAAGCGTGAGCGTCGTATCGGATACGATGAAGAACGACTAGTCGTACTAGTTGTTCGGTGCAACGGAATTTAAAAATTTTATTCGATGAAACCACATGATCCAAGAACAATTCTCGGAACGTTTCATCTATAACCACAACAAGTATAATGCAATACCTCTTGAAGAGTGGTTGATCGAGTCTCTAAGAGAAGAGACCTCCTGTCTCAAGTCCGATCGTTGGAGAGATTGCTTGCGAGCACGGGGATGAACCGCGTAGTCCTCGCAATCCAAGAAGTTGATCCAAGCACGATTGCTCCTAATCTCGTCGCACGAGATCAAATGTCTCCTTCGTGAGCGAAGCACTCCATGTAGACGAAGAACCGCAGAGCGTCGAAGCGGCAGCACGATGGCGTGGGCGTCGACGATTCACTCCACCAAGGTATGGTGGACGACCACCAAAAAGAGGGGAAGAGAGGGCTATCGAGTATGGAGAAAGAGAGAGAGAGAAGAGTGCTACAATTGCGTGTAAAGAGAGAGAAAAGTATGCCTCTCTATTTATAGGTTTTTGGGATCCATGGATCTCAATCCATGTGACATATAAAATCAATGGATGAGATTGATTTATGTCAATCCAATGTTCAAGATTGTTGTTGGTAAAAACCAACAACTTGTGATTTAATTTTTATAAATATATTTGATAAATCAAATAAATATTAATACCAAATTAAATCAATCAAATAAGGAGAGAGAATGCAAAGGAGATCAACCTTCCCCTTTAGAGGGAGGTGATGGCCAGCAATCCCTCAAGGGATTTGGTGCTGCCCCCTTCTTTCCTAATGGGAGGGCAATCTCATGGATTCCCATGAGATTGCAAATCTCCTTGATTTTCTCTCTACTTATTTTCCAACAACAAGTTGTTGGTATTTTAATTCACCAAAATAATTCTCAATTAATTTTGGGAATATTGCAATCTTGACATTGGAATATTGTGAATCATATTCACAACCCAAAACAAAATGTAATTTACAATTTCAATTAATTAGAAAATGTGTATCCAATACACATTAATAATTAATCTACTAATATAAATTATATTTAGCTCTCTCTAATATATTATAAATCACATTTATAACATATTATGAATAATTGGATATTACTATCCACATTATTCTTATCCATAATAATTAAATCACATTTAATTATATTGGATAATTCTTCATACATCATGATAATTAAATCACATTTAATAATCAACTTCTCTTTGCTTAGATCGTATGGAATTGTTCTTAAACCATTTAAGAACAATGCTATTTCTCCTCAGATACTTGGAGATAAGGACATGGCGATTGTATTGTTCCACGTATAGTGACTTGGACGTTGAGATCACATCTCAAATCCAGATCCCATGGACCTCTCATAGATGCTTGATTAAATCAAGACCGTAAAACTAATATTCTCATTGCATTTGAATCTCATTCAGATCAATGTCCAGTAAATGGACTAAGGTTAGGTCACTTCTCTGATGAGAGGAGTCACTAAAATCCAGACCTGTTTCATCACTCCCTCGGAATGGAAGCGTCATGGTTATACAATCGTTTATGATCAAATCACCCTTCAGGTATTCCCAATACCTACACATCCTGCATACTGGAAGAATCATGATCATCATGAAGATATAGATCATTTTTACACTGTCATCTTCATAGTCTCATCATTAAGTTTCTCAATCTTGGTTCTTGGGATATGGTACATATCATATGCTTTCACAAAGCATATATCTTACCTTCGAATTCATATCATGCTTCTAAAGCATGATGACCATGCATGGAATTTGGTCAATCCCAATACCTCATGAGTGAGCTCATGCCTCCCGGTTCACAAGTGAACCTGTATGATCCCTTTGAGAGATCGTATTACTCATATGCCCTTACATGCACACCAGCTCGCCGGTGAATAGACCTTGATTAGGTCATCAACCTATCGGTCTGCCAAATGTACATACTCAGACATATAGCAATACATCTGTCTCTGGTCAGAGGATGTTTGCCTGTGATGTGACAGCATTCATCATAGGTCTTTGGTTATCTTGATCTCGTTAAGTCAACTCATTGACTCAACTAATATGATACCTCTGAATCAATATTCCCATGCAGAGGACCTGCATCAAGAGGTTGATCAGATATCAGTCTAATGAGATGGGATTGCCATCTCCCACTCAGACTGGAGATCACTACTTGTCAATCATTGATGATGCTTGTTGAGTCCTCTATGTAACTCCTTAGACATTCATCCAAGCATCAGCCTCTATGATTCACTTAATAAATCAACAACTGTATGATTATCCAGTTGGCCATGGTACATAACCCTTATTGTACAGAGGGACCTTATAGTGCATTCATTCATTCAATATCATAAAGGGAGTGAAAACAAAACCAATAACTTTTATTGATAAATCATTTATTACAAAAACATTTATTGTAGGAATGGTTCGCCTCGGGCTCACATTGCTAACAATCTCCCACTAGCCCTCAGAACCATTCAGGAATAATCCTTAAACCCATACTCATTACATGCTGGTCAAAAACCTTCTGTGTCAGAGGTTTGGTAAGAGGATCAACAACGTTGTCGGCGGAGGCCACCTTGGTGATGATGATGTCACCACGCTTTTGAATCTCCCGAATGATGTGGTATTTCCTTTCTACGTTCTTGCTCTTCTGATGCCATCTGGGTTCCTTCGCCTTGGCAATGTCTCCCGTGTTATCGCAGAGTAGTGGGATGGGAGTATCAGAGGAAACTACACCAAGCTCCTGCACGAACTTGCACAACCACACCGCCTCAATTGCAGCATCTGATGCGGCAATCTATTCAGCTTATGTTGTTGAATCTGCCATAGTGTCCTGCTTCTTGCTTCTCCAGCTCACAGCACCACCGTTCAATAGGAACATAAACCCTGATGTTGACTTTCTATCATCAATATCCGATTGGAAGTCAGAATCTGTATATCCCAAGACTTGGAGATCACCATCTCCATAGACCAAGATGTAATCTCGCGTCCATCTTAGATATTTGAATATGTTCTTTACTGCATTCCAGTGTTGTTCTCCATAGCATGATTGGTAACGACTTACCACTCCCACTGAATGGCAGATATCTGGCCTAGTACACATCATGGCATACATTAAGCTTCCTACAGTTGATGCATAAGGACATCCAGCCATGGCCTTCTTTTCCTCAACAGTTTGAGGAGCCATTCCTTTAGACAAGTGGATACCATGTCTCAAGGGTAGGAATCCTTCCTTGGAACTATCCATACGGAATTGTTCTAGAATCTTCTTAATGTATCCATGTTGTGACAATCCCAATATCCTCTTCTCTCGGTTTCTGAACAGCTTCAGACCCAAGATGTAAGAGGCTTCTCCAAGATCTTTCATCTCAAAAGTATGGGACAACCAAATCTTCACACTGGTCATCATCCATGTATCATTCCCAATGATAAGGATGTCATCTACATAAAGCACGATGAACACAATGGCGCTCCCACTAAGCTTCTTGTACACACAAGGTTCATCAGGATTATGCACAAAATCATAACTCTTTATGGTTTCGTCAAATCTAATGTTCCAGCTACGAGAAGCTTGCTTGAGCCCATAGATGGATTTCTTCAGCTTGCATACTTTGCCATCCTCGGTCATGAAGCCCTGGGGCCGCTCCATGTAGATATCCTCCTCGAGGTATCCATTGAGGAAAGTTGTCTTGACGTCCATCTGCCAGATAACGTAGTCAAGATATGCAGGAATAGCCAGCAATGCCCTGATGGATTTAAGCATAGCCACAGGAGAGAATGTCTCATCGTAGTCGATGCCTTCTCTCTGTGTGTTGCCCTTGGCTATGAGCCGTGCCTTGAAAGTCTCTACTTTCCCATCAGGTCCCCTCTTTCTCTTGAAGATCCATTTGCACCCAATGGGTTTTACCCCCTTAGGTGGATCCTCTAGGGTCCATACACCATTCTTATGCATGGAGTCAATTTCTGACTACATTGCTAGCATCCATCTATCCATGTTATGATCCGCGAGTGCTTCATCAAATGAAGTAGGATCATTGTCAGTTTCACTTGAGACATGGAATTCATACCTTTCAGGTGGTGCAACCACCCTCGAACTCTTTCGAAGAGGTATGGGTCTTTTATCTTTATTTATCTCTTCAGTTTCTGATATAGGAAGCTCAGAATCCTCAGGGGATTCTATGAGTTCCTCTACTTCACTTTTGTCTTGACCTTTAAGGAAATCATCCTCCAGAAATTTCACATCTCTAGAGACAAAAACCTTTTGGGTCTCAAGGTCATAGAGTTGGTATCCAATACCATCTCTAACATACCCAATGAAGTAACACTCACGAGTGCGAGATTACAGTTTGCTAGCATCCACGTTCTTCGCATGAACAAAGCATCCCAAAAACCTCAAGTGATTAACACTAGGTTTGGTTCCATACCAGAGCTCATGAGGAGTCTAAGGTACAGATTTGTTGGGAATCTTATTCAGGATATATATTGCAGTCTCTACTGCATATCCCCAGAAACTAAGTGGTAAATGTGCTTTACTCATCATTGAACGGACCATATCCATGATGGTCCTGTTGCGTCTTTCAGCAACACCATTATGTTAGGGAGTTCCAGGAGGAGTGAGGATTGAAATAATTCCATTCTCCTTAAGGTATTCCTTAAATTCATCTGAGAGGTACTCGCCACCTCGATCAGATCGAATTCATTTAATCTTCCTATCAGTTTGGTTCTCAACCAAAACCTTGAACTCTTTGAACTTTTCAAAGGTTTCAGACTTAAGACGTAATAGGAAGATAAACCCGTATCGCGAATGGTCATCAATAAACGTCAAATAATATCGATATCCATTTCGAGTCGCGGTACTGAAGGGACCGCATACATCAGTATGTATTAGGTCAATAATACCTTCACATATTGTAACCTTGTTACAGAAAGGCATCCTAGTCATTTTACCTCGAATACAATGTTCACAGGTAGGTAAAGACCGAACCTGTAAAAAATCCAAAGGTCCATCATTTATCAATCTATTGATCCTATCAACAGATAAATGACCAAGCCTTTGATGCCAAATCATGTTTGAATGATTCATATTACTCTTGGATCTTTTAGGGTTTTTATTAGTGGTTGAAACATTCATGACATGCTCATTAATGCACAATTCATAGAGTCCTCCAGAAGTCAAAATCCCATCTGCAATATATTTATCATAATGATTTATGACTAATTTATTACAAAATAGGAATGAATATCCACTTCTAACTAGCTTAGATACAGATATTAAATTCCTTCTGACTTCAGGTACATAAAGACACTCTTTAAGTACTAGGACTCTTCCACTAGATAATGATAGTCGGCAAGTCCCGATGGCGACTGCTGCAACACTTGCATCAGATCCCATCTGGATGACTATCTCCCCTTCTTCAAGCTTTCTAGTTTCCTGAAACAAATGCAACAAATTACATACACGAACAGAAGCACCAGAATCAACAACCCAACTTCCTTCTCGTCCAACGAGAAAACTGGTTTCAATGATAAAAGTAGATTTCATTCCTGCTGGGGCTTTATCTTTGTCGACCGACTTCAGGTAATCCGGGCAATTACGCCTCCAGTGCCTCGTCTTTTTGCAGTGGTGACAAACGTCGGTTTTCTTCGATGCCATTAGAGTAAATGCATTGGAAGATGAGCCAACACTTTATCCCTTCTTCTTTCTCTTCTGGGATGGGCCCTTCTGAGAACCTTGCTTCCAACCGCACTTCCCTCTAGCCTGTGCAACCATTGTAGTGCCAGTGGGACCATCTTTCTTCATTACGTCTTCTGGAGACTTTAATGCAGCAAGAAACCCAGCATTTGTACTTCCAGCTTATTCATGTGGAATGACACCACAAAGTTATTGAAAGATTTGGGCAATGACAACAGAATGAAATCGGATTGCATGTCTGCATCCATCGTCGCCCCCAGAGTCTCCAGCTCTGACAAGTACCCAAACATTTTGAGTACGTGTTCACGGACCGAAGTCCCTTCCTGCATCTTGCAACGAACCAATTCATTCATAACATTGTACCGCTGGGTGCGGTTAACTTCACCAAACATGTCCTTTAGATTCTGTATGATTTCCTGGCAAGTACTCATCTCCATATGTTGTTTCTGGAGAACATTGGAGAGAGAACCCAAGATGTAGCATCTAGCCAAGACATGATCTTCATCGTACTTGTCATTATATGCTTTGTCTTCCTTTGATTTAGGATTTTCAAGCTTGTCTTCAGAGAGCACATAGCTGATGCGCTCCGTCGAGAGTACAAGCTCCAAATTAAGGATCCAATCCGAGTAATTTGGTCCGGTCAATTGGTTGACTTCCAGAAGCCTGCTTAGTGGGTTCATTGCCTTCATTTTCTGAAATTGAGAATGCACTATATTAGAATATAAAGTATTCAATTTAGTTTTATTTGATCAAGGCAATTTAAATCAAATTAGTCTTGCTATGTCAACTATGAAAGTTCATTCCCTTATTCACTTTCAAAGTAGGAGATATACTTACCGATATATCTCAAGCAAGAACTGGGATCACCTCTTTATCTTTGTCATATCCCAATAATATGAGAACCTATGACTCCAATAAAGAGAAGCGGGAACACATTCCGCCTTGTTAGTCTAACTTGCATTTCCCAATTCGGTCTTTAATACCCGAACCCACTACCCCTAAGGTGATGTTGACTCGTCATTAATTGAACCAACCGTCAACAGGAATACAACTCGCTATGCGCAATCCAATATCGCCCCAATAATATGAGGACCCGATATTGGGGTCACTACGCATACATCCTTACTCTTTTGATAAGCGACGAGCCTAATCCAAATGGATCATATGCAGGAGTTGTCACTTCGGACAGGAGTCTCCCACATATAATATTTGGCGACGAAACCCTTCCCCTTGATGGGAGACCATGGATGTCACTTATGTGATCCTCCATCTCTTATTCAAATTTAATTAATTACTATGAATCACATTCATACAATTAATTCTTCCAAGGGAATTATCAACTCTAATCATTATAAAGTATTCTTAATTGTATATAATTAACTTAATCATATTAAATTAAATATCAATCCAATTCAATCAATCAAACTTATTTTTATGCTTGAATACATATGGTATTATTCTCAAAGTAGGTATTAATTTGTATTTTAATAATTAGAAAAATACACTTAATCCCTCGGACATTATCCCGGTCCTACCCTTTGTCATGGCCAGTACCGGCGGGAGTGGGACGGACCACATACGTTGCAACCCGCTACCCCAGAGATCCCCGACTAGACACCATATTCGCCTCGGGAAAGGATAATGCCAAATTGATTAATTTTTACTTGAGATGATCATCGGTTCTTCAACCGAAATTATACCATATAGTAATCAAAATAATTTTGATTATAAGGAAATTTGCTATACAAATTCCCAATCCTATTCAAGCAAGGAGTTTGATGATTGTGATTCCAATTATGATTTAGATTAAATCTAATCAATTAATTGGTTAGGGCCAAGTCAATTAAGGAAATAATCATCTTCTAATATTTCTCAAATATTTTCCATAATTATTACTCGAAATTAACAATTAATTTCATTAATTGACAATCACATGGTTCTTGATTAGGACTGTAATTTAAGCAGTGACCCCTACTTACTAAAATTAGCATATCTCAATCATATTAAATCCAAATTAGACAAAATCAATTTTCATGGTTTGCTAATTTGATTTAGGACAGAAAGCAATGATGTTTCACGCATTTCGAGGCAAGTCTAAACAGTAATTAATATTTTAATCACGTTCAGATTTGCAGTTCCCGCAACAGTGCATACATGTTCATTAAAACAACCATATCTTGAGCATACGAAATCCGATTTATGCAAACTAAGATCCTATGGTTTCCTTATTTAATGGGGAACAAAATCCAAGTATTAAATTCGTTTTTAAACAATTTAAATAGTAGCGGATTTATTTACTAAACAGATCTGCGAAATCAAATGCGATGAAAACTTTCGCGACCTTAACGAACCAAAGTCGTCCTCGGTTAGAGAATCATTATTCGAAACCGTCGACCTAAGGCTCTGATACCACTTGAAGGATATGGAGAAATCCTCAAGCGCATCACGGAAGCGTGAGCGTCGTATCAGATACGACGAAGAATGACTAGTCGTACTAGTTGTTCGGTGCAACGGAATTTAAAAATTTTATTCGATGAAACCACATGATCCAAGAACAATTCTCGGATCGTTTCATCTATAACCAGAACAAGTATAATGCAATACCTCTTGAAGAGTGGTTGATCGAGTCTTTAAGAGAAGAGACCTCCTGTCTCAAGTCCGATCGTCGGAGAGATTGCTTGCGACCGTGGGGATGAATCGCGTAGTCCTCGCAATCCAAGAAGTTGATCCAAGCACGGTTGCTCCTGATCTCGTCGCACGAGATCAAACGTCTCCTTCGTAAGCGAAGCACTCCAAGTAGATGAAGAACCGCAGAGCGTCGAAGCGGCAGCACGATGGCGCGGGCGTCGACGATTCTCTCCACTAAGGTATGGTGGACGACCACTAAGAAGAGGGGAAGAGAGGGTTGTCGAGTATGGAGAAAGAGAGAGAGAGAGAGAGAGAGAGAGAGAGAGAGAGAGAGAGAGAGAGAGAGAAGAGTGCCACAATAGCATGTAAAGAGAGAGCAAAGTATGCCTCTCTATTTATAGGGTTTTGGGATCCATGGATCTCAATCCATGTGACATATAAAATCAATGAATGAGATTGATTTATGTCAATCCAATGGTCTAGATTGTTGTTGGTAAAAACCAACAACTTGTGATTTAATTCTGATAAAATATATTAGATAAATCAAAGAAATATTAATACCACATTAAATCAATCAAATAAGGAGAGAGAATGCAAAGGAGATCAACCTTCCCCTTTAGAGGGAGGTGACGACCACCAATCCCACAAGGGATTTGGTGCCGCCCCCTCCTTTCCTAATGGGAGGGCAATCTCATGGATTCCCATGATATTGCACATCTCCTTGTTTTTCTCTCTACTTATTTTCCAACAACAATTTGTTAGTATTTTAATTCACCAAAATAATTCTCAATTAATTTTGGGAATATTGCAATCTTGACATTGGAATATTGTAAATCATATTCACAACCCAAAACAAAATGTAATTTACATCAATTAATTAGACAATGTGTATCCAATACACATTAATAATTAATCTACTAATATAAATTATATTTAACTCTCTCTAATATATTATAAATCACATTTATAACATGTTATGAATAATTGGATATTACTATCCACATTATTCTTATCCATAATAATTAAATCACATTTAATTATATTGGATAATTCTCCATACATCATGATAATTAAATCACATTTAATTATCAACTTCTCTTTACTTAGATCTTATGGAATTATTCTTAAACCATTTAAGAACAATGCTATTTCTCCTCTGGTACTTGGAGATAAGGACAGGGCGATTGTATTGTTCCACGTATAGTGACTTGGATGTTGAGATCACATCTCAAATCTAGATCCCATGGACCTCTCATAGATGCTTGATTAAATCAAGATCGTAAACCTAATTTTCTCATTGCATCTGAATCTCATTCAGATCAATGTCCAGTAAATGGACTAAGGTTAGGTCACTTCTCTGATGAGAGGAGTCACTAAAATCTAGACCTGTTTCATCACTCCCTCGATATGGAAGCGTCATGGTTATACAATCGTTTATGATCAAATCACCCTTCAGGTATTCCCAATACCTACACATCCTGCATACTGGAAGACTCATGATCATCATGAAGATATAGATCATTTTTACACTGTCATCTTCATAGTCTGATCATTAAGTTTCTCAATCTTGGTTCTTGGGATATGGTACATATCATACGCTTTCACAAAGCATATATCTTACCTTCAAATTCATATCATGCTTCTAAAGCATGATGACCATGCATGGAATTTGGTCAATCCCAATACCTCATGAGTGAGCTCATGTCTCCCGATTCACAAGTGAACCTGTATGATCCCTTTGAGAGATCGTATTACTCATATGCCCTTACATGCACACCAGCTCGCCGGTGTATAGACCTTGATTAGGTCATCAACCTATTGGTCTGCCAAATGTACATACTCAGACATATAGCAATACATCTGTCTCTGGTCAGAGGATGTTTGCCTGTGATGTGACAGCATTCATCATAGGTCTTTGGTTATCTCGATCTCGTTAAGTCAACTCATTGACTCAACTAATCTGATACCTCTGAATCAATATTCCCATGCAGAGGACCTGCATCAAGAGGTCGATCAGATATCAGTCTAATGAGATGGGATTTCCATCTCCCACTCAGACTGGAGATCACTACTTGTCAATCATTGATGATGCTTGTTGAGTCCTCTATCTAACTCCTTAGACATTCATCCAAGCATCAACATCTATGATTCACTTAATGAATCAACAGATGTATGATTATCAAGTTGGCCATGGTACATAACCCTTATTGTACAGAGGGACCTTATAGTGCATTCATTCATTCAATATCAGAAAGGGAGTGAAACAAAACCAATAACTTTTATTGATAAATCATTTATTACAATAACATTTATTGTAGGAATGGTTCGCCTCGGGCTCACATTGCTAACAGTTTTGGCTATTGCTCCTAACATCTACATGTACCACATTTCATCACTAGTCGGAGCTCTACAATGCTCTCCATTCCATAGTAGGTCCATCAAAGAACCTATATCATCATTCTGATCGAGCAGTGCCTTGCCTTCTCCATTATTCCAGGGGCTTCGCAAGCCTCTTGCGGAGTTGTCGCATGCTTAAAATGATGAGAGTGAGTAAGGAGGAGATGTAGAGGTGTCACTAGAAGACAACCATCACTGTCGTGCGAAGGCAGTGGAGAAGGCGTGGAAGCATGTTATAGATAATATACGATTGCCTAGATCAGATGACCCAGATCATGCCCCAGCCTCAGCCACGAACCACCTAGCTCAGTGGAACTGAGAGCACACATATGCATCTGGCCCGTCACTTGGCCCCGAACCTACAACCGACCCCAAGCCTAACTCTCAACCTGTGTATACATGTAAGGCATGCGTGAGTTGGAAAATTTGCATCAAACACCGGCTAAATTCTTCAGCTTTCAAATAAGTTCATGATGCACATGCCTTGCATGGCACTCATGGAAAAATTACACGTGGACCCTCTCCATTTCTAGAAATTATAAAAAGCTTTTCACACAGTTGAGAAAATTATAGGGAAGACCCATCGAGTTTTTATATTGCAAAAATGCCCCTCAATGGGATATTTGTTATAGTTTTGTATATATTTCTCCTGTTTTTATTGCAATTATGTTGCTAGACTATATGCTTCATATCTTGAGCATCTGAACTCTAATTTTGGTGATTAAGTTTCATTATTTTGCTTTTTTGATGCTCTAACTAATGGTACATCTACTTGAGGATCTGACGTTGATGACGCGCTCCCCATCATGATTTAAGAAATGAAATTGCGAGCATTAGCGATCGTGGATAGATGAGCCCTCTATCAAATAAATCTATAATAAACAAGAGAGTGAGAGAGGTAAGTGAATTCGAAAATAATAAGAGTTTCTATATGTTATTTTTCATATGATATTTAAAATTTGAGTGTCCCTAGGATGAACAGTAGGAGGTAGAAAGTGTACTTAGAATTCGACGTTGGATTTTGTAATTGATTTTTCTTCACAAAAGCTCTTTTTTGTGTTCTTTAATTTTTATGGTTTTGTAATTTATTTTAATTTTTATTTTTTTTATTTTTATTTTTAATTTATAATTTTGTTTTGATTTTTAAAAAATGATTATCTTGGAAAAGTAATAATATAATATAGTAGATAGAGTATAGTGTAATGTAATATTATACTATAGTGATCAAACGAAAGATAGAGAATGAAAATTATTTTTTTCTTTTTTCAAAATGAAAAATATATTTTGAAAAATGATATACTATACACTAGATATATGTTAATCTAGGTAAATGATATTGTATAGTAAAAATGAGGACAAATATTTAGCAACTAGCTCGAAGTCAAAGTCAACAAAGCTCAAAACAAAACAAACTTCGGAAAATAAAATCACAATAAAGAAATGTTGAAAAATCATGAAAAATACATCAAGAGAACACACTAGTTTTATATTGTGAATATCCTAGAAAAATCACCAACAAATAATGTTGTTATGATGTCCAAAAGTCTATAGATGTACAGAGGAATAAGTGCACGAAAATAAATAAAGTCTTTTGGAAAGAAAATAAAGTTCTAGCATTTAGGTCCCTATGGAGGGATGTAAATGCGATTATATGGAAGTCTAGAGGCATGCAAAAATTTCCAAAACTTGGTTCTTTAAGTGTAAAATTTCCAAATGTCTTCAATCGGTGATTGTCGTATAGGTACCGGAGCGAAGGTACCTGAGCAGAGTAGAAAGGGCCAGAAGGGGGCTCCCCCCTGGAACTCCCTAACTAAGAGGTTATGAGTCAAATATAATGGATAAAAGCCTCTAGGGTTCCATGTCTGGGAATAGCTTCTAGGTCTTGTGCAATGTGGATTTCTCCTCCGAATGATGCGAAAAATGTATAGATGCTAAATCACGATCGCTTCAAGCACTTGACAAACCTGTGAGAAGGATTGTATAACTCGATTCTGATGGAGTCGGTTTGAATAATGTTGGGATGTTCATGTGAAGTTCAACAAAATAGGGTTCAAAATATGCGTTGTTTGAACTCAAAATTTGAAAAGAATTCACTTAACTAGAATCGAATTTTGATTGTAATCAATAGAAGTATGATTAATTGGTCTAAGATGGATATTAATAGGGATAAAAAGTATTTAAGACAGATGAAATTGATGAATGGCTATAACCTGGGAGTTGAGGTGTATGACCTCTAGTTATATATCGATGAGGCGGCGACCTTCTCGGAGTTGTGCATGACGGTCACGACCAAGATTCAAGGCAGTAACACCCATGAACTCTACCTGTGCAACCCTCTTCAACATGAAATGGCCCAACTTCCTTGTATGTCATTCAAAGAAGAAGATCTAGAGCTTGGAAGTACGAGGCTCGATCAGTTAAACTGTAGTTTGGAGAAGTTGGTTGAATGCATCGACTGTGAGTGTTTAAATAGGTGAAATGGAATGGAGTTTGGGTATATCAAATGGTTGGCATGGATTAGGTATGATCAATGTAGGAGGTGTAGAATTTGGATTGGAGTTAGGATTCAAATCAAAGGCCAGAATAAGTGTTTAAGTCGGGTTGTTGGCAACAAGTAGCCTCCTGAGTTCTTAGAAGAAGACAACAGTGGTTTTGACATGTGTCATCACCACATAAATCTAGAACCGAAAATACATTAGAAAATATATATTAATAATTAAATAATTTTATTTTAAAAAGGTATAAAATGAAAAATGTAAATAATTAAATTATCTAAATTATGGAATATTATACAAATACAAATAATATATATATATATTAAGATATATAAATAAAATATAAATAAATATATAAAATAAAATTGATAAATATAATATACATCTTTAATTCAATGTTTTATTAAATAGGATACCATTTTTATATTTTATTAATTTACAAAATAATAAATAGGATTTATAGGATTTTCTGTGGTTGTTTTTCATATATTAATAAGTACATGTATCTACACTACAATTCATTTTTACCACTGTTTAATAGTTTTTTTATTTATTTAAAATATTAAATACATATTTTATTTTTGGATTTTATCTTATAAAAAAACTACAAGAAAATAATTAAAGACGGTTAAATCAATTGTACTATAAATGCTATATATAGAATAAATAAATAGCCCAGAAGCCCATTTATCATTAGCTCTTAAATTTGACCTTTTGCAAATGGACTTCATTTTAGATGAAATAACCTTCATTAATTAGAGAGTTTTATAAGTTGAACTTTTAAGGTGAGTAGAGTGAAATCATTGTTTGTATTACATAGTTATGAGGGTTGGAAGTTGGGAAAATGACAACTTTGAAGTTTGTATACTTGGCATATTTACAAGTTGGTATTTTTTATTATTTTTATATTTATATACATATTTTTATATAAATATTGGTGAAGATTTTAGTAAAAAAATTATACATGTGAATTAAATAAAATTAAATGAAGATTGTCAACATTTAATAAAAAAATGGAATTAATGTGTTATGTACTTGGTCAATTATTTTTGTATTTTCTTCCTTATCTCCCTTTACTTTATTATTTGTCGTCCAAGTCATGCTGCCTTGTTCTCAGGGGTTAGGTTATATAAATACAACTGATAGCTATATTTAAAATTTCTAAGTCATACGGTACATATATACATCTATACAATCTTCCTTATTTCTTGTTTATTTTATTTTTCTTATTTTTGTATATTTTTAATGCATAAAAATGCATAAATCATTCAATATATATTATCTCATATTGCCTTATTTTTAATGCCATTCGCTTAAACGTGGATTTAAAATAATGCATAAATCATTAATGAAATTAATCACCTATGTATTGCTCAATAAATTTATTACTTTAGGGGCATATTTGTGCAATAGTCTATGCTTTCATATCATATAATTTTGTTGCATTATGTCACCATATTTAACTTGCATGAAACCCCTAAAAAATTCATTTTGTGGCATGCATTATGTATTGCGTCGTATTATTTGTGCATTGTTGACCTAGTAGATAAATATATCACTTAACTTATGTATCAAAATCTGGGAAACCTCTTGTTTACCCTTTCGAAACTTCCTTAGTGAGACAATCATCTCTGTAATTTCTAAATCATAATTACTCTTGTAAAACAAATAAAATTTTATGACCTCGGTTTAAGAACTGTAAGAAAAAAATATCTTTTTTACAGCTCCTCAAATCAATCCCCAATGCAAATGGTGATCCCACCCCTACCCTAAATTTTGTAGTTTGTGGAAATAAAGAGGATATCTATGACAACATTTGCATGTACTACATAGTGAGCAGCAAGCAATAAAATGAACTAAGCTAGATGCAAGTAGAGAAAACATGAAACTAAGTAATGATTAACTTCTAGGTACAATCAGCAACGACTTCCCCAATGGTTGACATTTGTGTAAAAAGAATATGCCCACTAGACTAAGCATCCTAAAAGCATTATCTAAGCCGGTTGGTTAATATATGACTTGAGACAAATATAAAACCAGTCTTATATTCTGTGAAGTTGGATATTTGGATTTTTTTCATTCATTTATATTGGCATGAATCAAAAAAAGGTCCTTATAATAGTTTATCAATTTTCCTCAACTTTTCTACAACACTAAACATCCCATTGCTTCCAGGTTGAAAACATGTTTATACAGTAAGAATATGTCTCTCTTGTTTTATATGTTTCTGGTGCCCCATCATCTTTTTCAATCTCATAAATAAAAATTTCTCTCGACCACCTAGTCATGTTGTCAAAGTTGAGAAATGGAAAGGTACATAATAGATTGATCCAAAGATGCCAATTCATTATCACTAGATCCCTCATAAAGAGTATTCAACTTCTTTTTAAAAGATGGAAATACCATGCATCCATGAGCAATGTCAAATGTCAACCTGAAACTAATATGATTATACTAAAAAGAATTACTATTTATCAAGTTGAAAAACCTAATCCCCACCTTATGGCATTAATGGAATAAAATCGAAAGACAAATAATCCAATAACTCAGAAATTTGCAATGGCCCTAAAAATGGATGTGTGTGATGGGGTCTGAATCTGTCCACTCAACCAATTGATCCTAAAATCCCCTCTTCATTAAGAGGATTAAACCACCAAATTGAATGTTTATTGATGAATTAGGTACTTTCAAATGGATGGACACGGTCTCTTCAATCAACTTCAACATTGTGAGGTTCTTTGTTTAGAGTTTTGAGAAGGGACTCACCACCAAATCCATTTATCTCTTCTCTCATATATGCCATTAGAGTGCAAAAAATTAAAATAATGGCTCCTAGTAAACTATGCCAAAGTGGTTTCCAGAATGGCTGAAAGCCAAAGAAACAATGCCAATGTAACCACGACCCTTATAAAATTTTAAGTATGTCCCTTTAGATAATCTTATTCTAACACAAAAGCTTGTGTAAATAAGAAGGAAGATATATGATCAAAATTCATACAGAAACCACAACAAAAGGCACATCACACCTCAAGAAAAACTCATCTCCTCATAACCATCCCCCCTTGAGAATGATGCGTTGAGTTCTTCGTTGACGATGAGAACAAATGCATAAGGATGACCTCGACCTTCTCTATACGGTAACAGCTTCAGATCGTCGATCCGAAGTGCTCTGATGAGCTATGGTGGTGCTCCGAGTAGGGGGAGGACAGAGGAGGGGTTGTTGTATATGGGTTCGGGATTTTTGAAAAGGTGTGCAGATTTTTGGGGTTTTTATGTTGGTCAAGATTCGAATCCGGATCTTGGTTCAAATCTAAATTTGATCCAGATAATGATTCATTAAAATTACCGTAACTCGGTCTCTCAAACTCTAATTTTTGTGTTCATGGACATGTTGGAAAGGTCTCAACAAGCATTACATGATGGATCTTCCATTCACATGTTTGGATAATGTATAAGAGCAGTTTTGAAGAATAAGTTTGTGTTCTAATACGATGTATCCCACAAGCATAGTGAGCCTTAGTTCCTCTACAAACAGGGAGATTGATGATGAGTTGATCGATGGATTTGAAGAAAATTCATCCCAAACCAAACAAGAGGAAACAATTTTAGATATTATCAATATATTACTGTTTCAGCCAAGACTGACAGAGATGGACAACACCTTATTATCATATCACGCGCCAACAACTAGTATAGCTTCAGAAGTCATTGAGAAGTCGACTCAAACTACACCAGAATTGAAGCCTCCTCCTGTAAATCTAAAGTATGCCTTCCTTGTGGCTGAGACCGAAATGTATTCAATCATTATTAGCTCTTGATTGACGAGAGATCAAGAATCTCTCTTTCTAGATATTCTAAAGAAAAACTACAAGGCACTTGGTTGGAATGTATCATATATTCGAGGGATAAATCTAGACATGTAATCAGATCACATCAATTTAGAGGATGACAACAAGCTGTCCTGCGAGTTTCAGTGTAAGCTGAATCCTAATCGACATGATGTTGTCATGAAAGAGATAAAGGAGTTGTGTGAGGCTTGCTTTATTTATACAATATCCGATTTGAAATGGAAGCCCATTGCATGTAGTTTCGAAGAAATACAAAATCACGATGGTTACTAACGACAAATGAGAGGAGATTTCTACTCAAGTACCTACTTCGTGGAATGTCTGTGTAGATTACTGACGCCGATGAACCTTGAAAATACCGATGTTAATTTGTTGAAATTAATGTTTAATGTGTTCATTGTAGGCATGCAATTCAGATCAATCAAACAAACCATTTAATTATATTTCTAATTAAAGCATGCAATAATACTTTTTAACTTGGGAAAGCCAAAGGTTGAACTCAGGGAGGCCACTGTCTACTTAGGTCAGTTTTAGGTGAGTTAGATACTAGGTTTTAATTGAGGATTTTTGTATTTTTTATGCAATTAATTATGAAATACGATTCCGTAAAAGTTTAGTAAGTAAAATGCAATTTTCAATCAAATGAAGTTCAAAAATCATAAAACTTGGTTAGAATGTAAAAAATGATGAAATTAATGCACTGTAACCATTGTCCAACTTTCAGATGCAAAAAAAGTATTATGAGTTAAAAATGTAGACAGGGTAATTGTTCGTAAATTAATTATAATGATTAGTAAATCTATTTATTTCTTAGAAATAAAATTATCCTTGATAGTCTATCTAAGATGTATACATGAAAAATAATAGATCCTGAGTATATTGGGTATACAACCTATTAAAATATAATTGCTAACACCATTCAGTATACTTTCGTCAGGATATATGTTTAAATGACATGAATTTTGGGCACAAAATAGAACACATCTAATTCTACCAATTGAGATTTTTTGGAATTTTTAGAGAAATAATAAATTTAATATCATTATAATAGCATGTTGGTATCAAAATATGCAAATTTTCACCGACTTAATTATATCAAATCAATGAAATCTCACAAATTCAATAAAATATCCACAAGAAAGAGAGTCAAATTTTCTACAATGTGCTATTTTTAGAAATTTAAAATTATGAAAATAATGCACTAAATTGAAGCAAAAACGCAAGGTTTCAATGCAATTACTTATAAACATCAAGAAGTATCAAAAGGGTAGCGTAGAATCACGCTTCTTTATTTACCAAAACCTGAGAGTGCTTCCTTGCATGTTTCCAAAGAGGGAGTGTGCGCATGGTGAATCTGCATTTCATCAACTTTATTCCTAGTAAATATCTGCTCCTCACGTGCGGTGCACGTGAGGTTCTTAGTGGCGGGGCACGACTGCGTATGGATTAACCGCAACTGTCAGATCGGGTTCTGATCGAACAACTCATTTTCGATCTAGAATGGCGTCGATCTTCCCCAAATCTAAGAATGGGTGATGATGATTTTTAGTGGCTTCAAGACATTGTCCAATCAGAGCGATTATTGATGTCTTCCAGATATAATCAGATCGTGCCAAATAAGAGCGACTACTACTGTAAAGATTTTTTTTAAAACTACCTTTTGTACAAATATTTGCAAAATTGTTTGTAAAAATTTTTTGTTTGTAAAATAATTGCAAATTATTTTTTGTATCAAACCTATATATACAGTAAAAATTTTTTGTAAATTTTTCGAACGCAAAATGGTTGCAAAAAACTATTTGTAAAATTGATTTTTGAAAATGTTTATAAAATAGTTTGCAAAAACATTTGTAAAACTTTTGAAAATATTCTTTGAAAATTATTTTAAAAAATGTTTGTAAAATCTTTTGTACAATGTTTTGAAAATGTTTTTTATTGTAAAATTATTTTGTCATGTGCGATATAGATTATGGGATGTATATATATTTGTACGACCCACGTGTGTGTGTAAACCTTAATCACTTATCCTCCAATAAATAAAATTCTTTATTGTTTCTCAAATTATTTTTTAAAACTTGTATCTAAAACTTGTGCATAAAATCCTCTTATAAAATTATGTATAAAATTTGTATAATCCTTGTGTACACTTATTCAATTTACTAGCCCTTTTCTTTTATTTATTAAAAAAATAAAAAAATAGTGTGTTTAAATTCCATAAAAATTTGCAAAATTCTTTGAATTTTTTCAAAAAAGATTGTTCTTTTATTTCTTTTCTTAAAAAATAGAATAAGTGTTTTGTATATATTTATTGCATTTGTTTGTGTACTTTTTAAAATTGTATTGACACTTAAAATAGTCTGGAATAACGTCGAAGAATGGCGCTAAGTTGGGCCTTAATTCATATTATTTCAAAGCAACCTTATAGGAAATGGAATTGAGATTCTTTAGGTCGATATACTTAATTTTTTGGAAACCACAAGACTTTGTTCAGTGTCATCTTGACTACCTAAATAGAATACTTCAGAGCACACGCATGATTCTTGTTGATAAAGACCTAGATTGCACAGTTGCACTTTTACTTTGCTCACATCAGTTGAAGTGGTAGAGGGTTGGATTTGTTTGCATGAGACATAAGGCAATGGAAACATTGGAAGTCACACATTTATTGCCATTCTACGCTAACCCGGTCCAATCGTAATGAGGTATAACGACAGAATGTTGTGGATTGCAATAAAGCTTCAAAAGAGGGATAGTCTACTGGCTCAAAAGGAAAAACTCCTTATGTACATGCTGCACCTTTGTATAGAAAATGCAAAATCAAAAACTCTAAAAAAGTGGACAGGCCTTATCGAAAAGAAAATTCCTGCCAGAGTATGTATATAAATGTATAGCCAATAAGAAACCTTGAGGTTCAAATTCAGATATTTGTGAGTATGCGGCTTGATGACTTGGCTATACTAGGCAGGAATCCTAGGATAGGTAGCTACAATAGCTATCATCCATTCTTCTCTCCGCCTCCTCTTCTTGAGATGGTTGCACTTGAACGTAGAAGATAATATCCCACTTCTCAAGCAATGAGTTATTTGATTGGGGAATTAGGGTCACCATGTTGGAGAAGACTGACTTTTACCGCTTCAGCCGAGGAGAGCTACATATCACTTACATTGTACAAGAAAGATTCATAGTCATTAGGGATAATATATGAGTTGATTTATTCTGACCTGGCTATTGAGGATACTTGATCAAGAGTTGTGTGGTTTCTAGAGGTTGTTGAGTGTCAAGCCTGTTTCCCACTAAGGATCTGCCCAAACTAATAATCCAAAGGTCTAACCGAGCTCTGTAGTATGATTTTATTAATATAACTTTAATACCCAATACTGTTCTAAGTTCTATATTTTTCCTTTAGTGTTTTTTTTTCTTTTAGTCAATTATTCTTCAAAAAAGTGTTTGCTAAGAGACTAGAAAAGGTAAAGAATAGTGGGATAATGAAACTACATTTCATCATCTTTAGTCATTTATTTTGCTTAAAATCCCTTTATAAAACAAATGTAAATATCAATAAATCCATACTTATTCTAAGCGTAATTATTGTGTAAATATTGTGTATTTGCCACTATTTTAATCTAAAATAAATAAAGAAAGAAACAAAAAAAATAAAGAAAATAAAAGACTATATATTTGTAATAGATACATGTTGAGCCCATACCCCAAGAGTAGGTTAAAACATGACCTAATTGACAAGGAATAAAGTAGGGGGAGATAAACCAAAATTTCAGAAATAAACCATCACTTGATGAAAATTATGCATAAAAATCTTTTGCAAATAATAAAAATAATTGCAATAAAAATCACTACACATGTAAATTACCATACTCTGAAAAAGCCGCAAAGATAAGCTTGACATATCATTATCTTCTCCATCAAAACTCAAAAATAATCAAACTCACTTTCATTGTACTCCAAATTAAATAATCTTTAAAATTTAAGTGGTTTTATAAAAATTGGAGTTAAGATGTGAAATGTGGCTATTTGGAGTGTTATTGTGTATTATACCTATGTATACTATGTACACTCTTTAATTATTTGTTTTCTTGTACATATTTGTATATATTGTATTTTTAGTTAAGTTTCAATATTATATTTGACTTATATAAAATACAAATAGAAATTATAAAACAAAAAAATATATCAAATAAAAATACTAAATATTATTATATATGCATCATAATGTATATATTGTACATAAACCCATCTCTATAGTCTAACAAATTAACTTCTAAACATCAAATAACAATGTCATTAACATACTTGTAAAATATTTTAAATAAATGATAAATTTATGTATATATTATTAAAGATAAGCAATTAGATTTCATAGTATTGAATATATAGTTATACACAACTATAAATAACACATTGTATTTATTTTCACATATGTATATATCTTATTTAATTAATTAAAAATCTCCTAAATTAACAATATTTAATCCCAAACATTATTCATTAATATTCTTTAATTATTTTAAATCATTTTCAATTTTTAAACTTACTTATTTAACATTTTAATAAGTTTTTGCCATTTTCCCTATTTTGTCCTATTCTACGCGCCCTTCTTTTGGCAGACTCGTGTTTGTTGACTCAGGTCCACTACCTATTGCACCTGTCATCAATGTTACTTCGTGTACCAACCCGCTCTTCTCTTAATTTTCCATGCACCATGGTTCCAAACATCTTCAGCCTTCTTCTCCTAAGATTCAGCTTAATTGATTAACTCCATTGCACGACCCATCACTCTGTTGATTATCCCTCAATCTGCTCGCATTTCAAATTCAAAATACCGCCAGATCTCAATCTTATTAATAAATTCCATTCACCCTTCATTGTTTGTTCATCGGTTTTTCACGCAGTTTTTCACCCCAGGGTGGCTCTAAGGAGTTGATGTATTGACATGGCTTTTATCCCTTCATCCTGGAGTGAGAGGATTGTTGAATTTCGTGATCCACCACATCGTCGGAGTACTCCATCGCAACGTTTCGACCATCTGTCTGAGATAGCAGATTTAGGCAATTCATCTCTGTCCTTCACAGCAGGAATTCCTTAGGTAGATACTTTTGATTCTGTGATTTCAATTTTATATTTTAGATTTTGTTTTAGCTTAAATCCATCAATCTTCATCCGCCTTCATTCTGCTCGATTAGTGGCTCTTTAGTCACTTCCACGAATATTCGACTCAACCTTCACCTTCACCCGACTCTTCTTTATCTCTCCCACAATATGACCGCCCTTAGATGATCCCAGATCCAAGGATCGTCTCCCATCACCGAACACTATCTCCATAGCTTATACCCACTTCACCATTTCTTTTGTTTTCCCGTTAATAAATTGAAAGAGGACATTCTCTGAGCATCATCTGCATTGTAGTGCCGAGAAGTGCGTTTGGTAGCAAGAATCGACATCTAGATGCCTACCTAGAGATGAATATATTCAGACCCTTAGATCTTGCTTAGGTAGTCGCCGGTCGCCTTTGATCCTTCCCAATGACGTAGTATCTCAACAAGAATAAGCATAGGCCTTCAGGTGCAAATTAGGGTAAAAATGAATCGTGATTTGTTCGATGAAAGCCTGGGTCTCAGACCATTTTCCCAGTTCTTCCATCGAGCTTCAACACCACACGATCAAGAACAAGGCATCCTGATTCCATCTCGATCATTGATAGAGCCACAAAGAGTAATTGTTGGTTAAAGACCTGGATCAAATCAGAGCTGCTCGAGCACACTTCATCGTCAGCCATCTGATCAGCATCTTGATAAATAACGGTCGTAGATCAGTTGACGTGTCTGAATGTAGTCCGTTAAACATTTTCATTTTAATACCTACCATTTTTTAAGTACAATCTAGTCCTATTTTAACGTCAAAGTGTGCAGTGAACGCCCAACTTGAGTAATTTGTAATAAAGACCCCCACATGTTTATGTTATTGATTGGTCCCTAGAAATAATTTTTTACATTTAGTCCAATCCAGCACACCTCACATGCATTGACACACATGTTTTGGATAAATATCAAAGTCACCCCCATACTTTTTAGCAGTGTTATTATTTCATCTTTAGAATAGTTTTTTTTCCATCCATACCATGTGCATTTTCATCTTATTTTGCATGTTAAAAATCAAATAAAAATGGCCCAACCACTTTAACAATTACATAAAAATCATGGAAGCTCTCTGTTAAGTATAAATTTCATCATCATTTTGCATTTTCATTATTATTATTATTTAAAACTAAAAAACTTCGTAAAAAGTCCCTGCTTGCATAATAAAATCCAAAAAATAAAAACTTTTTGATTTTTTAAAAAATCTAGACTATTTAATTTTATTTGTTTTAATTACTTACCATTTTTGCATTATTTTCCTCATAAAAACCAAAACAATCACAAAACATTCAAAAAAATAAAAAACTGCATAGAAAATCATAGAAAACAAAAAAAAAATCATAAAAATGCTTTTTGGAGAACCCGAAAATTCTTCTTCTAGATTGTGTATATTTCATTAAATTTTAATTTCATTTTATACTTTAAAAATAAAAAAAAACATTCGCATTTATTTATGTTTATCATTTTCCTTATTTTTGATTTATTTCAAAGCCTTAATAAATTCAAGAAAAATAACAAAAAATTTGCAAAAATCCAAAAAAATCCAAAAATAATGTTAGTTTAATTTTCTATATATTTTTGTTTTTTTTAAATTTAAAAAAGAGTAGTTCGGTGTGTGTATTCATTTATATCTAATTATTATTCCATTTTTTAAATAAAAAACATTTACAAATTTAAAGATTATAAAAAATTATAATCATAAAGCCAAAAAAAAATATTAAAATTAAAATCCATATAAAAAATGTATAAATCAAGAGTAGTTTTCATAGAACATTTTTCTTTTCAGTAATTGTTCATTGAATTGAATAACCCTCGGTATTGTCGTAGCCTCTTTAGGTCGATCATGTACACTATACAGGTAAATAAATAACATTTATAGTTATTGTGCTTACATTCTTTTTCTTGCTTGTTTCCTTGAGCTGCGAATAAAAACCAATAATTTTTGTTGAGGGATTTTTAGTGTTTCAATGATAATGCAAATAATTATATTAATTTAAAACCATGGATTTCCCTGCTCAACAACGCATCGTGTGAGCACCAGGCCGGCAAGGACATAACTGTTGTAATTTTGGATCTACAGCAGGGTATTCTTGGATTATTTTCCAAGGACACATGCGTGACACGTGAGGGGCTGACAACAAAGACCTTTATGTGAATTCTAGAGACTTGGAGGGCCTCCATGCAATTTCTCTCCTACCCAAAGTGAAAGGCATGTATTACAGGAGGTTCGAGTGGGCAATGTAGTTTAGGATCACAAGCCGATGTGAGTCGGGTGGTAGGAGGCTCGGACACAACTTAGTTTGCTCGAGCCAATAGGAATGGTTGATTGAGCTCCGAGGTAGAGTGTTGCTCACGGCTGTTGACATGGAGCTGGGTACGACCGGTGGTGAGCGACTATGGTTGAGGAGGTGAGTAGAAGTTTGAGTAGGTCATTGTGGTCGATGGCGAAGGAGGAGGCAACCGATGCTTATGGACGTGTTGTTGTTTATGGAGGACGAAGGTGCTTGCGGAGGTTGAACAAGTCGAGGAGGCACTCGAAGCATGACCAGAGTGTGACGAGATGTGAGGGTGTTTGACTGTGATAACCGTGAAGGGTGTGTGATGGTAAGGAGAACAACATAGGTGGTTGGCCGAAGAATGCATCGAGTGTAGAGGGTGACGGGTAACGAGGGTCCAGGCATGTGGCCTGGTTAGGCTTTGAAGCCGTTGGGCCAAAGCACAGTGGATGGGTGGAGGTGTTTAACGTAGTAACATAGCAGAGAATGGAGAAGAAAGAAGCAAGAAAATGAAGAAGTAGAGCGACAAATGAAAAAGAAGAAGCAAAAGAGCGAGGAGAGGAAGGGAATAATATAGAAGAAGGAGAAAGAAGAAGAAGGGGAGTTACATGGAGGGTGGATGGTGGTTGCATAAGGAGGAAAATCTCAACTGAGCTTCGATTGTCACTTGAACCCACAATAGAGGATGAGCTAAATGAGTTTTGGCTGAAGCTTACGATGATGAACAAGGTTTGTTAGATCTTGCTGAAGGTCGAAGAGAGTCGTCACTTGAAGGGGATTCTCACCGTTGTCATCGATGAGGAGCTCCTATGCTCGTCTCTCATGCCTCTTGCTAGTGGCAGATGATGGCTGCTGGAGGTGACCATCGTCCCTTTATGAATTGTTAACGAAGATTGTGTATTGGTGCGGATGGAGGTAGTGGGGTGAGGAGAGAGAGAGAGAGGGAGTATCAGGGCAATGCACCACAAGGTGTTGGATATGTAGAGGACCATCGGGTCATGCAGAGGTTGCAGGATGAGAGGGTCGCATGGTCATTGGTGGGCAAGGTGGTCTTGTGTCGGTCGCTGGAGGACGATGGAGAAGAGAGAGGAAGTAGAGAGAGAACGGAGAATGGCAATTGCACCCTGTCGAGTAGCAGCAGGTGCGAGTGGAAGGAGAAAGAATGAAGGGGCAACACGTAGCGGAAGGAATAAAAATTAAATTAAGTTGAAAATATTAATAAATAATAAATATAAATAAATAAAACAAATAATAATAATAATTAAAATAATAAATAAAACAAATAATTATAAATAAATATAAAGAAGAGAAAATAATAATAATAATTAAAACAACAATTAAATAATAAAATAAATAAAATAAATAAAAATGGGGGTGACTTGTGGTGGCTCCAAGAGTGGCCAAGTATCGCTCCTAAAAATAAATAATAAATCGAAAGAGAAATAAAAAATATCAAACTCAGTCAATTCAAAAAGTAGACTTAATAAAAGTTGCTCGTCTCTATGAGATCTACAACTTTCATGAAGGACCAAAACAAAAAAAGATCATCTCTACAAAAAGTAGTTTTTGTGGTACACTGTAGATATAAAATTCCGATTTTTTGCATTTAGCATTTTTTATTTTTTAATAATATAGAAAATAAAATAAGATAAAATATAAAATATATATTTACAAAGTAATATTTTTTTTGTATTTTTAATAATTAAGAATATAAATAATAAAGAGGAGGGGACAAATGTACAAACTATATATACAAACTCAAGTTCATTTATTTTGTAAGATTTTTTCCTCAATTTTCATTTGTATTTTTGAATTAATTAAGGCATAAATCAAAAAAAATAAATAAAAAAGGAATAAATAAAAGTGAGTTATTTCAATACATAAAATAATAAAGTAAAATCAGTTAGTATATACAGTGTAGGGATATTTACACCCATAACCCTATGTAATTTGGTAACTACCCCAGGAACCCTCAATAATCACGAATTACACCCAGAACCCCGAATAATGCTTAACTTTTACATGGCCTTGCCCTGTGTCAATTTCCGTCTGATTGCTCCGTTAACCCCGACGGAAAAAGAAATATGTTGACCATTTTGCCCTTCGGAAAATATCATATTTTCAACATGATATCATTCTGTGAAACAAGATGCCCCTCTCCGAGGAAAGCCTCCCCTCTCTGCATGCGCTTACACTGCATACGAGCTCCTTCCCTCTCCCACCTCGTGCATCCGACCCCCACATGCGAGCTCGGCACCGGCAAGCTGCAACCTACGAGTTCCTCCTGGACGCCAGCGAGGAACCTCCTTGTCGAAGCCCCAGCATCCTAAGCCCCTACCCCGCCATCGACAAATCCCAGCTCTTCCCCCCGCAGTCCATCCCCTTCCCCCCCTCCTCCTGTTCCCCGCCTGTCCACTATCGCCATGGTCGAAGTACACCGCCTCGAGTCCCTTTTCGTAGTCCCGCCACCCCCTCCCCCACATAATCTAATGGCCAAAATTAATCAAATATAAAAGAAAAAAACTCACCCCTACCTTTTTCTTCCTCCAGCATGTCCCTCTCTCCCTTCTTCCTTCGCCTCCCGCCTCATCCCCGGCGACTCCCCCACCCCCCGCGCCACAGCCGTCGGCCTGCAGGAGGCCCCCCCGCCTCGCCTCGACCTGCAGGAGCACCCCCGCCTTGCTCCCACAGCTACCCAATAGGAGCCCCTGCCCCGCCATCGATGAATCCTAGCTCTTCCCCTCGCAGTCCACCCCTTCCCCCTCCCCCCGCCCCCCGCATGTCCGCTATCGCCATGGTCGAAGTCCACCACCCCGAGTCCCTGTTTGCGGTCCACCTCCACCCCCCTTCCTCCCTAAATCTAACGGCCGAAATTAATCAAAAATAAAAGAAAAAAACCCCACCCCTACCTTCTTCTTCCTCTAGCGCGTCCGTCTCTCCCTTCTTCCTTCGCCGGCCGCCCCATCCCCATCCCCCCCCCCCCCCCCGCGCCCCAGCCACCAGCCTGTAGGAGCCCCCCGCCTCACCCCCGACCTGCAGGATCACCCCCGCCTTGCTCCCACAGCTACACGACAAGAGCCCCCACTACACCCCCCACCTCACCCCCGACGTGTAGGAGACCCCTCCCCCCGCGCCATAGCCGCCCGACATGAGCCCCCTGCCTCGCCCCCGACCTGCAGGAGCCCCCTCCCCCCGTGCCACATCCGCTTGACACGAGTCCCCCCCCCCCCGCCTCGACCCCGACCCTGCAGGAGCCCCCTCACCCTACGCCACAGCCGCCCGACATGAGCCCCCCCCCCCCCCCCCGACCTACAGGAGCCCCGTCCCCCACACCACACCCGCTCACCGCCATAGGACCCCCCCCCCCCCACGCTCGTTTGCCCGTAGGATCCAACCCCCACTCCCCCGCATGAGAGCTCCATCTCTCCCTCATCCCCGTACCTCCACCCCATGCTTGCGAGATACAACCTTCACCTCGGACAAACCCCGCTCGTGCATCTCTGCCCTGCAAGCTCTAGGTCCCCCTGTGCACGCTGCCCGAGCACCAGGTCGGACCCTCCCCACGTACGCACCTCTGCCCTGCAAGCCCCAGGTCCATCATGCGCATGCCTTCCAAGATCCAGGTCAGAACCCCTTCCCCTGTCTACGTGCCTCTGTCCCCCCGCACCCCTCCCTCCCCCCTACATCGCCTGCAACCTCGCTCCCCCCTCCATCGCCTGCAACCCCGCTCCCCCCTCCAATCGCCTGCAACTCCCCCTCCCCCCCTTCATCGCCTGCAACCCCCCTCCCCCACCCCGCCCCGACCCCCCGCCTCCAATCACCTGCAACTCTCTACCTCCATCCCCCTGGATCCCTCGCCTCCAATCGCCTGCAACCCTCCCCCCTCCACCGGTGCCTGCAATCCCTTGCCTCCATCGCCTGCAAACCCCCCACCCTGACACCTCGCCTCCAATCACCTACATCGCCCCACCCCGTTCAACTTAGACAAAATCCCTCAATCCGCGAAACTCACCCCCTTCCCCTGCTTGCAATCCCTGAAGAGCCCCACCTGCAATCCCCCGACGAAGCACCCCCTGCTTGAAGCTCCTAACGAAGCTCCCCTCCATCTCCAGCTTCCTGATGAAACCCTTCATCACGTTGCCGTCCTCTAGCACATACGAGTAGTCTTTTTTTGGTCTAATTTTAGACATTGGATCGATACTAGGTTAGATTAACTCGACGGTTATGATAGGTTAATGGTTAAAACTAATGAAGGGTTATGCATGTCAGACAGAATAGCTATTCAGGGTTTCTCATGTAATTCGAGATTATCAAGGGTTCCTGAGGTAATTACCAAATTACTCAGGGTTATGGATGTAAATATCTTTACAATATATATTGAGGCTCCAAAACCCAAGTTTCACATATGACTCTAGTTCCTTTGAATTTGGTCTTTTTCTAGGTAACTGAACATATGTTAATTCCAAAGTGAGTAGGGGTCCACAGGTGACTGTATGAGGGAGATATTCACTTTTAGGGCTTTTAGTCTGCATGCTAGAATTTGGGTTTTATTCAGCAAATTTACAAGTTAGCATTTTTTAGTATTTTTTATTAATGATAGTAATATACACAATAGAGTTTTCTTTATTTGATTTCAAATTAGTTAAAAAACAAAAATAAGATAAAATATTGTATATTACAAGTGATATTTTACCAGATAATTTGGGCATCTTAGTTAATGCAATTATGCATGCTCAAATGCGGATATTATTTATAAATGCATAAACGATAATAATGTAAAATAAACTGAGAAATGCAGTTAATATCTTGGGAACAAAGCTCTATTTTAAACTTTTGAGTGATGGATTACATATTGATTAGCCGTCTAAACTTAGTTACCAAAAAGGATAACTTTCCTTTACCATTTATTGATAAAGTTCTTGAAAGGTTGGCAGGGAAAGAGTTGGTTTGCTTCTTGGATGTCTTTTACTTGTCTGTTTGTCATCTATGCTTTTATGTGGATGCCCTTTGTATTGAGTAACACACATGCTACTTTTCAAAGGTGTAGGTCGTGTTGGCTGGCATGGTGGGTAGTTTTCATGAGGTTTTTATGTACGATTTTTCAGTCTATGGTGATAGTTTTGATGCTTGTTACATGCATCTAGACAGAGTACTGCAGGGATGTTTGAAGTAAATTTGGTTCTTTAATTAGAGAAGAGTCTCTTCATTATGATTGAAGGAACTATGTTGGGCCATGTCATCTCCAAACGAGGTGTGGATGTTGACTCGACAAAGGTGGATGTGATTGCCAAACTCATGCCATCAAGAAGGTCTTTCCTTAGGCATATTGGTTTCTATAGAAGATTCATTCAAGACCAGCAACATTGCCAGAACTCTCACAAAGCTACTAGGCAAAGAGATTGGTTTCATTATAGATGATAAAGTCCTCCAGTCCATCAATTAGTTAAAATATTTGGTCACTCAGGTGTCTGCCATACAACCACCTGATTGGTCTCTCACATTCAAGATCATGACTGATGCATGAAAATTCATAATAGGTCTATGTTGGGACAGAAACAAGATGGATTGCCTTAGCCATTAACTATGCCAGCAGAACATTAGATGAAGCCCAGAAGAATCAAACCATAACATAGAAAGAGTAGTTGGATGTGGTTTTCACCCTCGAGATGTTTAGTACGAATCTTATAGGTTCTAAAGTTATTGTTTATAATGACCACTTTTGTATCATGTACCTACATCAAAACAAGGATACTAAGTCACATCTCTTCCATTGTATCCTTCTGCTCTGAGAATTTGATTTTGAAAGAAAGGATAAACCAGGAGTCAAGAATGTGGTACCAGATCATCTATACGGAATAGAATGTACAAAGACTCGGTTGAGCAGTGTGCCCATAACAGAAACCTTTCCTAGTAAAATATTCTCAGTGTTGCTTCTCTCCTCTAATATATCGATATTGTGAAATATTCCTTCTTTGAGAAACATCCACATGATTGGATATGAATAAAGGACAAATTTTTATCCACTATTTATTTTTACCTGGGGAATATCTATACCTTTTCAAGGAAGGTGCAGATTGTATTTGGCATTAGTACATTCCTCAGGAAGAGTACACTAGTGTCCTCTAGCATTTTCATAAGCTCGAAGCAGGAGTACACATTCTAGAAGAAGAATGATAGTGTATGTATTGTAGTATGGCCAATAATGGCCTACATTATTCTAGGAATCTACAGCTTTTGTGAAAGGCTGCATTGACTGTCAGAAATTGGGAGGAACCATCGATGCCAAAAATTCAATGACAGTAATGTTCATCAAAATATCAGATGTATTTGATGCTTTGGGAATTTACTTCATGGGCCCATTTCCTAGCAGTCACGGATACAAATACATCAAACTTGCCCTTGATTACTCAAGTCGCTAGGTGGAGGTTGTTCCCGCCCGATCCGTAGATAGTCGTATTGTTTGTCATTGTCTCAAGGATAATATTATCTCATGATTCGAAATTCCTAAGATCTTAATTTCAGATGGGGAAAGCCATTTTATAAATACTAAATGTCAAAAAGATTGCGAAGGACTACGACATTGACTATCATGTCAGATCTCCTTACCGCCCACAATCGAATGGCTTGACTTATTTATCTAGTAGGGAGATCAAGATAATTCTACAAAAACTTGTTAAGATGAATAGGAAGAGCTGGTCTCAACTTCTTGATGTCGTTCTATGGGCTTTTCGAATGGCCAACAAGTCTGCATTTTGTATGTCTCCCTATTACCTTGTATATGGAATGCTTTTCCATCTGCTAGTTGAATTAAGTCATAAATCTCTTTACATAGTAAACATTTGTAATTTGGTCTAACATGATGGTGTTCAGAATTGAAAGATCAATCAAAATCGACTTCTGGAATTCAAAGACTATGCATATCATAACAAGTTGATGTATAAGGAGAAAGTCAAACGTTGTCAAGCTTATCAGAAGAAAGACTTTTAATCCTGGTTAGAGGGGTTGGTTATTTGAAATGATGTTTAAGATATTCTCGGGTAAGTTAAAGAGTAAATGCACCGGGCCTTTTGTAGTGAAGATTTTGCATGACAATGGAATGATTATTATATCTAAATTTCCATCTAACGCACAACTGTTCATTGTCAATGCACAGTTGCTGAAGCCATATTTAGAGCGTAATACATACATGTCCGTTGATGATTCGATCAATTTGGTATTTGAAGATGATCTCCAAGCTGAATCAGAATATTATTAACCAAAAAAATTTTTCTCGATTGATTATTTTTCCATTTTTTTCATTCCTCCGTGTTATTCATTCATCCCTTTCATTAGTTATATACTTAGGATAACCAGATCCTAAGTATGGGGGTATGAGTGCATTGAGTTATTCTGTTTCATTCTCTCACTTGTATTATAACTTGTTGATAATAAATTTGATATTTAGGGGTATTTTACCTTATGTATAGGGGGAGACAAGTCGAGTCATTGATTTTGTGGATTGTAATACTCAATCATTCATAAGTAGTATACAATTTGCTATACTCAAGAATTGTTGATCTTAAGTATGGGGGGATGATCGACTTGTTATTCTTTTATTGACTTGATGTAGTATAGATTTTTTTTCTATACGTAGCATGAGTTATGGATTCCTTTTTTTCTCCTTGGTCACCATGAGGATATAGTTCGTTCTAAGTATGATGGGTAATATATATTGTATATTAATGTTAGCTATAACTCGTACTTTCATGTATTTTAAATAATATGGCTAATATACTATACTAGGTAAAACTATATAATAAATCAATTGTAAAATTCTAGTAAATATGCATAAAAACATTTAAAAAAAAAAGTTTCGTAAAAATTGATTTTGAAACTATTTTGCAAATTATTTGGAAAATTGGTTGAAATTTATTTTGAAAATAATGTACAAAATATTTATAAAATGTTTTCAAACCTTTTTAAAACATCTCATTGAAAATGTTTGTAAAAATTTTTTGAAAACTCTTTGTAAAATTATTTGCAAAATAAGTTTTCAAAATGATTCTAAAAGGTTTTCATAATAGTTTTCAGATGTTTAGTATTATTTATACATTAATTATATTACAATAATTATCTAAATCAAAATCCCGTATAAATACTCATATATTATTTTATAAAACCATTTGTAATATGCACATAATACTTGTCAATACATAGAATTTACAGATTTTTCAAAAAAATCGCTAAAGAAATTGAAAATTTTCAAAAACTTCATAAAAATATGCCAAAAGATCTTGAAAGTCCAAAGAAGGAAAAAAAATAGAATATTCGATTCATAAATCATCTTTTTATAGCAAGAGAATATTTAGAATGATGTTGACAATTGATCTAGTCTGAATAAAATATGAAGATTGGAGCTTGGTTTAGAACTTAATCTACTTAATTGCACAGGAACCTTATACAAATTAGAATTAAGACTTTTCATGTAAATTGGACATAATTCTTTGAGTCCACTAGAATATGTTTACGTGTCATCTTGATTAGCCTAGGTAAAATATTTAGGAGTGCACACATAACTCTTGACGACATTTGTCTAACAAGGAAAAGCACTCTACACTTAGCTTAAATTAGCTGAGGTGGTGATGGTAGAATTCCTTGGCTTGAGAAGCACACATATTGAAACATAGGCTACCCCAAACGGGGTCCAATGCATCCCAAACCAATTTGGTAGCATGGATGTCTAAACAAAGGACACTGTGGGTAGTAATAATGCTTCAAAAGAGGGATAGAATATTGGATCTAGAAGAAAAATTTCGTATATAAATGATGCTTATATAGTATTTTTAAAAATGTATGAAACAAAGACTTTAAAAGAATAGATAGGGAAAAACTCAATGAAAATTCATTGTCGTCACAAGTTATGAATAAATAAGCAAGGCTTACACTTCAAGGTCAAAAATTTCAAGGTTTCCTGTAGCTGGAGACTGGGCTACACTGGTCAAACTCCAAATGATATGTGGCTACATTAGTGATGAATCTCAGGTTCATCACTGTAAATCTCATTAATTAAGCTCAAATCCCTCAGAATCATTGGCATTTCTTCATTTATTATGCATAATTAGCATTCATGCATATTTTCATAATAATTGCATTTTATCCATTATTTTCATACAAAACAAGAAGCCAAAAATCCCAACCAAAATTGACCACTAAATAGCCTAACTTCTCTTATTTTTAACTAATTCATGCTAACTTCGAATGACCCAAAACTACCTCCATTGTGTACATATCATTAACAAGAATAAATGAAAAATACAAAAACGTCACTAACCCAAATAAGTGGACCAAAAACCCAAACCCTAGTTTCAAGATTTCCAGACTAAAACCTCATATCTCCCCCATCCAGTGTCTGATTTGATCCTACTCACTTTTGAACTAATATACATTTAAATACCTTCAAAACAAGACCAAGTTCAAGTGAATCGGAGCTCATATGTGAAAGTTGGGTTTGGGCCTCTTTTGTACATTTTGTATTTTAGCGGATTTTGACCTAGTAATTTATGTACATAATTAACCTATTTTAGTTTATTTCTTTTTCGTTTGTCTTCATTGATGAAAGTTTTATTAAAATGCGCAACAATCCAAATCGAAACTGAGCTTGAAATCAAAGAAACAAATTGAGTTCAAGTCTTCACTAATAGTTTGTACAAAATTGGTCTTTTTCATGTTTTATTTTATTTCTTATTTTTCCTAATTAATAAAAATCCAAAAAAATTAATTTATTTTTGATTTTACCATAATTTTTTCGGCTTTTTAACCGATTTAAGAATGACAAAAAATTATAAAACCCAAACATTTAGGTATTTGATTTTGGTTTTCTTCTCTTCATAAAAGTTGTAGATCTCATTGATACGAGCAATTTTCGTGAAGAAATTTTTTTGATCCGAGGTTGTTTACTATTTCTTTTCTATTTTTCTTTGTAATTATTTTCTGATTTTTGTTGTGCTTACACGTGGCGGCTCCTGGAGACTCCACGTGTTAGTCAATTTTAGGCTTTTATTTATTACTTTTTTTAAAAAATATTTATTAATTAAAATCATCGCACGTGCAGCTCACGTGCCGAGCAAGCACGTGCTCTGCACGTGCACCACCTCACTCCTCTTTCGCTGCCATGCATCACCCATTGTGGTCGTCCGATCTCGGCCGATCCGACGACCACTGTACTTCGTCCTCTCCCAACTGCCTTTCCCAATCCGCCCCCATGAAATATCCAATGTCAATATCATCTTCGATGTGCCTCCTCATCTCCATAACGATGAGATCTCCATCACCAATATCCGATCCTCCGCTGCCTCGTCAAATCCTTGAATCCCAAAATCAAATCACCGTCGGCCAAACCTTTCCTTCTCCGGCGAGAACCCCTCTTCTATTTAAGAAACACCTCCCATTTATCGCAGGGCATCCGTCATTCACCACTCTGGTAGTGACAGCCAAACATCATCGACGTGATCTGTGGCGCATTCAGCCTCGTCGTAGCAATGCCGCGACAGCTACTTCGCTCCGGCCAGTCACTGCCGCCGAGCCCCCTTCCCCAGGTATCTCCTTCTCTGCTACTCTACCTTACCTCACTCGCTATCGATAATAATCTGCAACAAACTCTCCAACTCCCTTCATCAAATCATCAAACACCTCCACTCGCATCTCCTCCGCTAATGACGCCGCCATCTTCTTCCGCGACTACACCTGCAACCTTCATCTTTGACAATGGTCATCGCCATCAACAGCTCCTTCATCGCGCTGTCAACCGGAGCTCCATTGCTCCGCCTCTCCACCGACGCCCACCGACCTTGTGTCAGCCAACTACCGCCGTCCAATCAAAGAAGGATCCCAGATCTCGACCATCCGATGCCGCAACTGCCCCAACTGTTAGATCCAAACTTCATCAGCGACCCTGATTTACTCTGAGGCTAGCTCTAAACCAGCTATCTGAGCCAGAGCCTCAGGCCGCATCCGAAGCACGCTAGCTTGCCACATGGACATCAGCCCCGAGCCTCCATCTGAGTGTACTAGCAGCACGTGGGTGTCACGTGACATATGGGTCAATTGCGAACAAGCCCTCCGGTTCTTTCTCCATTTGCGCTTCAGCCCAACCGACCAGAGGGCACGTGCTGCGCACGTGCCCCTCTAGATATTTTACGCTCTACACCCCAGGATTATCGGTAATTGCAGAATAGACCCTCTATTGCATTTTCATATTTATTTTAATTATCGTCATTGTAGTAATACCTTGTATTGTGTTGTCATTCTGTACCGCTTCATTGCATTATTTTATTTATCAAAAATATGCATTTTGTTCTACATTTAATTCTCTGCATCATGGCATATGTCTGACATTTTTGTGATCAATTTTTAATTAATAAATAATTATTTTTTAGAAAATTGCCTACTTTTCCCACTTTGTGCTCTGATTTTTGTAATTGATTGACCATTGCTCAAAAAATTATTGAAAAATCATGGATTGTAGAATTAGTTGTGTGCCAAAATAGAATTGCATTTTCTTGCACAGTTTGCCTTGTAAAAATCATTTTGCATATTTCAATATTTGATTTTTAATAGGTATTAAATCTCACATTTTCAAGGTTTAGGATTTTTCTGAGATCCATCACCTAGTGAGAGATATTGGATAATTGTATTCCTTGGAATTAATTAGGTTTAATATTTATTATATTTAGATATTGAAATTCAATCTGTTTGCATTTAAAAATTCATAAAAATTTCATCTTGCATCCAAAAATTCCAAAAACAAATACAGGGCATTCATTTCATCATAGTTATCAGCTTGGCCAAGTTTCGTATTTTTGGACATCATTTGATCAACAATTACATTTTAGTTATTAAAAAAGGCCAAAATTGCATTTTGCATCCCTTATTGCATTAAAAAAAGAGAGCGCCTCGAAAACCGTGCACGAACTTTTATAGACATAATTCTAGGTTGTTCCTATACCTCCTTTGTTCAACCTTGGGATTTTCCCAAGTAAAATAAACATAAAACCACATGATTAAAAATTGACTAAATAATTGTGGTTATTTTCTTGACTGATTCCGATTGCCGTCTACAACGAAACGATAAATCATATTTTTAAACGCACGACCAATACACGACATATATATTTAACACAGTGCAATTTCGGACTCGTCAGGTTGCAGTGTTGCCGGGGAGGCAAACCACTTAGTTTTTTGTCTTAAAATTGTTGTTTGATTTTCCGCATTCGGGTAGTCTGACCCCTGAATATTTCATTTTAAATTCTATTTTCCTGCATTTATTTTATTTTATTTTTAGCATTTATTTTTCTTATTTTTTTGATTTATTTTTGAGTCACTCTCTTACACCATCTCTCTTATTTTTCTTGCAAGGTACCCGGTGTACGTGGAGCGGTTTTTAAGAACCGATGCATCTTCATCGACTTCCAAAAAAGCCGCAATTGATTTAAGATCGAGTTGAGTCGTGAGAGAGCGTAGAGTGTAGGATTTTATTTTTCTGCAATTTTGAATTTATGTAATTAATTGATTATGTCTACATGTGTCCGTTTGGACTCTCGCATGTCTAAAAAGACCTTGAACTATTTTTGTGGTGTATCGTGGCCTGTTTCACTCTCTAGTAAGGGTGGGGCCCGAATTGAGTGGCGATTAGGATAGACCTGCACATACGGCTCTCAGAGCATTTTAATTTTTGATTGTGCTCGTAGGATCTAAGGACACACTTCACTCTAATTGAGATGCATATTAGATTGTTTAATTTAGCCAAATTAAACTCAATTCTTTCCAGCTAATAGAACTTTCTGCTTGGTGCGATTTTTCATCGGCTTGCATTCATTTAGAATAATCTTTCGATTTTGTATTGCATCCCACATGGAGATTGTGAGGATTCACTGTAAGTCTTCTAACTGAGCATACATCATAGTTTTTCGCATGCATCGTCTTTTCCCGAACTTCTCCATCTTGTTTAGTAACGTAAATTTTAAAGGAAATTGGGACTGGACGGTAGACATGCATTTGTGGTCATTTAATTCTTCAGTGATTTCCTAATTAAAATTAGGACTGCTAAATATAGTCGATTTTAGTAACCCATAAAATCAAGAATTCTTGCGAGAGAGCAACCCCGACATTGTATGCTTTTATCTTGCAGCAAGGAGAGAAACACACACTACGATAGAGCCAAGCCAGGATTTTCATATTGACTACTGATTCTACCAAAAACGATTAGCTACTTCTCAATGAGGATCTAACGGATAGTCGGTAAAAAGTCCGAATTTCCTTTCTAGAGTGGGTGGTTTAGAGGACATTGCGTAAGGCTCCGTCCTCAAGTAACGGATAGCCGTTCTACGGTCCGTACTTACTCCCATACTGGCTGAAAGTAGGTGCAACTAGTCGTAAGAATTCGGGACAGTCGGTAGGGAAATACAAGCACCTAACATCTCGTTTAAACGGTTTGCAAGATTTGAATTCTCACCAATTAAAACTGACAAGATAATTGGCAGAACCCTCATGGCCTTCACTGAGTGAGTTGGTGAAACAAAACTTTGTATTTTATTTGATTTGTGCCTAGAAACTAGTTAAGCATCGAATACCGCACACTTGTGCCTAGCTCATGAACCGTAAACCTCTTGTAGATCTCTTGAAATCGAGAATGGATGATTGTGGTAATTTTCTTTCGGACTATGCGAACCCTTTTCTGACCGCCACAAACTTTTCAGTTTCAAAGGTTCGGAGGCACTCTTACTTAGGACCACCTTTGGTTCAGGGACACCTCTCCCGTGAATCCACATCCTATGATTCTTTCAGAATCCTAGAAGGAGGTCAAACCCATACTCTTTCTTTTTCTCCTGATCACATTGAGGAGGACTCTCACCTCGATAACTTTGATTCTGATTCTTTCCATTCTATTGACTCCGATTTCTTACATTCTGAAGGTGAAGAGAAGAAGAAGAAGGAAAAGATGCCTCCCAAGATGTCTTCCAAGAAAGATCATGAAGATGAACTCAATGAAGATCTGATGCATATGATTTTTGCTAGCTTAGGCGCATTTGAGAAACAACATCTTTTACTGAGAGAGCAATTACAGAAGTTGAATGTTGGGGGAGAACCACCAATGGAAGCAGCATACAATCCTGGGTAGTAAAGAGTGAGAAATTATTTGCAGCTACCTCAGCCAGAGATCAAATATGAAATGAAGCCACACTTTTTGAGTCAATTACCACAATTCCTTGGTAATGCAACTGAAGAACCATATGAATTCTTGCGAGACTTGAGCAGATATGTTCTAATCTGAGGCACCAGCATGTCAGCCAGGACTACATTCGTTTCACTGCACTACCTTTCACCTTGAATGGGAAGGCAGATTACTGGGTAAAGAATTTAGGAGTGAATGTGACCACCTATGATAGGTTCAAAAGCCTATTCTTGAAGAAATTCTACCCTTTGAGTCGAACCAACCAGATGAGGACACACATCACTAGTTTCTCTCAGATAACTAATGAACCACTCTGTGATGCTTGGGATAGTTTTAAAGATCTACTACATAAATGTCCCTACTCTATCCTCATCTACGAGACTCGAGGGTTAGTAATCGCTACCTACAGAGGCAACTACACATCGCGAGGGGCTGAAACCGTCTGGAACGTACTAGAGCAGATGGCTGAACAAACCGCTCACAGATCACCAGTGGAGCATACACCCATTCACTGAATACATTTCAAGCTAAAGGAGGAAAGCAAACTGTTGCAGAGATAGCAGAGGATTTGATTCCGAACATGAACATCATTGCTGATAAATTGACAATTGTGGATCAAATTCATAAGAGGATGAACGACGTCGACAACATGATCTCCCATTTCCCGAAGCAAATGTAGGAGCTAATTGAGAAGGTATCCAAGATGGGGATACCCAATCCACCTACGTTCCCGATCTATCGTATACATCATGTCCAATAGCAGGAAGGATCAGGACAACAACAACCATGGGTTCAGGACAAATCCTATGCCCTACCTTCCCAGCTGTCACCTCCACCATCCGAGACTGTTGAAGAAGCCTTGCCTCCGACGTTCGAAGTGAACATCATTTGGTACACTCAGGACACTACCCGACATGGTAATATGGTGGACCATCAGCCTTACCAACGTCCGCCCACTTTTTATAATGCCGCATTCCCACCAGCTCTGCAGCACACTCAGAACACTACATCATTCTAGCTTCCAGCATCTGAAGTAGCAGCAATAGCAGCCATACATTCGCCAGAACCAACCTCAACAATATCATCAACAATATCAAGCTCCACCAAGTCACACCACAAAACAATCATCTCAACCATCCAACTCTCAAGAATAACCAGTAGATATCCAGATATAGATGCTCGAAGAAATTCACAACTTCCGGAATTAACTACACGATCTACGGGTTGATGTTAATAGCATGTCTTATTGGAGAGATGAACATACAACACCTACTACAACCATTCCCATCCACGTTCAAGCTAACCCTAATAGCTTGAACAAATATCAATCTTCCCAACACAATGGCCAGGTATACTATTCAGATTTTTCCACATCTGAACATGAGATCCTTTTGTTTGATAATATCAATGCTTTGTCACTTAGGAGCGGAAGGACCATGGACGTACTTGACCGGGAACGAGAATCGGGTCATGAAGACTTGGAAGATAAATAAGGAGGATGCTTCCAAGAATGAAGAAGAAGGACACCTGAACTCAGATCCTATGAAGATCTCAGCACGTGAGAAAGGAAAAGCATTAATGGAGTCTACAGAGGACCTTGCACCTCTAGTTGCTACAAAAAAACCTTTGTCATCTTTTCAGCAACCTGATTTTGATTATTATCAAAAAACCATTGATTGTAATAAGAACTCCAATTCTAATAAAGATGCTCTTATTTATGACTCTGGTTCTCTATCTCCTGTCTCAAATGCTTCCATTCCTTTCCCACATGCTCTTAAGAAAGGAAAACCAAAGAAAAACATTCACAATAACCTAGAAATGGAACGGTTCTGCCAGGAAAATATCACAGTCAAAGTACCCCTTGATCAATATGTGGCCAGCAATCCAGCATTTCAGAAGTACTTTAATTTGAAATGCACTCCAACCAGGGCTCGTACAAAGAAACCAAGTCAATTTGTGGAGACTCATATCTTGACAGTTGCCACTACCAAATGTGTCAGAAATCAGCATTTACAAAGACAAAAAAGGGATTTGGGTGCTCATTATGTGGAGAGTCGCATTGGTGGCATTGCGTTCGCACGTACAATTCTCGATAATGGTTCTTCTATCAATCTTCTCTCCTTAGCCTTATATTATAGAATGGAGTTAACTCCTTCAAGAAATCATTATCTCTACTCCAATTTGCTGATAAATCCACTAAGAGACCTAAAGGAGAAGTAAAAAATGTAGTCATCTTGATCAAGGGTACATAATACAAAGTGGACTTCACTGTCCTTGATATGGAGACCCCGAACCATTGGAAGGAATCTCAGATCATTTTTGGAATACCATTTCTACGAACCGCTAAAGCTATATTCGACTACAGTACAAGAATGATGAATTCCGCTCTCCAAGTAGAAATGTGGACTTGGAGATGAAGCAAACAAAGTGGAAAAGACCAGACTCAGAATCCACCACTGAATAATTTGAAACATCCGAATGCAATCTCATCAACACTACTCGGCCATGGGATCAACATCCGGACATTCAGAGTTAACGCACCTCATTAGAAGAAGAAACAGTACACAGTGCAGTTTGCGACATGTTGCCAAACCTATCTAGACACCCAGATACCTATAACCTTGATGACACAGAAATCCTTTCAGATTTGTCAGTCCCATCTTCTTCGGGACAGTCAAGAAATATCGATGTCAAGTCGGACGCGACTTTGGCAGAATTACCACACTACTTTGCTATCCGACTCATCTTTCTTCGGAATTGGTAGCTAGCACATCACAGAGTGATTCACCGCCAACCAACACAGAGCCAGATTCAAAAGACATTCAGCCAGACTTAATTAATGATTCTGATTCACCGGAGCTGAAACCGCTTCCTCCCACACTCAAGTATGCATTTTTCACTGGAACTAAAGAGAAATTTCCTATGATCATTAGCTCTTCATTGACCATAGATCAGGAATCTAGTTTACTCGAAGTCCTTGAGCAAAATCGAAAAGCCATCAGCTGGACTGTGTCGGATCTCGTAGGAATCAATACCACTCTCTGCTCGCACCAAATTTATGTTGAGGATAACGCAAGGCCTTCCCGTAAATTCCAGAGAAGATTGAACCCCAATCTCCGGGAAGTAGTTAAGAATGAGATAGAGAAATGGTGCAAAGCAGGGTTTATATATCCCATTTCTGACTCCAAGTGGGTGGCCCCCCTTCATGTCATCTGGAAGAAGTCGGGAATCCATATGGTCAGCAATGAGGAGGGGATAGAAATCGCGACCCGAGAACCCACGTCGTAGTGCATCTGTATCGATTACTGGCGCATGAATGCTGCGACCAATAAAGATTACTTTCCACTGCCATTTATTGATCAAATCTTGGAGAGACTTGCAGGAAAAGCATTCTTCTGTTTTCTTGATGGGTACTCTGGATACAATCAAGTATCCATCACTCTTGAGGATCAGGAAAATACCACATTTACATGTCCTTTAGACACACACGCATTTAAGCGCATGCCATTCGGGCTTTGTAATGCCCCCGACACATTTCAACGGTGCATGATTGCCGTATTTGCCAAAATTGTTGGTGATTTTCCTGGAAGTCTTCATGGATGGTTTCTCATTACATGGTGATTCATTTGATACATGTTTAGCGCACTTGGATCGAGTCCTCCAGAGATGCAGGGAGGATAATTTGGTACTCTCCTAGGAGAAAAGTCACTTTCTGGTGATAGAGGGTATCATGTTGGGGCACTCCATCTTCAAAAATGGAATGGAGGTCGACCCTGCAAAGGTGGATGTGATCAAGAAACTTGAGCCACCAACCAATGTCAAGTCAGTGAGGTCTTTCTTAGGGCATGTTGGATTTTATCGAAGGTTTATCCCAGATTTTTCAAAGATCGCCCGCCCACTGACTGAGCTCCTACAAAAAGTCACCGAGTTTATTGTGAATCACAAGTGTCTAAAGACCTTCAAACTCCTGAAAAATAATATATGTGAATCGTCGATATTACAAGCTCTCAACTGGTCTCTTCCCTTTGAGATCATGACTGATGCATCGGATTTTGTTGTCGGTACCGTGTTTGGACAAAGACGAGATGGAATTCCTTATGCGATTCACTACGTGAGCAAAGTGTTGGATCCTGCATAGAGAAATTATACATTAACTGAAAAGGAAATGCTCGTGGTAGTTTGGGCCCTTGAAAAATTCAGATCATACATATTGGGCTCCAAGGTGACAATCTTCACTTATCATATGACAATTAGATATCTTATGGATAAGAAATAAGCCAAAGCAAGACTTTTGAGATGGATCATATTAATCTAGGAATTTAATTTGGAGATCAAGGATAAGCTTGGAATAAAGAATGTTGTTGTTGATCACCTTTCCCGAATTGAGCAAAACGATTATCCTGACACTGGACCAATTAAATAGACTTTTCTAGATGAATCAGTTTGTGTTACTGATTCAATCCCATGGTATTCCAATATCGTGAACTATCTTGTCTCCAAGAAGGTTCCATTTGGTTGGACCAAGATAATGATTGATCGATTGAAGACGGATTCAAGAAAATACCATTGGGACAATCCTTTCCTTTTCTATGAAGGACCGGATTGCATCTGACGAAGATGTATTCCTCAGGAGGAATACCAGAGTGTCCTCACACAATGTCATTCTCTCAAGGCTGGAGGAAACCATTCGGGAAAGAGAACCGCACAAAAGGTACTCCAATGTGGATTTTAGTGGTGGTCCTTCTTTCGGGATGCTAATGATTTTGTACAGTCATGCCCGATTTTCCAAAGAATGGGACAGACTATTGGTTATAGAGATGAAATTCCCATGCAACCAATGATTTTCTGTGATGTTTTCCATGCAGGGGGATTCATTTTATGGGTCCCTTTCCCAATAGCAATGGATTTGAGTACATCTTATCAGTGGTTGATTATTTACCAAGATGGGTAGAGGCTATTCCAACCCGAACCGCAAATAACAAAATCATTTGTAAGTTTATCAAGGACAATTTCATTGCACGATTCGCGGTACCAAAAGTCTTGATTTCAGATGGAGGTAGCCACTTTGTGAATAAGGAAATGAGATCTTTGGCAAAGGAATATAAATTTGCCCATAGAATAGCCAATCCATATCACCCACAATCTAATGACATGGCAGAGGTTTCTAATAGAGAGGTGAAGTGTATTCTTTAGAAGTTGGTTCATCTAGATAGGGAGAACTGGTCGAAACTATTGGACCAGGTTCTGTGGGCCTAGTGGACAACCTACAAAACTCCACTCGGTACTTCACCTTTTAGGATAATCTATGGCAAGCCATGCCCTCCACCCGCAAAGATGATTCACAAATCAGAATGGGTGATCAAAAAGCTGAATTGGAGTTGTCACCTTGGGAAATTATGCCAACACTTAAATCGGAATGAGCTAATTGAAATATGAAATCGGGCATATGACAACAGTGTGATCTACAAGGACAAGGTCAAGAGATGGCATGACAGACACATTAGAGATAAAATCTTTGTCCCTAGGCAGAAAGTGTGGTTGTTTAATGCTCGGTTGAAAATTTTTCACGAGAAACTCAAATCAAAATGGATGGGTCCCTACATTGTCATCGATGTGCATACCAATGGAAGTGTGGATATTGCCGAACTCAAAGATGATGCACAACCTGTCTCAGTGAATAGACAATTGCTGAAGCCATATATAGAAGCATCCAAAGAGTAGACAGTTCAAGTTGAGAACATCTACTTCATGTAGAGAGAGCACATTGAAGATTTATCAGATCATTCCTCCTCCCGACCTCATTGATCTCTTTGTACAACTTCTTCCTCTACTTAGACCAATGCCTAAGTATAGGGGGGACCGATGCCATCTATATATATCATCCTTCCCATCTCTTGATCACTCCATTTCCACTCTTCTTCTATACTTAGGATGACCAGAGCCTAAGTATAGGGGGAACCGATGCCCATCTGTATACACTCTCCTCATTCACATACCCCGACCGCCTCATTATTTCGCTTTTCTTCCATACTTAGACTATTCACATTCTAAGTATAGGGGGGCATGCCAGTGTATCTTATTCTTTTTCTTTTCCTTTTTCACTCTCTTATGCTTAGCCCGAGCTATGTCTTCTTTGCGCTTCTTGTTCTCTAAGGACACTACATTCGCTTAGTATAGGGAGGTCTGTATATATACTTTGTATATAATTTTGCCCATATCTCGTACTTTCGAGTAAGTCTATATGTATTTTCAGGGTGGGTAATTAACTTAAAAAAATAGAGAGAAAAAGAGAAAAAAAAAGAGTTTTGCTACTAACACTGACTATGTCCAACCCAAAATATTTGAAAAAAAATGGCTTCTTATTCATATTTGCATTAAATAAAAAAACCAAAACTCCCTTATATAAAAAAATAAAAGCACAAAAAAATAACAAAAGAAAAAAATGTGTCTGCATTTCACACACTTGCACTTCATCCAGCAACACATTCATTTGCATATTTGAAAAGTTTTTGGGTTCTGAACCGAGTTATGAGCAGAAACCGAGAGTGGTCTGGACTGGACCTTAATCCGCCTAATTTCCAGAGGAACTTCACCGAGAAATAGGATTTTAGAATCTTCATGTCTTTGACTAAGTTCTTTGAGTTCCACATGACAATGAGCAGCGTTTGACTCTTAGTTCTAACCTGGTCTCTTCATTCTGGGTACAACTCTGGAATAGGGAATTAATTTGTACTCTCACACTATGCACTTAGCTCAAGTCAGACAAGATTTTGGAATACTGTATGAGTTTTTTTTCTGGTAGCGTGGAAATCAAAAGATCGGAGTACAGGTTGAAATAAAGCTTCGGAAAAGGTATGGACGACTGGGCACAATTTTTTATACGACCCCAAAAAATGTACGGAAACAAAAAGATTCTATATCCATAGGGTCACAACAAGATCCAAGCAGAACCACCAAAAATCCAAATCCAAAGAAGCCACTACCAAAGTAATATCTGACCAAAAAGGTCCAAGCTTCAAGAAAACCTGCAGATCTTGGTGGAGACTCGGCTACACTAGCCATCTTCACAAGGAGAGGTGACTACACTGGCCACCCTCCAGTTCTTTTCTCCTTCTTCTAACTTCTCCCCCAATTTGATTGTGAACACAGCACGACAAACTTTAGAAGGAAATACCTGACTCCCCGAGGACGAGTTACTGGAGAGGAGATGAGCATGGTAGTCCAGCATTCTGGATTGGAAGAGCTAAAACCTCTCACACACATGAGGCATTTGTTCAATATTCATAGGGTATGCTTTTGGAAGAGGATTGATCTAAGATGACTTATGAGACGAAACTGTGACAATGATGTGTAGAACTTGAAGGCTGTTGATTTTAAAATTCTAAGTGTCACAAAAGTTCTACCAAACTAATAATCCAAAGGTTGACTCTATTTTCATTTTCACCTTCAGCCCATGGTCTTGGTATGGAACCCAATCTCATTTCTCCTCATGGCATTTCTTTTTTATGCTCAGGGACAAGCATGGTTTAAGTATAGGGGCATGATGAATCTCATATTAATCACTATAAATCTCATTAATTAAGCTCAAATATCTCAAAATCATTGGCATTTCTTCATTTATTCTACATAATTAGCATTCATGCATGTTTTCATAAAAATTGCATTTTATCCATTATTTCTGTACAAATCAAGAAGCCAAAAATCCCAGCCAAAATTGACCTGTAAATAGCCTAACTTCCTTGATTTTTAACTAATTCATGCTAACTTCGAATGGCCCAAAACCACCTCCTCTGTGTACATATCACTAACAAGAATAAAGAAAAATACAAAAAAAAATCACTAACCCAAATATGTTGACCAAAAACCCAAACCCTAGTTTCAGGATTTATGGACTAAAACCCTCATATCTCCCCCATCCGAAGTCCAATTTAATCCTACTCACTTTTGAACTAATATACATTCAAATACCTTCAAAACTAGACCAAGTTCAAGTGAATAAGAGCTTGTATGTGAAAGTTGGAATTTGGCCTATTTTGTACACTTTGTATTTTAGTGGTTTTGACCTAGTAATTTATGTACATAATTAACCTATTTTAGTTTATTTCTTTTTCATTTGACTTCTTTTATAAATCCTTTATTAAAATGCGCAACAATCCAACTCTAAACTGAGCTTGAAATCAAAGAAACAAATTGACTCCATGTCTTCACTAATTGCCTGTACGAAATTGGTCTTTTTCATATTTTATTTTATTTCTTCTTTTTCCTAATTAATAAAAATAAGAAAATAGATTAATGTGTCTATATTTATATTTTATTTTACCATATTTTCTTGAATTTTTATCTGGTTTAAAAATGACAAAAAAAAATTTAAACTCAAAAGTTTAGGTATTCTATGTACGTGGGATACCCCAAAATTATCTCTTTGTGCAATTGATCGATTTTGGTTTTGTTGTCTTCATGAAAGTTGTCGATCTCATCGAGACAAGCAATTTTCATGAAGAAACTTTTTCAATCCGAGGTTGTTACTATTTTTATGTATTTTTTCTTTTTATTTCTTTTCTGATTTTTGTGGTGTTGACACGTGGCGGCTCCTGGAGCCGCCACGTGTCAACTATTTTGAAGGCTTTTATTTATTATTTTTAACAAAAAAGATTGATTAAAATCATCGCACGTGCATCACACGTGCTGACCAAGCACATGCTATGCATGTGCAATTCCTCACTCCTCTTCCGCTGCCACGCGTCACCCATCGTGGTCGTCCGATCTCGGCCGATCGGACGGCCACTTTTCTTTGTCCTTTCCCGACCGCCTTTCCCAATCCGCACCCCCGAAATCTCCGTCGACGATCTCGTCTTCTCCATGCCACCACATCTTCATCACGATTAGATCTCCATCACCAAGATCCGATCCTCCACCGCCTCTTCAAATCCTTAAATCTTAAATCAAATCACCGCCAGCCAAACCTTTCCTTCTCCGGCGAGATCCCCCTCTTCTATTTATGAAACACCACCGCTCCATCACAGGACATCCACCATTCACCACTCCGGTAGTGACAGCCGAACATCAATGGCATGATTCGAGGCGCCTTCAACCTCGTCGCAGCAATGCCTCGGCAGTTGCTTCGCTCCGGCCAATCATCGTCGTCGAGCCCCCTTCCCAAGGTATCTCCTTCTCCGCTACTTTACCTCACCTCTCTTGCTCTCGATAATCATCTCCAACATACTCTCCGACTCCCATCTTCAAATCATCAAACACCTCCACTCACCATCTCCTCCGCCAACGATGCCGACATCTTCTTCCATGACTACGCCAGCAACCTTCATCTTCGACAACGGTCATCGCCATCAATAGCTCCTTCGTCGCGCTCTCCACCAGAGCTCTGCTGCTCCGCCTCTCCACCGACGCCTGCCGGCCGTGTGTCGGCCAACTCCCACCGTCCGATCAAAGAAGCCTCCCAGATCTCGACCGTATGATACCACAGTAACCCCAACCATTAGATACAAACTTCACCAGAGGCCCTAATTTACTCCAAGGCTAGCTTTGAACCAGCTATTTGAGCTAGAGCCTCGGGCCGCATCCGAAGCACGCTAGCCTGCCACGTAGAAATCCGGCCTGAGCCTCCATCTGAGCGTACTACTAGCATGTGGGTGTCACGTGACACTTAGGTCAATTGCGAAGAAGCCCTCCGGCTCTTTCTCCATTTGCGCTTCAGCCCAACAAACCAGAGGGCACGTGTTGCGCACCTACCCCTCTAGACATTTTGCGCTCTACACCCAGGATTATCGGTGATTGCCGAAAAACCCCTCTATTGCATTTTTATATTTATTTTAAATATCATCATTGCATTAATACCCATGTTTTCTGTTGTCATTCTGTACCGCTACATTGCATTATTTTATTTATCAAAAATATGCATTTTGTTCAACATTTAATTCTCTACAGCAAGGCATATGTCTGACATTTTTGTGATCAATGGATAATTAATAATTATTTAATTTGTGGAAAATTGCATACTTTGCCCACTTTGTGCTCTAATTTTTGTAATTGATTAACCACTGCTCTAAAAATTTCCGAAAAATTACGGATTGTATAACTTATTGTGATCAACATTGTGCCCAAAAAGAATTGCATTTGCATGCATAGTTTTTCCTTGCAAAATTCATTTTACATATTTCAATGCCTGATTTTAAATAGGTATTAAAACTCACATTTTGAAGGTTTAGGATTTTTCTGAGATCCATCACCTAATGAGAGATCTTGTATAATTTAATTCCTTGAAAATAATTAGTTTTGATATTTATTATAATTAAATATTGAAATTCACTATGTTTGCATTAAAAAATTCATAAAAAATTCATTTTGCATCCAAAAACTCCAAAAAATACAGGGAATTTATTTCATCATAACTACCATCTTGGCCAAGTTTCGTATTTTTAGGACATCATTTGATCGACATTTACATATTAGTCCCTAAAATATGCCAAAATTACATTTTGCTTCCCTTATTGCATGAAAAAATAGAAAAAAGAGACCGCCTCGAAAATCGTGCACGAACTTTGATAGACATAATTCTAGGTTGTTCCTTTTCCTCCTTGTGTTCGACCTTAGGACTTGCCCAACTAAAATAAACATAAAACCACGCAATTAAAAAAATGACAAAATAATTGTGGTTTTTTTCTTGACCGATTCCGATTGCCTCCTACAACGAAACGACAAATCATATTTCTAAATGCACGACCAATACATGACATATATATTTAACACAGTGCAATCTCAGACTCATCGATTAGTCATAGTCCAATCTTCTCTCTACCCCCTCTTATTTGAGCCAGTTGTACTTGAACTTAGAAGGAAATACGAAGTTTCGCGAGGAAAGAGTAGCTAGATTGGGGAATTAGGATTACCTTTCCGAGGCATATTGTTTCTTTCCATTCATTACGAGGAGAGAATCATTTCACGTACAATACACAAGTGAGACTCATTGTCATAATGGTTTATGTACAAAGGACTTATTCTAACCTGGCTATTGAGGCGATCTGACGATAGGTTTGTTCAACTTGAGGGATGTTAAGTTTTAGATCCTATTCTTAATAAGGAATTTACAAACTAATCCAATGGTCTTCTTAAGCTCCAAACTTTGTTTTTTGAAGAAAAGTTTAAAATAACAATCATTCTAGGTTCTTTATTTTCCTTTTTTTATCTTTGCATCACTTATACTTCTAATAAATGTTTTCCAGGGACTACTAGAGGTAAGTATAGGGAGCGTGATGAATAACCATTCATCTACCTTTATTCTTTCATTTCGTCTTTAAAAACCTTGTAGAGTACATTAAATACTACTAACTTATAGGAATTAATAACTAACTTTAATATGTAATTAAAAGAAAAATACATGCGATTAAACCCCAAAATGAAAGAATGAAGAAAACAAAAAATAATGTAAGTATCGAAGATACATACTGACCCTAAACCTCGAGACAAAATCAATATTGACTATGTTGACAATGAATAATGTAGGGGGGGGGGGATAACGCGTAAAATAATGCTCAAAAACTAGATAAACCCTAATTCTTTTATACTCAGTATGCTGAAAGTTGCCATTTATACACTACTTTATTATCCAATATACACACCACAATAATAAAGTTTTCAACATAAAACCTTTACATAATAATATATAGAAAATTATAAAAAATAATCGATAAAATAAAACATGCTTAGTGCACATGGTACAAACAGATGAAAAAGACGCAAACTGAACTTCATTTATCAATATCTACTGTATATGAATTCAAATTGAACCAAACTCACCTCCATTGTATTTCAAATCAAATTATCTATCTAATGGAATGTGGTTTCATTGAAAATAGAGCTAAGATATAAAAGCCAACTTTTTAGGATACTATTGTACTAGGACATTTGTATATATAACCTATTATTTTATTCTTTAAATTTTTTTATCTCTTTACATTTTTAAGTAATTATCCGTATTATGTAAAATATATCGAAAACATAAACATAAATAATCTAACATTTAAAAGATATTAAATAATTAATACATCTTAAGACATGTTGTATATTATGTGAAATTATTTATATACACAAATAAAATAACAAAAATGCAATAAAAATATGTAAAACCATATTAAATGATATTATAAATATACAAAAGTTGAAAATATTATATTATTCATATAAAATACAAAATAAAAATATAATTTAAAACATAAAAGTACATATAGCTCTATATGTATTGGTAAACATTAACATCTCATAAATAAGGTTGTAAAAATAAATAAAAATCATTATAAAATAGTTTATAAATTAGAAACATTTTGCATGTGTGAAGTTATATTAAAAAAACTCATTTGCTATTTTATTTTCTATTTTTTCCATTTTTATCTTGTGTTTTGTCCTTAGTGCGCTTACGTGGCCCAATCAAGGTGCATAAGGTGATGGTCTGCTAGGTCAACACCCCCAACATAGTCTGGAGTGCCCCCTTTTAGTTAGAATCCTCGAGACCCCCATCATTTTCAATTATTAACTCCTTCTACATGCCTCCTCTTCCCTCTATATCTTCATCACTTTTGTGCAACGCACACCACTCCATCTCTCTATACCAATAGGTTCCACCAACCTCCATTACCACGTACATAATCTCTAGGTCAACATTCTCTACTTCCATATCTACAAATAATAACCCATAAAATTTATTTCCCATTTTGATCCCAAACTCACCCGTGCAACCCCGAAGAACACCATATTGAGAGCACCCTTGGTTACAAGAAGGAATCCCAAGTTCTATCAGCGAGGATAAGGGTTGCAGGTCAATGTCTCAAATTTTAGTTAATTCTTATTATGGCAAAGTTAATTTAGATTTATTGGTTGTATTTTAGTTCCAAAGTATAGTTCTAAGATTAGTTTAGGTTGATTTCATTTGTTTTAGAGTAAAATTTCTAAATTGATGTTCACTAGAGATTCATCTCCGACCACTATTTCCCACTGTGACACCTCTTATTCTGACCACTGAATGCTTCTTACAACTTCCCAATCATTTATGCATCACTTACCTTCTCCTAGATCAATTTGATCATGCATTGATTAGCAAATCTGATCTCCATCAGCCACCATTTACAGGAGATCCACCCCCCATCATTTTATGTGCTTTTAAATTCAATTTAGTGTCAAGTGTATAGCTCTCGAGCCCCTCTATCCTTTTTTTTGTAGGAAATGGATCCAAAAGAAGCACCTAGAACCCCAATCAATTATAGAAGTTCATTCCTAGGTCACCAGAGAAGAAACCATCTCCAAGACTCCCTCGACGAGGTCTGGAGCTTCTGAAGCAGTCTTGAAAATTGGTATGGGCCACAGGACTGAGAAGGAGCATTATGTTTTGAAGGGGGACGCCAGAGCAAGGAGTAATCGACGATCGATCTCCAAGGAGGAACTTGTTATTCCATGTGATTTCGTAGAAAAAATGGAGTGTGGGATGTCAATTTATCAATAAATCAGGACATGGGCCTAAATGCAATAAAACTTAACTAAAAACAAATTAAAATGTAAATTAGAGGTGTATTTGCAATTATTTAAACCTTGAGGGGGTCCTCTATGTTTTTCTAATCATGTGGGGGTAGATATGTAATTTCTTGAATCTGATAATGGTTAGGTGCAGAAATCCCAAGTAGGTATGTGCAGAGTGTGTGGGTACCAGATGAATATTTTATTCATCATCTTTATTCATTTATTTTAGCGTAAAATCCCTTATAAAACACCTTTAAATATCAACAAGTCTATTCTTTTACTAACCCTAATTCTTTTATAAATATTGTTTATATATCACTATTTTAAACTAAAATAAATAAATATTAAAATAAAAGGAAAATAAAGAAAATAAAGTCTTGTATATATGTAATAGATACAGTCTGACTCTGACCCCGATAGAAGGTCAATACATGAAGTGATCAACCGGGAATAACATAGGGGGAGATAGGCCTAAATAAAAAAATCCAGGAAATCAAGTTCAACCCTATTACATTATCACTTGTATATAATATATATAATACACATGCTTTTCATTAATTTATTTATACATAAATTCAACTTAAACACAATTGTATTATTCATAAAACTTGTACATAAAAATCATATGTGAATAATAAAATAATTGTAAGAATAATTAGTGTACATTGTGTGAATTACAACACTCTAAAAAAGCCATAAACTCAACTTGACAGATCAATATCTTCTCCATCAAAAATGGGAATTAATCAAACTCACTTTCATTGTACTCCAAATTTAATAATCTATAAATGGAGATGGCTTAAAAAAATCAGAGTCAAGATGTGAAATGTGTCTTTTTGGGGTACTATTGTATATTATATGTATCTATATTGTATGTATATAATTTGTATTTTTGCATAATTTATATCTTTGATTAATTATAAATATTGCATTTGACATATATAAAACATAGTTTTAAATTATAAAATAAAAAATCAACAGAAATAAAATCTTGTATATATTGTATATGTAGGGCTATGTGTATATTGTAAATATATATTTATTTGACCTAATAAATCACCTCATAAACGTAAACTAAAAATATCATTACAACCATTGTAAAAAATTATAATTAAAAAATTATTAAATCATATATATATATATGTAAAAAAGAAATTAAAATTCAAGGTGATGTGAATATAAGTATATACACCAGTAAATAATACTTTTTATTTATTATACCCCTATATATTATTTAATTAATTAAAAATCACCACAATTAAGTTAATCGATTTACTAACATTTTTATTTAATTATTTTTATTTTTAATTCATTTTCTATTTTATTTCCTTTTATTTGTTAATTTTCTTTCTATTTTGTCTTTTTCACTATTTTGTCTCATTCGAAACGTCATTTATTTGTCCAACCTAGGTTAGTTGACTCGAGTCAACTCTCAATTTGACAAGTAATTTCGGTTTCTTTCGCACGCATCCCTTTCTCCTCTCAATTTTCCCACACCTTTTGGTCATCAACAATCTCCGCTTTGTTCTCCAATATCACAGTTGAATCAACCACCTCCATCGCCAAAAAAACTATTCCATCATTCTCGCATCGATGTGTATGCTTTTTGAATTTAAAATCTACCCGGACCCTATCCTATATACACTTCCATATCACTGCCTGCCACTATTTGATCTAGTTTTAGACCATTTTCCTTGCCCGCGATCAGTCTTAGAGTGATGACGTTGTGACTGAGCTTCACCCCCTTCGATTTTTAGTGTGAGAGATCAGTGTATAGCGAGATCCAGTATGAGGCTTGAGACCTGATAACTCGGGTTTTTGGAGCGATAATTACGGTGTCGATGTTGAAAAAATCGCTCAGCATCCAAAACTCGAATTGATCAAACAAAATACGGATAAAATAAGTGAGAAAAGAAGAATGAAGTGAAAAGAGTCTGTTTCTCTTCAATTTTAACCTTTGGAACTAATTTTTATCAAGGTAAGTTCTCCTAGGTCAAACTCAAGGTGGTAGAATAATTGTATTGCGGCTTTCGAGAAAATAAGGAATTTCATGATTTTATTCTCTTCTTGAAAAATACAAGGGATAAGAAAATACTCAAAACTAGCACTGCTTTACAAAAATCAAATCAAGAAAATATGCAAGAAAAATTCATGAAAAATAGAAAGAAATGTTGCTATGGTAGTTGTGTAACTACCATATAAAATTCAAAGAAAAATACAACCAAAATAAGGTCCAAAAATGCCCTATAGTTCAAGGGTATAAGTGCAAGAAAGGAAACATAATTCTATTACAAAATGTTCACTAACATGGACTAAAATGAAAGAAAGACTAAAATATTTGCATTTATGTCAATGTGTAGGCACCTAAATGAAAATACTGGAAAACTCTAGAGCGCCTAGTAATTCTGGAACATCGATGGGTTTATGTTGCAAAATTTCCATCCCTTTGTAGTCGAAGGTCAAGATTAGAAGCTACAGGCAAATCCGAACTGTCGAAGAAGGATACGTGTCGCGAACCTGTAGACCTGGGATGTTCTTGATTGTTCTTCCCTTTCTTGTGCAGGTGACGACAGAAACATCTACCTCGATTTATCTCTGATGAACGACGAAGTTCTTTAGCCTCCTGCAGGGCCAGAGGGGTGTCTCCTCCACCCCTCGAGCTCACCTGCGGGCGAGTGGCTCCGAGGTTGATAGATGCGGCGGTGAGGCATCATCGAAGGTGGCGGTTCGGCAGTGATAGTCGATTGGAAGGAAGAAGTAGTTGATTGATGATTTTTCGAAGGAGAAACTCAAGATAATGGAATTAATCACTCCTAATGTGATAAAAACATGCAAGAAACATTTGGTTGCCCGATTCTAGTTTAATTGGCCAGGAAGAAAAAAATTTTGCAGAATATAATGTATTTCCAAGAATAGTGAAAAACGTGAGAAATGTTAGCCATGTGAGCCTGAGGGGAACCATTCCTACAATAAATGTTACTGTAATATTTGATTTATCAATAAAAGTTATTTATTATTTCACTCCCTTTCTGAGATTAAATGAATGAATGCACTATAAGGTCCCTTTGTACAATTAGGGTTATGTACCATGACCATGTTAATAATCATACAGTTGTTGATTCAGTAATGAAATCATAGAGGCTAGTGTTTGGATGAATATCTAAGGAGTTAGATAGAGGACTCATCAAGCACCGTCAAATGATTATTGAGAGAAGATCTCCAACCTGAGTAGGAAATGGCAATCCTATCACATTAGGATGATGTATGACCGACCACTTGATGCAGGTCCTCTACATAGGAATAGATATTTAAAGTTGTCAGACTAGTTAGGTCAAAGAGTTGACTTAACGAGATCGAGATAACCAAATTCCTATATCGTATACTGTCACGATACAAGCACACATCTTCTGACCAGAGGCAGATGTGTTACTCTATGTCTGAGTGTGTACATTTGGCAGAACAATATGTTGATGACCAAATAAAGGTCAATACACCAGGGAGCTGGTGTGCATATAAGGTCATATGAGTAATACACTCTCTCAAAGGGATCCTACAGGTTCACTTGTGAACCGGAAGACATGAGATCACTCATTAGGGATTGGGACTGATCAAATTCCATGCATGGTCGTCGTGCTTTGGAAGCATGACAAGAATTTGTAGGTATGATATATGCTTTGTGAAAGCATATGATCGATACAAACTCCCAATGACCAAGAATGAGAAACTTATTGATAAAACCTTGATGATGACCGTGTTAAATTGATCTTTATCTTCAGGTTTATACTGGGTCTTCTAGTATGCAAGATGTACATGTATTAGGAATGCCTAATGGTGATGTAATAAAAAATGATTGTAAAACCATGATGCTTCCATTCCGAGGGAGTGATGAAACATGTTTGGATTTTAGTGACTCCTCTCGGTAGAGAAGTAATCTGATCTTGGTCCATGTGTTGGATATTAATTTGAATGTGATTCAGATGCAATGAGAAGATTAGGTTTGCGGTCTTGATTTAATCAATCATATATGAGAGGTACGTGAGATCTGGATTTGAGATGTAATCTCAACATCTAAGTCACTATACATGGAACATACAATCACCCTGTCCTTATCTCTATGTATATGTGGAGAAAGCGCATTATTATTGAAAGGGTTCAAGAATAATTCCATAGTTCAATTATATCCAAGCATTGAGAAATGGATAATTAAATGTGATTTTATTATCACAGATAATGTGAATTTGATTAATTGAAAATTTAAATCACATTTTATTTTGGGTTGTGAATGAGATTCACAAATTTCCAATGGCTAGAATGCAATATTCACAAAATAATTATGAATTGTTTTTTGTTGAATAATTTGCAACAAGTGTTGTTGTAAATCTTGGAGATTTTTAAGGAGTAATGCATTCTCATGAGATTTCATGAGATTATATATCCCATATAATGTGGTGGACGGCCACCAACTCCCACAAGGAAAGTGTGGCCGTCCCCCTATAATCATGGTTTGGTGTAATCTCTATTCTTTGATCTCCTTATGAGATTGATTTAATTTTAGGATTAATTTATATTGATTTATCAATATATATTTAATCTAAATTAAATTAATTGTTGTTGGTTTTTACCAACAAAATCTTAGCCATTAAAAGAAGCACAAATCAATCTCAACCATTGATTTTGTGTTGTCCATGGATTGTGTTCCAGGGACTCCCAAAACCCTATATAAGAAGAGGCACCCCTTGCTCTTATTAGTTACAACAATTACCACAACAAGCTCTCTCCTCTCTCTCTCATTCTCACGCCCTCTCTCCCTCTCTCTCCTTGGGTGGCCGTCCACCCTAGCCCTAGATGGAAGAAGATGTCGTCGTCGCCTCGCCGTAGTGCTGCTGCCTCAACGACCTTTGGTTCTCCATCTTATTTGGTGTGCCACGCTCGTGAAGAAGACGTCCATTCTCGTGCGACGAGATAAGGAGTTCCCTTGGTCGGATCAACATCTTGGATTGGGAGAAGCATGCGGTTCATCCCCGCTCTCGCAAGCGTCTCCTCCAAAGATCGGACTTGAGACAGGAGGTCTCTTTTCTTAAAGGCTTGATCGCAACCATTCTATAAGAGGTATTCCTTTTATCTATGTATGTGTTTAGATGAAACGATTAAAGAAGTGATCTTGAATCATGTGGTTTCATCACGTGAAAAATATTAAAATTCCGCTGCATCGAACAACTAGTGCGACTAGTCATTCTTGATCGTATTCGATACGATCCCCACGCTTCCGTGATGTGCTTATGGATTATTCCATTTCCTTTAAGAAAGAGAGAAGAATGGTTCATGAATTTAATTTGTTTCAAATGGATCTGAAGTTGGATTAAACGAATGCATCTAAGAAGGTGATTATAGCATCCTAATTACGTACAAAAGTGGACTAATATGTGCACGAGAACTGAGAAAGAAAATGAGAAAGATGGAAGAATACATGGGGGTAGCAGGCTGTATGGACCTCTGTTGGTCGTTGCTCAAGGGATCGGCTACCCGGAGCTGGACGCACGCGACGGCGATATGCAAGGCGAGCTTGGCCTTGGAACCTCTCCTCCGATCGTTCCTCTTACATATGGGGGCCTCAAGTAGAACTGTCACCTCCGGATCAAGGCGAAGCATGGTGGGGAAGATGGTCCGACGACCGATAATTTTTGGAAGTGAGTAGCTCAGGAGTTGTTAGTTATGAATAGTGGACTTTGACGAAAGATGAATCTAAGAGGGCTAGGTAGAGAACTAAGGTGGGCGTGCTCTAGGGTATTTAGCAGTAGTTGGTGGATGGTTTCGATCAGAGTTAGGAGGAAGAAGGTGGCGTGTAGAAGAAGTTTAAATAAAGTTAGAACAAAGGCTATAACAACTTCTCGGAGAAGAAGACACCATGTGATTAAATACCGTAATAAATAGGAAATAAATACTAACTAATGAAATTTTTAATATGCATGAAAATGAAAAGTGTAAATAAAAATTTATATAGATTATGGTATTATTAGATTTAATAAATAATAAATAATTTATGAAATTTAAATATTATATTAGCAATAAGGTATAAATAACACTTAATAAATAGGTTTTGGATTTTTAATTTAATAAATGAATAAAAAATACACCACTTTTATATTCTATTAATTATTACAATAATAGATATAGTATATGTTAATTTTTGTGGGTTTTAATAAATTAATTAAAGTATATTAATAAATATGGGTATAACTTATGTAGTTCAATTTTACCTATGAATTACGATTTTTAATTTATTTAAAGTAATAAATAAGCCCAAAAATGTGAAATAAATTAGGGTTAAAATACAAAATCAAGAAAAAAATTAAAAATTATAAAATCATTAAAACAATAAATATTATGTTCTAAATAAAATAGATATCCCAAAAATCCAATTGTGGTTATGTCCTAAAACTGGTTCTTTGCAAACAGACTTCGATTTTAGTGAAATCACTTTAATAATTAGAGAATATTATTATATGAACTTTAAAGGTGAGTAGAGTGAAATTGGAGTTCGTATGAGAAATTTATGATGTTTAGAAGTTGAGATTTTGACAATTTACAAGTTAGATTTCTTGGCATATATACAAGATAATATTTTTAGCTTATTTTCATATTTTCTATTCATTTTTAGAAATAATTAGGAAAAGAGTTTGGTGAAAAATATGTTTATATGAGTTAATTAATAATCATTGATGTTTTTGTATTTATTGAATAAATAATGAAGAGTGTGTAGAATGAGAAATTGATTATTTTTATTTGTTTACTTTCCTTATCTCCCCGTACTTATTTATTTGTCGAGCAATCAATACTGACATGGTCTCAGGGATTAGGTTATAAATATATGTTTCAGCTATATTTATTTTACAAGTCATATTGTACACCTATACATATCTACAATTTGCCTTTCTTTTTATTTTCTTTATTTTTATTCTTTTATTCGTTTACATGATTTTAAAACCTTAAAAATACTTTTTTTTTCATGAGTAGAGTTTTGATAAAATATATAAATTAATGGATGTTTACATGTATTTGTTAAGGGCTTTAAGACAAAATGCAGACGAGATGTTAATGAATCATGGATTCATCAACCCCCTACACTTAAACTTTTCTAGTCCCTTAGCAAACACTTGTTTGAAGAATAAGGTAAAAAGAAAGAAGGTTAGAATGAATTTGTTTTCCTAAAACAATTCATGATAACAGACAAAGGACAGAGCTTGATTGGGCATGAAAAAAGCATTTTGTCGGAGCCTTAACTAGGATTAGGATTTTATTCTCATCAGTCCTCAAGTTCCACAAATCCTTGTTTAAGTTCACCTCAACGGTTAGTTCAGATCCACATATTCATATCGCAAACTCTATCAATCTTGAATTCAATATGTATGATGTGTGAGTTGTTTTAGCTCTTCCTACTTGAAAGAAACGAAGCAACTGCCTATCTCAATAATACACTCCCATTGGTTCCTCATCTAGCTACTCTTTCCTTGGGGAGGGAGGTATTCCCTTCTACGATCAGGTCATTCTGTGTCCACAATCGAATATAGAGAGAAAGTAGAAGTATGATAAAAGAGCTGGAGTGCGACCAGTGTAGACACATCTCTTTGTGCAGCTCAGCAGGTGCAGCTAAGTCTCCCCTAAGATGTGCAATCTTTTTTGGTGGAAGCTCGGACCACTGTGGTCGTATTAATATTTAGTGGCTTCTTCTTGAATTTTCTTTGTAAAGTTGCTTGCACTGCTGACGGGTCGCTAAATACGATGATTAATTCGATCACGTTGTAATACGTGTACTTAGCGATTCGGTCAGAACCGAGAGAAGATCTCCGTGAAGAGTGTCTCGGCTTTAATTTATATCCCGGGCAAGTTCGGGGTCGAACACAGGGAGGCAAAGGAACAACTTCGATTTTAATTCGAAAACTTAGATCTTGATTTCCACACGGTTTTTTTTTAGATTTTTTTAATGCAAAAACGAAGGTGAAAGGCAAATGCAAGTGAATCAAGACACTAAGAAATCACACAACTTAGCCAAATTAATTTTAATGTTTAATTAATCCAATTCAGCCAAATTATATTTTTCCTAGGATCTTAATCCAGTAATGAACACAAAACACATTTTTTTAGAATTTTAGGGGTTAAAATGCAACAATGAAAAATGCACACTTTTTATGGGTATTTTTGCAATTTGTCACACAAATAGTAAGCAAAAAATATGAAAAAATTACTGGAATGAAAACATGATGCAAGGAAGCTACAGTAATATTTTTGGAATTTTGTTACAAGTTATGAATTTTTTATGGATTTTTTAGTGAAAAGAGAGTGACAGTGAGTAAATAATTTCTAATAAATCCACATTATCAAATTAATAGGAGTTCAATTATCTCAGAAAGATATTTAGATGAGCAATCCAGTATAGTTGAAATTTCGCAAAAAGGATATACGTGGATTTAATTAAAAATCAATTACTAAAAACACTCTATAATTTATTTCAGGCACAAGACAACTGCAATGGATGTGAAATTTGGACAGTAAGTTCATCACTTATTAAGGCATCATATATAATTTTTTTGGAATTTTTAGAGCAACCGTATGTGAGATATAATTTTAAGAGCAAAGAATGGGTAAAATATGCTAAATTTCAGTTGAACATTTTTAATTAATTACCCAAGGACCACAAAAATATAAATAAATATCCACAATGTATAGAATTAGTTACTCAATATCAAACCATTTTTCATTGATTAAAAAGATGCATTAATGATGTCCAAATCAAAGTGCGAATACAAGGGTGTCTTTGTAATTTCTGGAAAGAAACTCACAAGCAAACTATATACAGGGACCAAACAATAATTACAAAAACATAAGAAATAAAAGATGCAATTTTAAAAAAATAAAATAAAGAAAATGGAAGAAGACTTTCTTCTACCTTTGGCTTCGCAGGTGGGAGGAGAAGAACCCAACACAGGGGTGGCGACGGCCTGCCGCTAGGCTGGAGGCAGCGCGCACGCAATGGAGACAGGCGGGGCGGCTGTCGGCGGCAGCTGGGGTCAGTGGCGCCTCCGCGTGCAATGGAGACATGGGGCGACTGAGGCGGTCACGGCGGGATGGAGAGGAGCCCGCGCGCGGCGGCGCGCAGCTCTGTGCTGCGGAGGGAGGCGGCGAGGGCCGCTTCTCGCGGCGGGTGGCGCGGCGGCTGCCGTGCTGTGCTGGTGGCGGCGGAGGGCCACCGGCGCGGTGGCCGTAGAGAGATGGGGGAGGGGCGGCGGGCGGCTGCCTGCGCTTGCTGCCGCTTCCGAATTTTTTTTTTGATTTTTTTGAATTCTTTTTACTGCTGTAAATAACAAGAGACTTTTTTTGTTTTAATTGTTTTATAATTTTTGTAATTTTGTTTATAATGGGGAATGAACATGATGAGAGAAAAAAAAGGTTGGTAGTGGTGAGGATGATGACATAAACAAATGGGAAAAAATGGTGTGATGGTGGTGGTGGAAAGAATGATATGTGGTGTACTAAAAAAATTGCAAAAAGACCAAATGAACTAAAATGAAGTGAAAATTTACCTACGATGATACGGTCGCCTATGGAGTGCTCTCGTGAGTACGGTCTTCGCTCAAATCGTCGGCGTGCATTGAGCTCGAGCAGCTCGCGAGTGCGGCTACGATGTTGGCCGAAAAGCCAACGGATCACACCGGAGAGAGGCTCGTCATTGTTCGACCGCGGTTGCGTCGCTGTCACCGATTCAACTCTGGGAACTTGGCTCTCCTCACATAAAGATGGATCAAAGGCAAAAATGAGAAGAATGACATGTATATAAAGATGATGGAATGAGAGGTTATTAAAGTGGTGGAGTTGAATGGGAGGTTGTATTATTAATGGAGTTGAATGGGAAGTTGGAAAAAATGGTGGAATAATGGAGTTGAATTGGTGGTTATTGTAGAGAATGTAAAATAAATAAATAAATAATATAAAATAAAGCAGGCTACTTTAATTACAATAGAATAAAAGAGAAGAAAATAAATAGTGGAGAATTTACAAAAGAAGACAAAACACCATGTACATTTTTTTTACTTTTCTAATATGTAATTTTTTTTGTCTTTTTCATAAGAGATATTTACAACAAAAAAATACAATAAAATAGTATAATAAAAATACAACACATGTATGAATTTTTTGTATTTTTAGTAATTAAGAAAGATACAATAAAAATTAAAGAAAGAATTAATATATACATGGTATACAATGTACATCTAGGTCCCAAAACTCAACTTTTGCAAATGAGCTCCGATTTTAATGAAGCCACTTCCATTGGATAGATTATTTTCTAACTTGAACTTTAAAAGTGAGTTTGGTGAATTTGGAGTTCAGACGGAGCGGGAATTTGGCTTGGAAGTTGGACTTTACGACTTTTTCTCTTTATGATCTAGGAGCATTTATTTGAGATGAAATTTGTTTTGTATTTTTGTATTTTTTTATACATTTTTATAAACAATCTAGAGAAAGATTTAAGCAAAAAGGAGTTGAAATCAATTTATTAAAAATATACGAAGTTTTAGGCTATTTATAGTTGAAAACTCCTTTATTTTTGCAGCTTTTTTATTGTTAATTTATTTTGTACAAACTAATATACAATAATTAGTATGTTTTATTTACAAGAGTTATTTCGTTAATTTATTGATTTTATGGACATTTATTTGGGATTTTACTCGGGGATTTTGCTAAGATCAAGAAATTGCGATGATGAATCCGGATACATCACCCCCCTATACTTAAACTTTGCTAGTCCTCGAGAAAATAAAGAATGAATAAGTTGGGTTAACCCCTGATTGTGCATGTAAATTCAAGACTTGATCCGTTCAAGAACTCTCGGTTTTAGAGATCCTAAAATTCTAATCTGAACCAAGCTCTAGTCAAAAGGTACCCAATTCCCCTAATCATCAGACTCTCTTTGTATACATATATAGTAGGGATATGACTTTATGTGTTGACCGTAGTTACAAGAGTAGAGTCACAATGTCACCCAAGGTTCCAGTCCAAGAGACTCACCTATGGACCCGATCCTCAACACTAGAGAATAAATCATTTCTTGCATCCAATCCATCGTCTCTTTAGTTGTCAGACTTGAAAGTGTAAATGGAAGGCCAGTTGATGGAGGGTATATGATTGTGTCATTTCTTCTCTCCCTCTCATTGGAACAAGGATCCTCTCAAGTGCCTTATTACGCAACACATTTTTTTGGTGTTGATCAGTGCGTCCGTCAAGAGAAGTTGGAGCCGTCTGCACTTGTTTTCCTGGGAGTACACCGGGGTGTGCCTTTTTTGAGTACCTATCGTACCTTCTACACCCAGACTTGTAGCATTTACGATGCAGAGCCCTTTTTTGGTGCAAGCCCGACTCCTGGTCCTAATAGCGGTGGTCCAAGTGGACACTTTGAAATGGTTGGGAGCGCTCTCCTTTGGTGGAAGCTCTTTTGATAATTGACTTTGTGGAATGAGAGCTTTTCTTTGACATTTCATTGCTTTGTAATATTTGTGGCTAGCTCCACTGCTTTTGCAAAGAGTTGGCGCACACTGATCAACATTTTTTTATTTTATCACACCCTGGCACATAGGTAAATGTCAAGAGATATTACAAGAACCATGTTCTCATACTGGCTAAAGATGCTGACACTCAGCTTTCATGAAGCCTTCATTGATTTTATCCCATCCTCGAGCATCATCAAATCAAGTCCAAACTCAAATCCCTCATCCAGTTCCTCAAGTGAAATTTCAACTCATCTCATCATAACTGCAGTCGTGTACGTGAGGTGCTGATCATATTCTTAAGGTAGAGACTAAGCATGCAATATAGCACACAAATCTTTCAAACTAGGGAAATGTGAATAATTAAGTCAAGGACCCTAATGACTAAGGCTGGTTAACTCAAAATCTCAAGACCTCATAAACCAAGTGTTCTTGAACATCACTAGTCTTGTGTGAAAGTGAATTGTGTCAGGGATTAAACCAACTTATTAGTTAGTTTCTTTTAGTTTTTTTTAAGTTTAAGAAGAAGTTTTTTTTTGATTGATTTCTTTTTTTAAACAAAAATTTAGAAAAAGTTTTGTTTTCAAAAAGTTTTTTTGGAAAGACATTTCTTTTTTTTTGAAAAGGATTGGTAAATAAGAAAAGACTCTTTTTTTTAAAAAGTTTTTTTAAAGGATTTTAAAGTTTTTTTAAGCAAATAAGGAAAAAGAGTTTTTTTTAGGAAAAAGTTTTTTTTTTGTTTTGTTTTTTGTTTTTTTTTGTTTTTGTTTTTTTTACCCATCCCATAATTATTGTATAATATATACGAAAATACATGAAAGTACGAGGTATGGGTAAAGTATATATGTAATATATACACGCCCCCTATACTTAGCTTGTGTTATGACCTCATGGCACTAGGTGACAAAAGGACATAGCTCGTACTAAGCGTAGGAAAGCTAAAATAATAAAAAAGTATAGAAGTCGATCCGCCCCCTATACTTAGGCTCTAGTCAGCCTAAGTGTAGAAGAAGAGCAAAAATGGGACGGACAAGGTCAAGAGGAGAAATGATGAGTATATACACATAGCGGGCATCAGTCCCCCCTATACTTAGTCTTTGGTAAGCCTAAGTATAGGACAAGAGTAAGTGTAAGAACCGATGTGATCCGGAGAATATACAAGGAAGGGAGAATGTACAAGAGTGATTGAATCTTCTAAGATGTTGAATCTGTATGCTGCATCTTCATGACGAGTAATATGATGTATCTACTCTTTGCTCAATCTGCATGAAGTTGATGACCTCGACTTGGACTAACTGCTCTTTCGAATCAACAAAATGCTTCAACAGTTGTCCATTCACCACATGAGATTGTGCACCATCTGTGAGATCAGCTATCTCTACACTTCCATTCTCGTGCACTTTCTTAACCACAAAGGGACCCGTCCATTTAGATTTGAGCTTCCCATGAAACATCTTCAACCTGGCATTGAACAACCATACCTTTTGCCCAGGGACAAAGTCTTTGCACCTAATGTGCTGATCATGCCATCTCTTTACTTTGTCCTTATAAATCAAACTGTTGTCATATGCCCTGTTTCGGATTTCCACAAGCTCGTTCAAGTTCAAGTCTCGACAAAGCTTCCCTAGGTGACAACTCCAATTAATCTTCTTAATTGCCCATTCGGATTTATGAATCAATTCTGCGGGCAAATGGCATGGCTTGCCATAGATCATTCTAAATGGTGAAGTACCCAATGGCGTCTTGTAGGCTGTCCTATAGGCCCACAGAACTTGGTCCAAGAGTTGAGACATGTTCTTCCTATCGAGACGAACCAATTTCTGCAAAATACTCTTCACCTCTTTGTTCGAAACCTCTGCCATGTCGTTAGACTGTGGGTGGTAAGGACTAGTAACTCTATGTTCAAATCCATAGTCCTGAGCTAAAGATCTCATATCTCGATTCACAAAGTGGCTACCCCCATCAGATATCAAAACTTTTGGCACCCCGAACCTAGCAATAATATGATCTCCCACAAACTTACAGACAGTCTTGTTGTCTGCGGTTCAGGTTGGGATAGCCTCCACCCACCAAGATAAATAATCAACCGCCAACAAAGTGTACTCATGTCCTTGGCTGTTGGGAAAGGGACCCATAAAATCTATACCCCATGCATCAAAAACATCACAAATAATCATCGGTTGCATGTGCATCTCATCTCTCTATCCAACTGTCCCTCCCATTCTTTGACAAATCGGGCACGACCGTACAAAATCAATGGCATCTCTAAATAAGGTCGGTCAATACAATCCACATTGAAGTACTTTGTGAGCGGTTCTCTTTCCCGAATGGTGTCCTCCAGCCTCAAGTGAATGACAATATGTGAGGACACTCTGGTATTCTTCCTGAGGAATACACCTTCTCCAAACACAATCCGGTCCTTCGAAGAAAAGGAAAGGATCGTCCCAGTGGTATCTCCTCAAATCCGACTTCAGTCGATCAATGCTGCTCCTAGTCCAACCATGGGGAACCTGCTTGGAGACAAGATAGTTCACCATGTTGGCATACCACGGGAGTGAGTCAATAACACAAATTGACTCATCTGGGAAGGTCTCTCTAATTCGCTCATGATCAGGAGAATCCTTAAGTTCTATCCGAGAAAGATGATCAGCTACAACATTCTTCACTCCAGGTTTATCTTTAATCTCCAAATAAAATTCCTGGAGGAGTAAAATCCACCTAAGAAGACGCGTCTTCGCGTCCTTCTTTTCCATTAAGTATCGAATGGCTGTGTGATCAATATAAATTGTCACCTTAGAGCCCAAAATATATGATATGAACTTCTCGAGGGCCCATACTATCGCGAGCATTTCCTTTTCAGTCACTGTATAATTTTTCTGTGTAGGATCTAAAACTTTGCTCGCATAATGAATCGCAAACGGAATCCCCTCTCGCCGTTGTCCTAGCACATCTCCTATAGCGAAATCTGAAGCGTCGGTCATGATCTCAAATGGGAGAGACCAGTCAGGAGCTTGTAGGATAGACGAGGCACAAATCTTCCTTTTCAAGAGCTCAAAGGCCTCCAGACACCTGTGATCTACAACGAACTCTGTGTCTTTCCCTAAGAGCTCAGTCAGTGGGTTGGCGATCTTTGAAAAATCTTGAATGAATCTCCTATAGAATCCAACATGCCGTAAGAATGGCCGCACTGACTTCACGTTGGTAGGTGGATCAAGTTTCTTGATCACCTCCACCTTGGCAGGGTCAACCTCCATTCCCCTTTTGGAGATGACATGACCCAACACGATACCCTCCGTCACCATAAAGTGACTCTTCTCCCAGGAGAGTACCAGATTCACCTCTCTACACCTCGTGAGGACTCGGTCCAAGTGCGCTAAACATGTATCAAAAGAATCACCATGGACCGAGAAGTCATCCATGAACACTTCCAGGAAATCTCCCACCATCTCGGCAAATATGGCTATCATGCACCGCTGAAATGTGCTCGGGGCATTGCAGAGTCTGAATGGCATGCACCTGAAAGCATAAGTGCCGAATGGACATGTGAATGTGGTATTTCCTGGTCCTCATGGGCTATGGCCACCTGGTTGTAGCCTGAGTACCCGTCATGAAAACAGAAGAACTCTTTCCCTGTGAGTCTCTCCAAGATCTGATCAATAAAAGGCAAGGGAAAGTGATCTTTCTTAGTCGCAACATTCAGGCGCTTGTAGTCAACACAGACACGCCACGACGTAGGTACTCGTGTCGCGATCTCTACCCCCTCCTCGTTGGTGACCATCTGAATTCCCGACTTCTTCGGGACAACATGAAGTGGGGCCACCCACTTGGAGTCAGAAATAGGGTATATAAACCCTGCTTTGCACCATTTCTCAATTTCTTTCTTCACCACATCCCGTAGATTGGGGTTAAGTCTCCTCTGAAACTCACGGGAAGGTCTCACGTTATCCTCAGTAAAAATGTGGTGTGAGCAGAGAGCGGGGTTGATGCCCACGAGATCCGACACTGTCCATCCTATTGCTTTCCAGTTCCTCTCTAAGACCTCTAACAACCTAGACTCCTGTTCTAAAGTCAAGTCTGAGCTAATGATGACAGGATATCTCTCTTTGGGTCCCGCAAGAAAGGCATACTTAAGTGTAGGAGGTAGTAATTTCAGTTCTGGCAATGTGGTATCATCAAGCAGATCTCGCTGAACTGAATCTGAATCAGGTTCCGTGTTGTATGAAGGTAGGCTAGGCTGAGTAGTACTCGCCACCAAATCAGAAGTATCGGGAGTCGGATCGTCAAAAATATCCAATCAATCGGTAAAAGCCACATCCGACTCGTCATCTATGTCCCATGATTGTTCCAAAGAGGATGGAACTGACAGATCCGGACGGATCTCTAAGTCATCATGAGAATAGGTTGATGCATCTCTAGTAAAATAAGACAACACCTGGCAAACTGCATCATGCACTATATCCTCTCCAGATGAAAGGGTCTCGCTCTGTCCTGAAGGAATCTGTCCCCAAATCCCAACTGTGCTAATCAAACTGCAGTCTGCCTCTGAAGATGAGTACTCTGTGCTACTCTCTGAATCTGGTCGCTGACACTTGGTCTGCTTCATCTCAAGGTTCACTTCTCCGCCTGGAGAACGGAACTTCATCATTCCCGTACCATAATCGAAAGCTGCGCCTGCGGTCCTAAGGAAGGGTCGCCCAAGAATGATCTGAGATTCTCTCCAATGATTGGGGGTCTCCATGTCCAAGACTGTGAAGTCCACCTGATAGTTCTGTCCCGCAATTGAGATAACGACGTTCTTCACTTCTCCCTTAGGTCTCTTCATTGAACGATCTGCGAATTGGAGTAAAGCTCTAGATTTGCGAAGTGGTCCCAACTCCAATTTCTGATATAATGCTAAGGGAAGTAAGTTGAATGAAGAACCGTTATCTAAGAGTGTGCGTGCAAACACAATGTCGTCAATACAACTCTACACATAGTGAGCACCCATGTCTCTCTTTTTTTTGGCAAAGTCTGATTCTTGAGACAATAGGTTGTGGCTATTGATAAGACATGTGTCTTTATATTTCGGTTATCTTTCTTCCTGCTAACCCTTCTAGGTGTGCATCTCACCTTAAGGTATTTTTGGAAGGCAGGATGGTTAGCCACATATTCATCAAATGGCACCTTCACAGTGATGTTTTCTTTACAAAACCGTGCCATATCAGGGTCATCTTTCTGAATCTTTTTGATGCGATTTCCTGCCGTAAGAGCACGGGGGAAAGGGATTGATGCTAGGGAAACAGAGGATGAAGAATCTGAATCATGAACTGAAAGATCATTCTTTGACTTAACGGAAACAGAGTTCTTCATACAAGAATCTTTTTGATGCAACATGGAATCGAAATCAAAACTATCTACTAAAGGTTGTGGAATAGAAGCTGGAGTGGTATCCACCACAACCGGAGATGCAAGGTCCTCCATAGATTAAGAAGAATATCCATGCTGACGATGCTGCATACGTGCTCTCCTACTCCTCTCGGCTTCTTGAGTAGAAATCCTCGAATGGTGCTGATGGGGCTCTGAAATATGATGCCTCTCCTCCTCGTCCTCTGAAGACTCTTCAGGTAGAGCATCAGAGATGCCCCTCCTCGTGTCCCTCGCCCGGTCAGGTACGACCACGGTCCTTCCGCTCCTGAGTAACATGTGGTTAGCCTCGTCACACGAAAGAATCTCATGTTCAGATTTAAGAGATGCTGAATAGTATACCTGACCAAAGTGATGCTGAGAACTAGAACGGTTCAGGCTATTGGGGTTAGCCTGAACTTGGGCTGGGATCGAGGTAGAGGGTGCAGTCTGCTCGTCTCGCCATCTGGACAGGCGGTTGACATCCACCTGTAAGTCATGAACCTCGTTCCTGTAGGAACGTAGCTCGTCGAGTATCTGCTGGTGAATATCCATGGGACTAGACGATGAAGGAAGTGGATAAGATTGGGAAGAAGAACGGGATGACTGGCCCTACTGGCCAGTGTACTGCCTCTGCTGCTGCTGCTGCTGCGGTTGTGGGCCCTGCTGGCCCGTCTGGTAATGGCCCTGTCGGCCATACTGCTGGTACTGCTGCCTCTGCTACTGGGGTGGATGGAATCCAGGGCTCTGCTGTGAAGGAGGTGGTGCGGAAGTGAATGTGGTGTTTTGAAAGGTCGGGGACGCTGATAGGTCTGTCGGTCTCCCATACTTCCCTGCTTGGCAGGGTCCTGAGTATACCATATCCCATTCACCTCCCAAACTGGTGGAGGCTCCTCCTGGACTGTCTCTGCAACTGGAGGTGGCTGCTGGAAAGAGTGGGTGTAGGATTGGTCCTGCTCCCACGGCTGGGGTTGCCCTGACACCAAATGCTCCTGAACATGGTGAACTTGGTATACGGGGGCAGAGGGTGCAGTCACGGCGGGTATCCGTATCTTGGATACCTTCTCAGTCAACTCCTCCATCTGTTTTGGAAGTTTGGAGATGCTCCGGTCTAACTCATCAATCCTCCTGTCGATCTTCTCGACTACAGTAAGCTTATCTGCAAGAAGTCCCATGCTAGGGATCATGTCCTGAGAGAGATCGACTACAGCTGATTTTCCCCCTCCAAATGAGAGTGAACTGGGGGATGGTGTATAGGCCCTGCTGGCCATCTGTGAGCGGTTAGTTTCAGCCATGTACTCGAATACCCTCCAGACGGTATCCGCTCCTCGTGATGTATAGCTGCCTCCACAGGCAGCGCTCACTAAACCCTGCATCTCAGGGTTGAGACCGGTGAAGAAGGATTGGACCAAGATGTTGTCATCTATTCCATGACAAGAACACTTTTGCTGGATGTCCTTGAATCTTTCCCAAGCATCACAGAAGGCTTCATGGGGTAACTGGGAAAAACTCGTAATTCACGTCCTCATCATGTTAATTCTACTCAACGGGTAGAACTTATTTAGGAATAGGTCCTTGAACTGGGCATAAGTGGTGATGATGATTCCAAGATTCTTCACCCAGTAATCAGCTTTTCCACCCAAGGCAAATGGAAGGGCTTTGAGCCTAATATAATCCTGGCTAACATTATTATGTTTGAGGTTATCACAGATGAGCTCAAAGTGCCTTAGGAATGCATATGGCTCCTCAGAAGCATCCCCATCAAAATGTGGCAGCAAGTTCAGAAAATGCGGCTTCAATTCAAAGTCAACAGTGGGTTCAGCCGGACTCAAGTAGTTATGAATTTGATATTGTCTGGGGTTATACGCTGCATCCATTAGTAGTTGGACCCCAACATTTAACTGTCCTAACTGAGCTCTCAGTAATGCTTGTTGCTGCTCAGATGCAGCTAATCGGGCAAGTATCATTTTCATTGGGTCTTCATGGTTCTCTTCTTCCTCTTCTTTCTTCTTTGGCATTTTACTCGAATCTTCTTTATGTCCTGAATGAGCAATGTTTTCTTGATTAGAAGAGGATTTATGAATCATGATATTCTCACCATGGCGATGGTCTTCCTCGGTGAGGTGGGAAGAGAGAAATGGAATGGTTTGAGGGTAACCATCCCGAGAGTGAGTGATCCTGGGCTCAAGAGGGTCATGAGTCCAGGTTGATCCAAGTTGCGCTTGGACCTTTGAAGACATACTTTTTGAAGGGTTCAACGAGAGGTTCGCAAAGTCCGAATAAATATCCCCCCAATCAGTCATCTTCGATGTCAAAAGAACCGATTAGATCACGATAATCAATGAGGCACTAGTTCTACGGTGCACGTTAATGTGAGGAGTGAACTCACACAATACAAACGCAATTCAAACCCCCAATTTCACCAACTCAACACGTGATGGCCGTAAGAGTTCGGCCGATTTATCTGGTCAATTTTAGTTGGTGAGAATACAATCTTGGAAAGATTAACGAGCTGTTAGGTGCACGTATTTTCCTACAGACTGGCCCGGTTCTTACGACTAGTTTGACCTACTTTCAGCCAGTATAGGAGTAAGTACGGACCGTATAAATACGGCTACCCGTTCCTTGAGGACTAAGGCGTCCTCTAAACCTCCCACTCTGCTAAGGAAGTCCGGACAGTTTACCGGCTACCCGTATTCCTCACTGAAAAGTAGCTAATCACCTAAAAAGAAAGAACCAGTAGTAAGTAAGAAATCCAGACTTGGCTCTATCCTAGGGTCGTCTCTCTCTCACTTACAATTAAAACAAACAATGAGGGCTTTATGCACCCGAGAACAAGGGTTCTTTTTATTCCAATTAATTAGATCGACCTGCTAAATTCAGTCCCAATTTTAGAGTTAGGTTATCACTTGAAATTTATGTGAACACACAAGCACGTCTACCATTCAGTCCCAATTTCCTTTTGACCTTAAGTTATAAAACAAGGGGGGAATCGGAAATCAGAATGCAAACGAGAAACTATGATGCATGCTCAGAAGAAGGTATACTTACAGTGAATCCCAGCACTCTTCATGCATTATGCAAAACTGAATTTGTAAATATTACACTAAATGCATGCGGATCGAGGAAACCGCACCTAAACAGTATACTATTAGCGGGAAAGAATTTATTTGATTTTGAGCTAAGTAGTACGGGTCTATGTGCGTTTCTTATGAATCTTATGAGATAAGTTAATCTTCTAAGATATGTGTGGCCTAAATTACGATGGGCACAATCAATTTTGATGCTATACTACCGTGTGCCTAATCCTTAAGTTCGCCACTCAAGTCGAGCCCCACCCTCACCGGAGAGTGAAACAGGCTCGACACACCACAAATAATGTCCAAGTCTTTCTACACGCGCGAGCTCTCAAACAAGAGCCGCTATAAAGAGCAAGCTAAATAATTACAAAAATTTACATAAGCTCTCTCAAATAAATTATCCTTGCACTTCAGCAGTCGGCGCTCCTCGCGTCCGTCGACCTCCGATGCACTCCAAGTCCACCGGGCCTTCGCAAGGAAAATGAGATTCATATTAGAGAGATAAACAACAAGATATGTACAAAAATATGAAGAGAAATAATTGCAAAAAAAATGAAATAAATACAAGTGGCTCGGGGGTCAGACTACCCGAGTAAATGGAAAACTAAATCCAAATTTTTAAATTAGTCCCTAAGCTGTTTGCCTCCCCGGCAATGGCGCCATCTGACGGGTCGCTAAATACGATGATTAATTCGGTCATGTTGTAATACGTGTACTTAGCGATTCGGTCAGAACTGAGAGAAGATATCCGTGAAGAGTGTCTCGACTTTAATTTATATACCGGGCAAGTCCGGGGTCGAACACAGGGAGGCAAAGGAACAACGTTGGTTTTAATTCGAAAACTTAGATCTTGATTTCCACGCGTTTTTTTTAGATTTTTTTTAATGCAAAAACGAAGGTGAAAAGCAAATGCAAGTGAATCAAGACACTAAGACATCACACAACTTAGCCAAATTAATTTTAATATTTAATTAATCCAATTCAGCCAAATTATATTTTTCCTAGGATCTTAATACAGTAATGAACACAAAACACATTTTTTTAGAAATTTAAGGGTTAAAATGCAACAATGAAAAATGCACACTTTTTATGGGTATTTTTGCAATTTATCACACAAACAGTAAGCAAAAAATATGAAAAAATTACTGGAATGAAAACATGATGAAGGAAGCTACAGTAATATTTTTGGAATTTTTTGACAAGTTATGAATTTTTTATGGATTTTTTAGTGAAAAGAGAGTGACAGTGAGTAAATAATTTCTAATAAATCCACATTATCAAATTAATAAGAATGTGAATTATCTCAGAAAGATATTTAGATGAGCAATCCAATAGAGTTGAAATTTCGCAAAAAGGATATACGTGGATTTAATTAAAAATCAATTATTAAAAACACTCTATAATTTATTTCAGGCACAAGACAACTCCAATGGACGTGAAATATGGACAATAAGTTCATACATATTAAGGCATCATATATAATTTTTTTGGAATTTTTAGAGCAACCGTATGTGATATATAATTTTAAGAGCACAGAATGGGTAAAATATGCTAAATTTCAGTTGAACATTTTTAATTAATTACCCAAGGACCACAAAAATATAAATAAATATCCACAATGTAGAGAATTAGTTACTCAATATCAAACCATTTTTCATTGATTAAAAAGATGCATTAATGATGTCCAAATTAAAGTGCGAATACAGGGGTGTCTTTGCAATTTCTGGAAAGAAACTCACAAGCAAACTATATACAGGGACCAAACAGTAATTACAAAAACATAAGAAATAAAAGATGCAATTTTAAAAAAATAAAATAAAAAAAATGGAAGAAGACTTTTTTCTACCTTTGGCTTCGCAGGTGGGAGGAGAAGAACCCAACACAGGTGCGGCGGCGGCCTGCCGCTGGGCTGGAGGCGGCGCGCACGCCGGCGCGCGGTGGAGGCGGGGCGGCTGTCGACGGCGGCTGGGGTCGGCGGCGCCTCCGCGTGCGGTGGAGACACGGGGCGGCTGAGGCGGTCACGGCGGGATGGAGAGAAGCCCGCGCGCGGCGGCGCGCAGCTCTGTGCTGCGGAGGGAGGCGGCGAGGGCCGCTGCTCGCGGCGGGTGGCGCGGCAGCTGCCGCGCTGTGCTGGTGGCGGGCAGAGGGCCACCGGCGGGTGGCCGTAGAGAGATGGGGGAGGGGCGGCGGGCGGCTGCCTGCGCCTGCTGCCTCTTCCGATTTTTTTTATTTTTTTTATTTTTTTGAGTTCTTTTTACTGCTGTAAATAACAAGAGACTTTTTTTTGGTTTTAATTGTTTTATAATTTTTTTAATTTTGTTTAAAATAGGGAATGGACATGATGAGAGAAAAAAAAGGTTGGTGGTGGTGAGGATGATGATATAAACCAATGGAAAAAAATGGTGTGATGGTCATGGTGGAAAGGATGATATGTGGTGTACTAAAAAAATTGCAAAAAGACCAAATGAACTAAAATGAAGAGAAAATTTACCTACGATGACACGGTCGCCTATGGAGTGCTCTCGTGAGCACGGTCTTCTCTCAAATCGCCGGCGTGCGATGAGCTCGAGCAGCTCGCGAGTGCGGCTGCGATGTTGGCCGAAAAGCCAACAGATCACACCGGAGAGAGGGTCGTCGTTGCTCGACTGCGGTTGCGTCGCTATCACCGATTCAACTATGGGAACTTGTCTCTCCTCACATAAAGATGGATCAAAGGCAAAAATGAGGAGAATGACATGTATATAAAGATGATGGAATGAGAGGTTATTAAAGTGGTGCAGTTGAATGGGAGGTTGTATTATTAATGGAGTTGAATGGGAAGTTGGAAAAAATGGTGGAATAATGGAGTTGAATTGGTGGTTATTGTAGAGAATGTAAAATAAATAAATAAATAATATAAAATAAGGAAGGCTACTTTAATTACAATAGAATAAAAGAGAAGAAAATAAATAGTGGAGAATTTACAAAAGAAGACAAAACACCATGTACATTTTTTTTACTTTTCTAATATGTAATTTTTTTGTCTTTTTAATAAGAGATATTTACAACGAAAAAATACAATTAAATAGTATAATTAAAATACAACACAAGTAAGATTTTTTTGTATTTTTAATAATTAAGAAAGATACAATAAAAATTGAAGAAAGAATGAATATATACATGGTATACAATGTACATCTAGGTCCCAAAACTCAACTTTTGCAAATGAGCTCCGATTTTAATGAAACCACTTCCGTTGGATAGATAATTTTCTAACTTGAACTTTAAAAGTGGGTTTGGTGAATTTGGAATTCAGACGGAGCGGGAATTTGGCTTGGAAGTTGGACTTTATGGCTTTTTCTCTTTGAGATCTAGGATCATTTATTTGAGATGAAATTTGTTTTGTATTTTTGTATTTTTATATACATTTTTATAAACAATTTAGAGAAAGAATTAGGCAAAAAGGAGTTGAAATGAATTTATTAAGAATATATGAAGTTTTAGGCTATTTACAGTTGAAAACTCCTTTATTTTTGCAGCTTTTTTATTGTTAATTTATTTTGTACAAACTAATATACAATAATTAGTATGTTTTATTTACAAGAGTTTATTTTATTAATTTATTGATTTTATGGACATTTATTTGGGATTTTACTCGGGGATTTTGCTAAGATCAAGATATTGCGATGATGAATCGCGGATTCATCAACGGCATCAATCTTTTTTTGCCACGACGGATATGGCATATTTTCATTCCGTCAATTTTTGGAGGTTTTGGAAAAATTCTGCCAGTAGATCCTTCCCTCATCTGACGCAATTATTGCAATCCCAATCTCTCCCATCTTTATACGTCAACGCCACTAGACAAGGATGCAAATGCACCATAAAATGGATTGATCTTCACATCCCATGCAAGTCGAGCTAAGTGCAAAGTGCATGTGTCCAAAATTGGTTCATTGATGAAGAGTTAAATGGATGACACCAAGTGTTCTACTTAGGCACTTTCGATTTGACTTCCCAAACATGGTCTTATGGAACCCAAAGATTTAAGTCAAAGACATGAAGAGTCTAAATTCCAATTCCTAACTAGGCTCCATAAAATAAAAGTTAAAGGCCATAATCAAGCTCCATCCTTTAGACTTTTCCCAATCTTTAGTTCTAGAAATTAAACTTAATTTGAATAATTCTAATACAAATGCAACCATGTTTTTGTAAAGTATATATTCCGAATTTTACTCATTTTTAAGGGTTTTAAGGATTATGTAATTTTAAGGATTTTAGACTTTGCATTTTTATGGATTTTTCAATTATTATAAAAATATTTTATATACAAGAATTTTTCATAATAAATTACCCATATTTAATTTGGATTATATTACTAATGTATTTTAAAAATTTTATATATAAACAATTTAAAAAGGATTACTAGGATTTTACACATAATTTAATAGATAGAAATTTAAATAAGTATTATACAAATTTTAAATACATATTTTAAATTAAGAATTTTAAATAAGGATTTTAAGCAAATTTTATTTATTTACAAGGATTTTATAAATAATAAAAAAATAGGTGGATTTTAAATTAACCCTCATCAACTTTTTTATGGATTTTATAGCAATAGAAAATACATAAAAGTATGAGTTATGGACAAAAGTATATATACATTTATACACACCACCCTATACTTAGATTGTGCTATGTCCTCATAGTGTCAAAAAGAGAAAAGGGAGGTCATAACTCGTGCTAAGTAAAAGTGGGTGAAAAAGAATTAAAGAAAAGAAGTCATCCCACCCCCCTATACTTACAATCATGTCATCCTAAGTATAGTGGAACAAAAAAGGGGAGACTAAGGAAAAGAAACATACAAACGAAAGAACAAATGGAGAAAGAAGAATGAAAACAACGAAATCTCTCGGTCCCCCCAATACTTAGGATAAGGCCTCCTAAGTATAGAAAAGTGTATGGCCAAAATTAGGGACTAGTGATTAGAGTAAAAGAAAGGATAAAGAAAAGAAAATTAAAATGAGAAAAATCGAAAGGCGAGAATTAGCGGGCAATCGATCCCCCTATACTTAAGATCTGGTATCCTAAGCATATAAGACGAACAAAAAATGGGGACGATTGTGGTCTACGAAGTATATACAGGTGTGTACTCTCGGAAGAACTGCATGGATCATAGTTCTCTGTACAGGATGGAATGAAGTGAGGAGTAGTCATGCATCCTGTACAAAGTAGATGACTTCAACTCGGGCTAGATGATCAGTAGTCTCCATGAAGTGCTTCAACATCTGCCCATTCACTACGAACGGCTCTGCACCAGGTGATACATCTGATATAGCAATACTACCTTTGTCATGCATCGTTCTGACGATGTACTATCCTTCCCACCTGCTTTTCATTTTTTTAGGAAAAAATTGCAATCGTGCATTGAACAACCATACTTTCTAACACGGGACAAAGATCTTATGCTAAATATATCTATCATGCGATTTCTTCTCTTTGTCCTCATAAATGAGGGTGTTCTCGTCTGCATGATTTCGAATCTCTACTAGCTTATTTAGATCTAGCTTCCTCTTAGCTCCTACTTTCTACGTCTCTAAGGAAATCTCTTCTATGGCCCATTTAGATTTGTGCATGATCTCTACGCACAAACGACATGGCTTCCCAAAAACTAATCTAAACGATGAAGTACCTAAGGGAGTCTTATATACAGTACGGTATTCCCAAAGAACCTGGTCTAGAAGCTGCGACCAGTAAATCCTATCCGATAATACTAATTTCTGAAGAATGAATTTCACCTCCCTATTTGAGACTTCAGCCATGCCATTCGTCTGTGGGTGGTAAGGAGAAGCTACTCTGTGATCAATACCATAATTCTTCACTATCCATTTCACCTCCTTATTAATGAAATGTCTACCCCCATCTAAAATTAGAATACATGAATTACCGAACTGTGAAATAATGTGTTCCCTCAGGAACCTACATGTTGTCTTGTTGTCTGCGGTTCGTGTGGGTATAGTCTCCACCATCTACTAACATAATCTACAACAAGAAGAATGTACTCAAAACATATTCTGGAGGGAAACGATCCCATAAAATCTATGTCCCATGTGTTAAAGATCTCGCAAATTATAACTGGTTGCATAGGCATCACATCTCTAGTACCGATTGTCCCTACGACTCTCCGACAATCCAGGAAACGCTTCATGAATGTAAAATCATCTCCAGTAAGAGTTGGCCACCAAAATCCACTGTGAAGTACCTTCTGCGTTGTCCTCTTCGCCGAATGATGTCCTCCTACCTCTAAGGAAAGGCATAGAGTGAGGACACTATTGTATTCCTCCTGAGGGATACATCACCTATAAAAACAATCCAGTCCGTCATGAAAATGAATCGGATCCTCTCAATGGTAATATCGTGCCTCGGACACTAGCCTGTCGACTCGGTCTTTTGGCCAACCTTGTGGATTCTTCTGTGTAATAAGAAAGTTCACTATGCCTGCATACCGTGGAAGCTCTGTAACTGCAAAGATACTCTAATATGGAAATCTCTCTACAAAAACCGGTGCGTACTCATCTGAAGGTTTCTCTATCGGTAGTCGGGAGTGGTGTTCAGCTACCGCATTCTTTACCCCATGCTTATCTCTAATATCTAAATAATACTCCTGAAGTAAGAGAATCTGTCTAAGAAGGCGTGCCTTAGCATCCTTCTTCTCCATAAAAAAACCGTATAGCTGAATGTGATTTTCGAGCCAAGAAGATATTATCTTGATTTATCTAATGTGAATACAACTGCCAACATCTATTTCTCTATCACTATGTAGTTGCGTTGAGCATCATCTAAAGTTCATCTAGCATAGTGGACAGAAACTGGAAGCCCGTTCATCCTCTTTCCTAATATATCCTCGACCGTAAAATCTGAAGCATCCGTCATGATCTCAAAGGGTAGAGACCAATCAGGAGGTTGTAGGATAGGATCACTGATGATCATTTCTTTTAACGTAAGGAAGGAACTAAGACAATTGTCATCTAACAAAAACTCGATGTCTTTGCGTAATAGTTCTGTTAAAAGTCGGGCAATCTTAGCGAAATCCTAAGTGAACCGTCAGTAAAAGCCGACATGCCTATGGAAAGATCGTAACTGATTGATGTTGGATGGTGGATCGAGATGCTTGATGACATCCACCATGGTCAGGTTAACCTCCATGCCTTGCTTGGAGATGACTTGCCCTAACACGATCCCATTTGGAACAAAAATGGATTTTTTCCCAAGACAAAATGAGATCTACCTCACATCATTTCTGAAAAACATGGACTAGGTGCATTAAATAATCGTCAAAGGACTCACTGTAGACTAAAAAATCATCCATAAAAACCTCAAGAAAATTAGCGACCATGTCTGTAGAGATGGCAAGCATGCACCTCTAGAATGTAGAGGGGATATTGCACAATCCAAAGGGCATCCGTCTAAAAGCATACATGCCGAAAGGATATGTGAAGGTGGTCTTCTCCTAATCTTCAGGAGAAATTGTAAACTGATTGTATCAAGAGTAACCATCTAAGAAGCAGAAGTACTCCTTCCCCGCTAACCTCTTGATAACTTGGTCTATAAAAGTCAATGAGAAGTGGTGTTCTTTGCCACAACGTTCAATTTCTTGTAATCTGCGCACACCTACCATGACGTGGTTACACTCTTTGGAATTTCCTCTCAACTCTCATTCTTAACCATCAGAATTCCCGACTTCCTCATGACAACATATAATGGGCTAACCCGTTCAGAGTTGGAGATGAGATAAATAAACCCTACGTCCCACCATTTCGTAATCTCTTTCTTAACAACATCGCGTAAGACAGGATTCAATCTTTACCGAAACTCCTTGGAAGTTATAATGTCATGATCAAGATAGATATGATGAGAACACAAAGTAGGATTTATCCCGTGGAGATTGGATACCATCAACCCAAACCTTGCGATTTCTTTTGAGAATCTTCATAGGACGAGATTCTTGATTTTCAGTCAAATATGCGTTAATAATGACCAATAACTATCGATGTGGACCCACAAGGAAAGCATATTGCATGTTTGATGGCATGGTCTTTAGTTCAAGAAAGGTAGATTCAGGTTCTGCTATAACATCATCTATTTGTGTGATGGGATATGTGCTGATGATGCATATGTCTGCGTTATTGTTATCCACCATTTCAATCTGCTCTAGAGTTAAAATACAGAGGATGTCTAAAACATCATTCGACTTGCTACCGTGCTCATCCTCAGAATGATTAGAGGAAAATAACTCAGCTAAATGAAAGTCGATCTCTAAATCATTTGAGGTGGAGGAATCTTGTGAACTTCCTGAATCTGAAATGTATGCATGAAAATCTTCAGTTCTCTACTCCATGTGATCATGCCCATCCATGCTGAAATAAATGGTACCGTCAGAAGAACTTTCAATTGTAGTCTTGGACGCGTCATCTGTAAGGATATCCTAGATCTCTACTAGATACCTCTCAAGGTCGTCAAGGCAAACTCGTCCATGTATTCACTGGTGGCTAAAGAACTCAAGAACATCAGAACTAGTTGAAAACCCAGCACTGGATGCTTGTGATTCTCTCACCATCTCTATATGTACCTTCTCATTGTCGGTGCGAAACGATACCTTCCCTATATCATAATCGAAGCGAGCCTTTGCGGTCTCCAAGAAAGGCCTCCCAAGGATCATGGGGGTAAAAGGTGTAATTGTGTGGGGCAATCCATGTGTAGGACAGTAATGTCCGCAAGGAGTGGCAAGCCTTGCACTCATGATAACGTTCGTCAAAATGCCCCTAGGTATCTTTACAGATCTATTAGCAAACTGAAGGATCGAGTAGGATTTGTAAAGTGGACCTAACTCAAGCTTATCGAGTAAACAGGAAGGTAAGAGATTGATGGAGGAACCATTATCTAATAGAGTGCAATCGAATGCGGCTTCTGAAATCTCACATCTGACATAATGTGCCCTTGAGTCCTTCTTCTTCTTTGGTAATCTATTCTGAATAGCACATGATGTGGCCTCGGTTAAGATATGCTTCTCTATTTGTGACTTCTTCTTCATATGTTTGGTACTTCTATTCTTAAGTTGTTGCTTGGGTGTTGGGAAGTGATCCAAGGCATCATGGAGCATAATCTTCATAAAGATGTGATGTTTTTATAATCGATCAGTCTCTGGAGTCACAACATTGTTTTTTTCTCTCCTTTTCCATACAAAGCATCAGGAAAAGGAATATTTTCCATAACAACAAAATCTTTTTTATTAAAATCAGGATCATCTTGTACATCGAGAGTATCAAAACTATCTACAAAACTCTCTAAAATAGGAAAAGAAACATCAACTTTGGGAGTGGCTGCATGGTCTGGCGTAGTATAATCGTCTGATTCTCTTAAGTCCATGTCAACAATCGCGACATCGCTCCCTTCTCCCAGAATATCAAGGTTCTTATCCTCATCATCATTGCGGTCCTCCTCCTAAGCATCAAGATTTATATTATGGTTCGGCTCTCACTCTTCAACCTTTGCCCGCTCATCCTCCCAATAGTTGCTTGTGGCAATCTACTGCTCCAAAGAAAAATGAAGTTAGATAAGAATTTAGGAAAAGAGATCGTACATGTCATGTTGTTTACCTATTCTGGGTTCCTCCTCTTGTTGTTCGATTTCATTTGAGGTTTCACTGGGAGAGTGGTCTTAGGCACAATTAACTCATCGAGAAGATGGTTAACCCACTCCATCTCGATCTTGTGTGCAGTTTCGAGTTTGATTAACATGTCCATGATCTGATTCAGTGCCAAGGCCTGCGAAGATATCTCAGGCTCAGTGCAGTAACCCTGGCTCTCTATTCTCTGCGGCCTCAGAGTGTGATGCTGCTGAGCATACGACTGAGGTGATCTCCGAGTTATGTATGAAACTACTGTTGGTGGTGGTAATGATGCAACTGTAAGTGCAAAGTAGGTTGGTGAAAGAATGTGGTCTTTGATAGGCATGCTGATGAGACTGCTGAAGCATGTAATTGTGGCGATGCTGAAAATGCAAGCGTCAATGCTACGGATGATTATAGTGTTGCAGCTACTGCGGGTGTATGCTATGAGGAGTATAATGTGATGACAATTGAATCGGAGTATTCCATATCCTGTTGATCTCAAGAGTGTCGTGAGGCTCAACATCAACATCTCTAGAGCTGGTGATCTTGCTCGGATCAGCATATGACATGTCCTCATGATAATCAATCTATGGAGTCTCTGTATGCTGAGCTGTTAAAGTGAATCTGTCTAGTTGGAGCAGTGGGTATGGATCTCCGAACAGGTTGAGAAGTCGATGAAGAGTGATACTTCTGGTACTGAAGCTGCAAGTCCATCACCTTCTTCGTCAAATCACTCTGTTGCTGATGAAGTGATGAGAGTTTCTCCAACTCTCGCAGCATCTGCAAATCCTGAACTTGCATCTGAATCACATCTACCAACGTCAAATTCTCACTAATGAATCCCATGTTGGTATTTGATTTAGAATCTTAAATATTCGCCACCTTTTGATGCCCTTGGTGATGTGGTGGTTGAGGGGACTTATAGAATGGCCGAGTACAGTCAACGACTTGCGAGTTTTCTTCCATCACCTCAAAGATGGACCAGACAGACTCGACAAACTGATTCAGATAATTGATGCCACATGCGGCACTCACAAGGCTCTAGACATCCGGCTAGATTCCTCCGAAATAATTTTGCACTAGCACCTTCAAAGGTATCTCATGATGAGGGCATCTCTCAGTAAGGTCCTTGAAATGATCCGATGTCTCGTGGAATGATTCATTAGGAAATTGCGTGAAATTGGAAATCTGGCTCCTCATCATATTCCTCCATCCCAGAGGAAAATATTTACAGAGGAACGTGGACTTCAGATCGTCCGACGTTGAGATCTCCATCCCCAAATGACTAATCCAATAGAGCGCCTTATCTACCAAAGTGAAGGGGAAGGTTTTGAGGTGAACAACCTCCTCCGTAACACCTAGATAGCCAGCCATGCTGCAAATCATCTCGAATTGATGTAGAAAGGTAAACGACTCCTCTGTGGCATATTTGTAAAACTTGGGAAGCAAAAATATGAAGGACGTTCGTAACTCGTATGGCCCTTGATTCGATGGTAACCGAATCCAATGATATAGCATCCAGGCTCCAGGGTTATAATAGTCTCTTATGTTAGCAATGTGTACCCGAGGTGAACCATTCCTGCAATAAATGTTATAGTAATAAATGATTTATCAATAAAAGATATTGATAAAGTTTCACTCCCTTTCTGAAATTGATTGAATGAATGCACTATAAGGTCCCTCTGTACGATATGCGTTATGTACCATGGCCAACTTAATAATCATACAAATTTTGTTTCATTGATTGAATCATAGAGGCTGATGCTTGGATGGATATCTAAGGAGTTAGATAGAGGACTCATCAAGCATCATGAAATGATTGTTAAGTGATGATATCCAGCCTGAGTAGGAGATGGAAATCCTTTCACATTAGGCTGATATCTGACTGATCTCTTGGTGCAGGTCCTCTGCATTGGAATAAGGATTCAGAGGTGTGTTGACTTAGTGAGATCGAGATAACCAAAGACCTATGTTGAACGCTGTCACAACATAGGCATACATCCTCTGACCAGACACAGATGTGTTGCAATATGTCTGAGTGTGTACATTTTGCAGACCAATAGGTTGATGACCTAACAAGGTCTATACACCGGTGAGTTGGTGTGTATGTAAGGACATATGAGTAATACGATCTCTCAAAGGGATCATACAAGTTCACTTGTGAACCGGGAGGCATGAGATCAGTCATGAGGTATTGGGTCTGATCAAATTCCATGCATAGTCGTCATGCTTAGGAAGCATGAGATGAATTTGAAGGTAAGATATATGCTTTTGAAAGCATACGATCTGTACTAAATCCCAATGACCAAGAATTGAGAAACTTAGTGATCAAACCATGAAGATAACAATGTAAAAGTGATCTATATATTCAGGATGATCATAGGTCTTCCAGTATGTAGGATGCACAGGTATTGGGAATACCTGAGGGTAATTTGATCGTAAACGATTGTATAACCATGACGCTTCCATTCCGAGGGTGTGATGAAATAGGTCTGGATTTTAGTGACTCCACTCAGTAGAGAAGTAACCTAATCTTAGTCCATGTATTGGACATTGATATGAATGAGATTCAGATGCAATGAGAAGATTTGGTTTACGACCTTGATTTAATCAAGCATCTATGAGAGGTCCATGGGATATGGATTTGAGATGAGATCTCAATATCCAAGTCACTATACGTGGAACAATACAATCGCCCTATCATTATCTCCAAGTATCTGCGGAGAAATCACATTATTCTTGAAGGGTTCAAGAATAATTCCATAAGATCTAAGTATTAGGAAATTGATAATAAATGTGATTTAATTATCTTGATGTGTGTGGAAATTATCCAATATAATTAAATGTGATTTAATTATTATGGATAAAGATAATGTGGATAGCAATATCCAATTATTCATAATATATTATAAATGTGATTTATAATGTATTAGAGAGATATAATTATAATTTATATTTGTTGATTAATTATGTGTATTGGATACACATTGTGTAATTAATTGAAAATGTAAATTATATTTTGTTTTGGGTTGTGAATGTGATTCACATATTTTCAATGGCAAGACTGCAATATTCTCAAAATTAATTACGAATAATTTTTGAAGAATAAATCACAACAAAAGTTGTTGGATTAAATAAAGTAGATTTCCATGGAGATTTGCAATCTCATGAAATCACAAGAGATTGTTCCCACTTGTAATCAAGTGGACGACCACCATAACCAATATGGAAATTGGTGGCCGTCCACCATGATACAAGAGGAGGCATTCTCCATGTTGGTAATCTCCCTTATTTGATTGGTTTGATTTTAGGATTGATGTATATTTGATTTGTCAAATATATTTGATCAAAATTAAACTATTGGTTGTTGTTTTTTTCCAACAACAATCTTGACCATTGCATTAGACATAAATAAATCTCATCCATTGATTTTATATGTCCCGTATATCCTAAAACCCTGTAAATAGAGAGGCATACCACGCTCTCTAGTACATGCTTTTGGAAGCACATCTCTCTCTCTCTCTCTCTCTCTTTCTCTCCCCACATGCCAACTCTCTCTCCCTCTCCTTGGTGGCCATCCACCAAACCCTAAGGGAGAACTTCGTCATCGCCTTCGCCACCGTGCCGCTGCTTCGACATTCTTCGGTTCTCCGTATTCTTGGAGTTCTATGCTTGCGAGGAAGACATTCGATCTCGTAAGACGAGATCAGGAGTTCCCAGTGCGTGGATCAACCTGTTTGATTGCGAAGGATCATGCGACTCATCCCCGCGCTCGCAAGCTTCTTCTCCGATAATCAGACTTGAGATAGGAGGTCTGTTTACGTAGAGACTCGATCGACCACACTTCAAGACGTATTCCTTTATACTTGTTGTGGTTATAGATGAAGCGATCCAAGAATCGTTCTTGGATCATGTGGTTTCATCGCATGACAAATTTTAAATTCTGCAGCATAGAACAACTAGTACGACTAATCGTTCTTTGTCGTATTCGATACGACGCTCACACTTCCGGGATGCTCTTATGAATTATTCCATATCATTCAAGTGGTATCTGATCCTTAGGTAGAAGTTTTTGGATACGATCCACAAACCTAGGACTACTTGGGTTCGTAGAGGTCGCGAAAGTTTTTTTGTCGCATTTGATTTTTGCAATTCAGTTTAGTGAATAAATTAGACCCTATTTAAATTGTTTAAACACGAATTAATCACTTGGATTCAGTTCCCCATTAAATAAGGAAACCATAGGATCTGAGTTTGCGTAATTTGGATTCCGTTTCCTCGAGATATGGCTGTTTTAATGAACACGTATGCACTGTTGCGGGAACTGCAAATCTTAACATGATTAATGAGTTAATTACTATTTTTATCTGCCTCTAAATGCGTTAAATATCATTAAGTTATGTCATAATTCAAATTAGAAATCTTTGAAAATAGATTTTGTCTAATTTGGAGTTAAATTGATTGAGATATGTTAATTTTAATAAGTAGGGGTCACTGGTGAAATTACAGTCCTAATCAAGAACCATGTGATTGTCAATTAATGAAAGTAATTGTTAATTTCAAGAAATAATTATGGAAAATATTTGAGAATAATTGGAAAATTATTACTTCATTTATTTACTTGTCCTCAACCGATAAATTGATTAGATTTGATCTAGATCAAAATTGGAGACACAATCATCAAACTCCTTGCTTGAATAGGATTGGGAATTTGTCTAGCATATTTCCTTATAATAAAAAAGGTTTTGATTATTACTATATGGTATAATTTCTATTGAAGACCTGATGATCATCTCAAGTACAAAGTGATTGACTCGGCATTGTTTTTTCCGAGGCGGATATGGTGTCTAGTCGGGAATCACTTGGGGAACGGGTTGCACCGGATGCGATCCGTCCCACTCCCGCCGGTACTGGACATGACAATGGGAAGGGAACGAATAATGCTTGAGAGATCATGATGTATTTTTCTAATTATTAAATTTCGAATTAATACATATTTTGAGATAATACCATATATATACATATTCAAGTAAAACAATCAAGTTTGTTGATTGAATTGGATTGATAATTAATTTAATATGATTGAATTAATTATATCCAATAGAAACACTCTATTATGAATAGAGTTATTATTTCATGTGGAAGAATTAATTATGTGAATATGATTCATGATAATTAATTAAAATTTGAATAAGAGGTGCAGGATCACATAAGTGACATCCATGGTCACCCGTCAAGGCGAAGGGTTTCCGTCGCCAGAGATTGCATATAGGAGACGCCTGTACGAAGTGACAGCTCCTATATGCAAGCGAATCTGGATCGGGCTCTTTGCTTCTCGAAAGAGTAAGGCCGTAAGCGTAGTGACCCCAATATCGGATCCTCATATTATTGGGGTGATATTGGATTGTGCATGGTGAGTAATATTCCTGTTGATGGTTGGTTCAATTAACGACGGGTCAACATCACCTTAAGGGTGGTGGGCTTAGGTGTTAAAGACCGAATTGGGAAATGCAAGTTGGGCTTACAAGGCGGAATGTGTTCCCGCATCTCTTTATTGGCGTTGCAGATTCACATATTATTGTGATGAAACAAAGATAAAGAGGAGATCCCAGTTCTTGCTTGAGATATAGACGTAAGTATATCTCTTACTTTGAAAGTGATTAAGGGAATAAACTTTCATAGTTGACAGAGCAAGACAAATTTGATTTAAAAACCTTAATTAAATATTATCAATATTGATGTATGATTAGATGTTCTAATATAGTGCATTCTTAATTTCATAAAATGAAGTCCATCAACCCACTAAGCAGGGTTTTAGAGATCAGCCAGTTGACCAGACCAAAGTACTCGTATTGGATCCGTAATTTGGAGCTTGTACTCTCGGCTGAGCGCATAAGTTATGTGCTCTCAGAAGACAAGCATGAAAACCCCAAATCAAAGGAAGAAAAAGCATACAATGAAAAGTATGATGAAGATCATGTCTTGGTTAGATGCTATATCTTGGGTTCACTCTCCAATGATCTTTAGAAACAACATGTGGAGATGAGTACTTGCCAGGAGATAATGTCGAATCTGAATGATATGTTTGGTGACATTAGCCATACCCAGCTATACAACGTTATGAAAGAACTCGTTCGCTGCAAGATGCAGGAAGGAAGTTCAGTCTGTGAACATGTACTCAAAATGGTTTGGTTGTGGTTTCATTCCACATGAACAAGCTAGAATTGACAAACGCTGGGCTTCTTGTGGCATTAAAGTGTGCAGAAGACGTAATGACGAAAGATGATCCCGCTGGCAGTGCAATGGTTGCACAGGTCAGAGGGAAGCACGGTCGGAAGCGTGGTTCTCGGAAGGGCCCGGCCTAGAAGAAAAAGAAGAAGGGACAAGGTGTTAGCTTATCTTCCAATGCATCCACTCTAATGGCGTCGAAGAAAACCAATGTCTGTCACCACTACAAGAAGCCGGGGCACTGGAGGCCTAATTACCCGGATTACCTAAAGTCGGTCGACAAAGGTAAAGTTCTAGCAGTATGAAATCTACTTTTATCATTGAAACCAGTTTTCTCGTCGGACGAGAAGGAAGTTGGGTTGTTGATTCTGGTGCTTCTGTTCATGTATGCAATTTGTTGCATTTGTTTCAGGAAATTAGAAATCTGGAAGAAGGGGAGATAGTCATCCAGATGGGATCTGATGCAAGTGTTGCAGCAGTTGCCATCGGAACCTATAGAATATCATTATCTAGTGGTAGAGTCCTAGTACTTAAAGAGTGTCTTTATGTACCTGAAGTCAGAACGAATTTGATAAATGTATCTAAATTAGTTAGAAGTGGATATTCATTCTTATTCTGTAATAAATTAGTCATAAATCATTATGATAAATATATTATGCATGGTATTTTGACTTCTTATGAACTCTATAAATTGTGCATTGATAAATATATTATGAATGTTGCAACCACTAATAAAAACCCTAAAAGATCCAGGGAGGATGAAAATCTTTCGAATGAGATTTGGCATCAAAGGCTTGGTCATTTATCTGTTGATAAGATCAATAGATTGCTTAAGGATGGACCTTTAGATTTTATACAAGTTCAACCTTTGCCTACCTGCAAACATTGCATTCAAGGTAAAATGAGCAGGATGCCTTTCCGTAACAAGGTTTCAAGATGCGAAGGTATTATTGACCTAATACAAATCGATGTATATGGTCCATTCAGTATCATAACTCAAAATGGATATCGATATTATTTGACGTTTATTGATGACCATTCGCGATACGGGTTTGTCTTCCTATTATGTCATAAATCTAAAATCTTTGAAAAGTTTAAAGAATTCAAGTCTTTGGTTGAGAACAAAACCGATAGGAAGATAAAACGGATTCGATCTTATCAAGGTGGCGAGCACCTCTCAGATGAATTCAAGGAATATCTTAAAGAGAATGGAATTGTCTCCAATCTCACTCATCCTGGAACTCCCTAATGTAATGGTGTTGCTCAAAGATGCAACAGGACCATCATGAATATGGTCCGTTCAATGATGAGCAAAGCACATTTACCACTAAGTTTCTGGGGATATGCAGTAAAGACTGCAATATATATCCTGAATAAGATTCCAAGCAAATCTGTACCTAAGATTCCTTATGAGCTCTAGTATGGAACCAAACCCAGTGTTAATCACTTGAGGGATTGCGGTTGCTTGGTCCAATGCGGAGAACATGGATGCAAGTAAGCTAGAATCTTGCTCTCGTTAGTGTTACTTCATTGTGTATGTTAGAGATGGTATTGGATACCAACTCTATGACCTTGAGACCCAAAAGGTTTTAGTTTCTAGAGATGTGAAATTTCTGGAGAATGATTTTCTTTAAAAGTCTAGAAAAAAATGAAGTAGAGGAACTCATTGAATCTCTTGAGGATTCTGAGCTTCCAGAACCAGAAACTGAAGAGATAAATAAAGATGAAACACCCATACCTCTTCGAAGGAGTTCGAGGGTGGTTGCACCAACCGAAAGATATGGATTCCATGTGTCAAGTGAGACTGACATTGATCCTACTTCATTTGATGACGAACTCGCGGATCATGACATGGATAGATGGAAGCTAGCAATGAAGTCAGAAATTAACTCCAGGCATAAGAATGGTGTACGGACCCTTGAGGATCCACCTAAAGGGGTAAAACCCATTGGGTGCAAATGGATTTTCAAGAGAAAGAGGGGACCTGATGGGAAAGTAGAGACTTTCAAGGCATGGCTCGTAGCCAAGGGCTACACACAGAGAGAAAGCATCAACAATGATGAGATATTCTCTACTGTGGCTATGCTTAAATCCATCAGGACACTGCTAGCTATAGCTGCATATCTTGACTATGACATCTGGTAGTTGGACGTCAAGACGGCTTTCCTCAATGGATACCTCGAGGTGGAAATCTATATGGAGCAGCCCCAAGGCTTCATAACTGAGGATGGCAAAGTATGCAAGCTGAAGAAATCCATCTATGGGCTCAAGCAAGCTTCTCGTAGCTGGAACATCAGAATTGATGAAACCATACAGAGTTATGATATTGTGCAGAATCCTGATGAACCTTGTGTGTACAAGAAGCTTAGTGGGAGCGCCATTGTGTTCATCGTGATTTACGTAGATGACATCCTTATCATTAGGAATGATATAGGGATGATGAGCAGTGTGAAGTTTTGGCTATCTAGTACCTTTAAGATGAAATATCTTGGAGAAGCCTCTTACATCTTGGGTCTGAAGCTGTTCAGAAATCGAGAGAAGAGGATATTGGGATTGTCACAACATGGATACATTAAGAAGATTCTTGAATGATTCTGTATGGATAGTTCCAAGAAGGGATTCCTACCCTTAAGACAAGGTATCCACCTATCTAAAGGGATGGCTCCTAAACTGTTGAGGAAAAGAAAGCCATGGCTAGATACACTTATGCATCATCTGTAGGAAGCTTAATGCATGTTATGATGTGTACAAGTCTAGATATCTTCCATGCAGTGGGAGTGGTAAGTCGTTACCAATCCTGCTATGGAGAACAACATTGGAATGCCGTAAAAAACATATTCAAATATCTAAGACGGACGCAAGATTACATCTTGGTCTATGGAGATGGTGATCTCCAAGTCTTGGGATATACATATTCTGACTTTAAATCGAATATTGATGATTTAAATTCGACATCCGGGTTTGTATTCCTGTTGAATGGTGGTGCTGTGAGCTGGAGAAGCAAAAAGCAAGACACTACAGCAGATTCAACAACAGAAGCCGAGTACATTGCCGCATCAGATGCTGCAAAGGAGGCAGTGTGGTTGCACAAGTTCGTCCTGGAGCTTGGCGTAGTTTTCTCTGATACTCCCATCCCACTACTTTGCGATAACACAGGAGCGATTGCCCAAGCAAAGGAACCCCGATGGCATCCCAAGAGCAAGCACGTGGAAATTAAATACCACATCATTCGGGAGATTCAAAAGCGTGGTGATATCATCCTCACCAAGGTGGCCTCTACCGACAACGTTGCTGGTCCTCTTACTAAACCTCTGACACAAAAGGTTTTCGACCAGCATCTATTGAGTATGGGTTTAAGGATTGTTCATGAATGGTTCTGAGGGCTAGTCGGAGATTATTAGCAATGTGAGCCCGAGACGAACCATTTCTGCAATAAATGTTATTGTAATAAATTATTTATCAATATAAGTTATTGATTATTGTTCACTGCCTTTCTGAAATTGATTGAATTAATGCACTATAAGGTCCCTCTGTACAATATGGGTTATGTACCATGGCCAACTTAATAATCATACAGCTATTAATTCATTGATTGATCATAGAGGCTAATGCTTGAATGAATATCTAAGGAGTTAGATAGAGTACTCATCTAGCATTATCAAATGATTGTTAAGTGATGATCTCCAGCCTGAGGAGGACATGGAAATCCTTGCTCATTAGGCTGATATCTGACTGACCTCTTGATGCTGGTCCTCTGCATGGGAATAGTGATTCAGAGGTGATAGATTAGTTTAGTAAATGGGTTGACTTAACGAGATCGAGATAACCAAAGACCTATGTTGAATGCAGTCACAACATAGGCACACACCTCTGACTAGAGACAGATGTGTTGCTATATGTATGAGTGCGTACATTTGGCAGACCAATAGGTTGATGACCTAACCAAGGTCTATACACCATATGAGTAATACGATCTCTCAAAGGTATCATAAATGTTCACTTGTGAACCGGGAGACATGAGCTCACTCATGAGGTATTGGGACTGATCAAATTCCATGCATGGTCATTGTGCTTTGGAAGCATGACATGAATTTGAAGGTAAGATATATGGTTTGTGAAAGCATATGATCTGTACCAAATCCCAATGACCATGAATTGATAAACTTAGTGATCATACCATGAATATGACAGTGTAAAAGTGATCTATATCTTCAGGATGATCGTAGGTCTTCCAGTATGCACGATGTACAGGTATTGGGAATACCTGAGGGTAATTTAATCATAAACGATTGTATAACCATGACGCTTCCATTCTGAGGGAGTGATGAAACAGGTCTTTATTTTAGTGACTCCTCCCAGTAGAGAAGTAGCCTAATCTTAGTCCATGTATTGGACATTGATCTGAATGAGATTCAGATGCAATGACAAGATTAGATTTATGGCCTTGATTTAATTAAGCATCAATGAGAGGTCCATGGGATCTAGATTTGAGATGTTATCTCAATATCCAAGTCACTATACGTGGAACAATACAATCGCCCTGTCCTTATCTCCAAGTATATGCGGAGAAATCACATTATTCTTGAAGGATTCAAGAATAATTCCATAAGATATAAGCATTAACAAATTGATAATTAAATGTGATTTAATTATCTTGATGTGTGTGGATATTATCCAATATAATTAAATGTGATTTAATTATTATGGATAAAGAAAATGTGGATAGCAATATCCAATTATTTATAATATATTATAAATGTGATTTATAACGTATTAGAGAGAGCTAATTATAATCTATATTTGTTGATTAATTATTAATGTGTATTGGATACACATTGTGTAATTAATTGAAAATGTAAATTATATTTTGTTTTGGGTTGTGAATGTGATTCACAAATTTCCAATGGAAAGATTGCAATATTCTCAAAATAAATTATGAATTATTTTTGAAGAATAAATCAAAAAAAAATTGTTGGATTAAGTAAAGGAGATTTCCATGGAGATTTGCAATCTCATAAATAAAATGAGATTGCTCCCACCTATATTCAAGTGGATGGCCATCATAACCAATATGGAAATTGGTGGTCGTCTACCATGATACAAGAGGAGGCAATCTCCATGTTGGTAATCTCCCTTATTTGATTGGTTTAATTTTAGGATTGATGTATATTTGATTTGTCAAATATATTTGATTAAAATTAAACTATTGGTTGTTGGTTTTTTCCAACAACAATCACGACCATTGGATTAGACATAAATCAATCTCATCCATTGATTTTATATGTCCCATGGATTGAGATCCATGGATCCTAAATCCCTATAAATAGAGAGGCATACCATGCTCTCTAGTACATGCTTTTGGATGCACATCTCTCTCTCTTTCTTTCCCCACACGCCAACTCTCTCTTCCTCTCGTTGGTGGTCGTACACCAAACCCTAAGGGAGAACTTCGTCGTCGCCTTCGCCACCACGCCGCCGCTTCGACGTTCTTCGGTTCTCTGTCTTCTTGGAGTGCTACGCTTGCAAGGAAGACGTTCAATCTCGTACGACGAGATCAGGAGTTCTCGGTGCTTGGATCAACTTGTTGGATTGCGAGGATCACGCGACTCATACCTGCGCTCGCAAGCATCTTCTTTGATGATCGGACTTGAGACAGGAGGTCTCTTTACGTAGAGACTCGATCAACCACACTTCAAGAGGTATTCCTTTATACTTGTTGTGGTTATAGATGAAACGGTCCGAGAACCGTTCTTGCATCATGTGCTTTCATAGCATGAAAATTTTAAATTCCGCTGCATAGAACAACTAGTACAACTAGTCATTCTACGTCGTATACGATACAACGCTCACGCTTCCGTGATGCGCTTAAGGATTATTCCATATCCTTCATCTTAGTATCGCAGGAAACACAATAGGCAGTGGTGGTTTCTCGACTCCTGCTCTCGGCACGACAATCTCGTCTCACAACTCGTTCTAGACTCTAAACTGATCTCTGATCTATATATGCATCTGATGTAGTATGTCTAGAATCCACGTGGTACGGTCTGTGGTTGGATCTGGTCTTCCATCAGTATGCTGCTCCCCAATCTGTCGATCCTCAACTGGTCGGTCCTCGACTGGTCCCTTCCCTCGAGCTATATTCTTCGAATCTTCTGGGAAGGATAAAGTCTCATAAGAGCTCGGTGAAAAATGTGCAGGAAAAATCGACGATAATTTGAGGCGCAGGTCTTCCTCAAAAGAAGGGCTAGGAGGCGAGGGAGTCTGGGTCTAACTCCCCTCGTAATTAGATGGGATCGACTAGAGAAGAGGGTCATCCCGAGTCTGTGAAGATGTACGATGGATGGTGGATCGTCGAGATCTCACAGAGTCTGAGCATAAAAGCCATCGAGTAGACATCTTTGATGTCAAAAGATATCAGGAGATCATGATGTCAAATCAAGGGAACGAGGGTGAAGGCGTTTAAGACGTGGTAACGCACACCTCGCAAGTAACACAAAGCAAACCTAGATTCACCAACACAACTCGATGATGATCGTAAAAGATCTATCGTTTATCTTGTCAGTCTTAGGGTTATTAGGCCGACAAGTTTTATCACATATTATCGTAAACTAATAGGTTCCCAAATTTTCCTTGAAACAGTGTCCCGAGTCCTTACAAGAAATCACTTATTATCAGCCAGTATGGGAGTAAGTACGAACCATTTCCAGCTACCTGTGTTACATGAGGACAGTGCTAATGCGTTGTCCTCTAAGCTTCCAACTCTACTAAGGAAACCCGGACTGTTTTCGGCTAGCAGGGAGCCCCTACTGAAGAATATTGATTAGATGTATGGACTAAGTAATATTCCGAGAGAAACTCGGACTCTGATTCTAACCTTAAGAGTCAACACTCACAAATATGTAAAGTGTAACTTCAATCCATGTTATGGGAATTGATGTCCCAAAACAAATGATCCTTTGCGTTTATTTCTATGTCAAATATTTAAGAAATCCCGATTTTATTTTCTGTTATCTCCTTTTTTATTTTTTTCAAAACACGTCCAATGATTTTTTTTCTATTTTTTTACCCTAAATAAACATGCACCTAGGTCGTGAGCCCAAAAACTAATTATGAAGGCACAAACAGGGAGAGAAAAAAATAGAAAAACTCCTAAACAATCACCTAGCCTCGGAAAAGCCACGAAAACCAATGATGCGAGAACGACCCGATGGATGCCCTGCTGCCCAAGTGCACAACACTTGGTGAAGCAGATCTCAAGAAAGGGAGGGAGGTACAAGTCGGGATGCACTTACGAGGCCCTGACTACAAAACAAAAAACAGGCATTGCCCTTATTTTCTTACAAAAATATTACAAGAATAAAAAACAACAAATCCTAACTAATTATGGACCTCTACAACTGACCCGTGAGAGAAGGGTTCAGTCTTTGCAATTTCAACTGACTCGACTTCTGAAGAAGCCAACTGATCCTGCAGGACCTACAAAATTTGTTAAAAAATAAACACACAAAAAGCCGTAAAAATTAAAGCAAATAAAAATGGTAAAAGAAAGTAAAGAGACACAATAGAAATTGCAAAATCTGAAAGAGAGCGATAAAAACTGTAAAAAAAATAAAACTAAAATCGAATAAACTAAGAAAAATCGTAAAAATCAAGAAGATCTACAAATCGTGAAATGATGTCGAGAAATGAAGTATATCAAATGCCTCCTCGACAACGACGCTATTTCGATAACTCGGGTTAATCAGACAAAATCCGAATAAAATAGGAGAGATAAAAAGAATGAAGTAAAAAGAGTCAGTTTCTCTCCTATTTTATGCTTTATGACTAATTTTTATAAAGGTTGGTTCCCCTCGGTCTAACTCAAGGAGGCAGAATAACCATATTACAACTTTCGAGAATAATGAATTTCATGTTATTATTTAGTTCTTGAAAAATACAAGGGACAAGAAAGTACTCAAAACTAGCAAGGCTTTATAAAAATAAAATCGAGAAAAATGTGCAAGGAAAAATCCAAGAAAAATAGCAAGAAACATCGCTCGGGTAGTTGTGTACTACCTTAGAAAATTCGATGAAAAATACAACCAAAATAAGTTCAAAAAATACCCTATAGTTCAGGGGTATATGTGCAAGAAAAGAAAAATAACTCGTTTACATAATGGTCCTTGGCATGGACTAAATGAAATAAAAAAATAAAAGATTTGCATTTAGGTCTCTACGTGGGGACCTAAGTGCCAATAGTCGAAAACTCTGGAGCAGCTGGTAATTGTTGAACTTCAATGGGGTTCAAGTTGCAAATTGTCCACCCTTTCATAGTCGATATTTAAGATTAGAAGCTCTATGCGAATCTAAATCATCCAAGAAGGTCATGTGTCGTGAACCTGTAGACTTGGGAGGTTCTTGACAGTTGTTCCCTTTCTTGCACAACTGGGAAGCAATGCCTTCCTCAATTTATCTCCGGTGAATAGAAGAGTTCTTTGGCCTCCTACTGGGCTATAAGGGTGTCTCCTACACCCCTCAAGCACTCTTGGAGGTGAGTGGCTCCGAGGTGGATAGATGTGGCAGCAAGGCATCATCGAAGGTTGCGTTTCGGCAGCGACAGTCGGTTGGAAGGATGAAGTAGTTCATTGATGAGTTTTCGAAGGAGAAGCTCCAAATAATGGAATTATTCCTTCCGAATGTGATGAAAACCTGCAAGAAACATTTGGTTGCTCGATTCTAGTTTGAATCAACCAAGAAAATTAAAACTTTACAGATTATAAATTGTTTCAAGGAATAGTAAAAAATGTGAGGAGAGAAGAGATGGTCGTGAATTTGATTGGTTTGAATGGATCTGAAGGGGGATTAAACGAATGTGTCTAAGAAGGTGATTACGGCATCCTAATTACGTAATTATGTTGACTAATATGTGCATGAGAATTCAGAAGAAATGCGAAAGATGGAAGAATAATTGGGGGTAGGAGTGCGTATGGAGCTCTGCTCATCGTTGCGACGGGTCGGCTTCCTGGAGCTGGACCTACGTGGCGAAGACGATGTAAGGCGAGCTTGGCCTTGGAACCTCTCCTTCAATCGTTCCTCTGCCACGTGTGGGCCTCAAGTGGATCTGTCACCTCCGGATTAAGGTGGAGCATGGTGGAGAAGATGGGTCGACGGCCATTAATTTTTGGAAGTGAGTAGCTCAGGATTTGTTCATTATGAATGGTTGACTTTGACAAACTTTTATAGATGAATCGAAGAGAGTTATGTATAGATCTAAGGTGGGCCTGCATTATGGTAGTTAGGAGTATGTAATGGATGGTTTAGATCAAAGTTAGGAGGAAAAAGGTGGCGTATGGAAGAAGTTAAAATCAGGTTGTTAGAACAGAAGCTGTAACAGCTTCCTGGAGAAGAAGACACCAGGTGATTAAATACCTTAATAAATATGAAATAAATAGTAAACAATGAAATTTTAAATAGGTATAATATGAAAAATGTAAATAATAAATTTATCTAGATTATGGTATAATTAGATTTACTAATTGCTTAATATTTTACAAAATATAAATATTATATTAAGAAAAAGGAGTAAATAATAAAAAATAAATAGGTTATTTATTTTTAATTTCATAAATGAATAAATATCATACCATTTTTATATTTTATTAATTATTAAAATAATAATAGATAGATAGATAGAGTATATGTTATTTTTTTAGATTTTAATAAATTAATTTATGTATATTAGTAAATATGGGTATAACTTATGTAATTCAATTTTACCTATAAATTAGGGTTTTTTGATTTATCTAAAATAATTAATAAGCTCCAAAAAATTATGAAATAAATTAAAGTTAAAACAAAAGATCAACAAATATTTAAAAATTATAAAATCATAAAACAATGCATATTGTGTTCTAAATAAATAGAAATCCCAGAAACCCAGTTGTGGTTAGGTCTCCAACCTGACTTTTTGCAAACGGACTTCGATTTTAGTGAAATCACCTTTATTAATTGAAGAATATTATTTTATGAGCATAATGGTGAGTAGAGTGAAATTGGAGTTCGTATGAGAAAGTTTTGATGTTCAGAAGTTGAGATTTTGATAATTTATAAGTTGAATTTCTTGGCATATATACAAGATAATACTTTTAACTTATTTTTATATTTTTCTATACATTTTTATAAATAATTAGGAAAAGTGTTTGGTGAAAAATGTATTTATATGAATTAATTAAAAATCATAGATTTTTAGGTATTTATTGAATGAATATTGAAGAGGGTGTAGAGTGAGAAATTATTTATTTTTTTGTTTTCTTTCCTTATCTCCCCCTACTTATTTATTTATCAACCAATCCATGCTGACCCGGTCTTAGAGATTAGGTTATAAATATATCTTTTAGCTATATTTATTTTACAAGTCATATTGTACGTACAAACATATCTAAAATTTGCCTTTTTTATTTTCTTTATTTTTATTTATTATATTTATTTACATGATTTTAAATGCTTTAAAATACATTATTATTCATGAGTAGAGCTTTGTTAAAATATGGAAATTAATGGATATTTTCATGTATTTGTTAATGGTTTTAACATAAAATGCAGATAAAATGTTAATGAATCATGGATTCATCAAGACCTCCGCCGCCTCGTTTCACCTCTCCGCTCGTCGTAGCAGATCGAGGCCGATTAAATTTTCCATCCACCGTAGGTATTGTAGGTAGTCTTCCTTTAGTTTTTGCTTTAATTTTGTTTTGATTTCAATTTAGTAGCACAAATTCGATCAGTCATCTCCACGCTCTGATTTGCAAAATCAGAGTCATCCAATCACATTTACGAACGGCTAACCTCTCCATCACAATTGCCTTCGCTTTAATCATCTCCGCCATATCATGATCATTCCCAGATCACTCGATATCATCCTAGGGTCGTCGCTGGAAGTCCCCATTCCACTACCATCTCCTTTACCATCTACCTCAATAAGCTTGCCGGAGATTTGCCTCCGAAAGTAGAACATTTTATAGTTTGCACATGGGCCTTAGGAAGCAATGAAGAGGACCTAGAGGTTAACCTATAGCTTCTAACACCCAAACCTCCAAAACTTAATGCGAATGTCGTGAGCCTTCATATTCAGCATCAGTCGACGCAAGGAGCTTGCAAGAGTGTTTCTGCACGTTTAGGAGGTGATTCAGGTGGAGATTGAGCGAGCCTCGTTCGATCTCACTTAACCAGAGTTCACCTTCAAGCCAGTTCTTCCAGCCGCTCTTAGAATCGTCCGATCAAGAGCAAAAGTGCCAGATCATATCACAACCATTAAAAAATCCCCAAAACACAATCGTTGATCCAACCATCCAGATCATATCCTCGCCACTCAAGCACGTTTCATCATCAACCTATTGATCTACATCTCATCACATCTCTGTTGTTCGAAGCACCACTTGGTTTAAGAGTATAATTTCCATCCTACCCCTTCCTTTATATGTTTTGCAAATATGTCCCTCCAGGGACACATGTCTGCATGTAGTTAATTGAATATTTACATTGTTTACTGTATCGTTTATTTTAATTACTTTTTTGTCACGCTTGAATTGAACAACATGCATCGCATGTGACTTTTTGTGAAAATTAAAATTAGTGCTTGAGTATTTCCTTGTTATATTTGGGACCTGAAAAAAAGTATTTGTATTTTGGTCTAATCTAGCAAACCTCACATGTGTCAGCATGTAGATTCATGGAAAATGTGTAAAAATGTTGCAGTAATTATTTATTTGTTACTCATTCAGTACATAAACTATTTTTCTTTGCATTTTACTCCTTGTGAGCCTGCATATTATTTAACATGATAAATTGGAATAGAAAAATAAAAAATGCCATTCAAAAATCCATATTTTCACATTAACAACCAACAAAAGTAATCTATTCATACTATTTTTTTATTTTACATTTTAATAATTTTTATTATTTTTAATAATTCAAAAACTCCAACACTTTCCCCTTTTTGCATTTAATAATCAATAAAAAGATCTTTAGAAAATTCAAAAAAATCGTGATTATTTGTTTTGATTTATTTTATTTCCTGACCATTTTTTAATAGCTAATTCTCTTTAGAAACCTAAAAAATAGAAAATAATGAAAACACTTAAAAATCCATATTTAATAATCTAAAAACCCCAAAAATTATAAATATACTTTCATAAAAACTCAAAATTTTATCTTTCTATTTGTGTTTATTTCTATAGTTTTTTATTTGACTTTTATTTTAAAAATCCAAAAATATAAGCATTGTTTTCTATTTGCATTTTTTCATTTATTTGAAAGTCTTTAAAAATTCAAAAAATTTTGGAAAATGTAAAAAAAGCAAAATGTTAAAAACATAAAAAAAATTATTTTTCTATTTATTTTTCTCATGTTTTAAAAATCTAGAAATTCATATTTTTCTTCTTTTCTCTTATTTGCTTCTCTTCATTTTTATTTTCTTTTCAAAATATTTTAAAACATTTGTAAAATTTAAAAAGTCTTAAAAATAAAAAAGAAGAAAATAATAAAAAAATATAGTAATTTGAAATTCATAAAAAAATAAAAAGATAAAAAAACATCACAAAAGCCAAGTATAGTTCCCTTTGAAAGTACTTCTTTTCTTTGATTTCTAACAAAATTGAATAACCCTCAGGATTCTTGTACCCTCCTTGAGTTCGATATTGTATGCTATACAGATATATAAATAGCAAAACACTTTTGCTACATTTCTTCATTTTATTTTAGCTTGGGAGTTCAATAAATTTTTATTGAGGGATTTTTATGGTTGCAACGACATTGCAAATAATTCTTCTTAATTAAAAGCCTAAATTTCCCTATTCGATAAATGGTGTCATTGTCGATGAGGCACGACAAGGTTAGATATGTTTTCCTTTTTCGCAAGCTATTCTTGGTTGTTGCTACATGTTTCTTTGCTTTTATTTTTGTCTGATTATTTTTGTCACATATTTCTTATTCATATTTTCTTTCATTCACTTGTTCATATTTTGTGTCACTTATTTCTGTCATTTGTTTATTTATTCTATTTGTTGTCTATATTTCATGTATATATTGTGTGGATTGCATCTAGTTGAGGAGTGGGTACTCAATGTGTTGTGAGGGAGCTTACACAACACTTGCAAGATCCAATTTTTCCGACACCGAAAGCTCCCCAAGACCAAACTTAGGGATTGTTTGAGATCCATTTCACTTGTTCTTATCATTTCACCTCAGATCCATCTCTGTATGTATCTTGATTGTTTGTCTATATTGTTTGTTTTATTTTCTTCTTACATTTTTGCTTATATTATCATAATTGTGCTTCTTTTATATTCTTGTGTTTCCTCTTTCTTGCGAGGGCCCAAAAAGAGAGGGCGGTATTCCTAGGAGTGTTGATGCACACAAGCGAAGAGGAGATGGTACATTTCTTCACCGAGCTGCAAGAGAGCGTGGGAGGAGTAGAAGATTCAGAGGAAGCATAATTTTGTAGAACTTTGCACATATATATTTTTTTTTGTTTTATTTTAGCATTTTATTTCACATTATTTTTGTAAAAATCCATAATTATTTCTATTTGGCACTTGCCTCTTTTTCTGTTTTATAAAAGGCCATTATATACCTTGTGTGTGGGGTTTGTTTTAACAAGTGCAGGTGCACTTGGGGGACCTCATCGATTTTTGTTTTCATCAATTTTATTTTTATTTGTTTTTGTGTGGATTTGTGTGCTTGAAACCTTAGTTTATTATCTTGCTTGAGCTAGTTAATTTATTAGATCCACAACCCATAAAAGAATAATGTTCCTATAGACTAGACCGTAGGATTGGACTTAGTCAAATTAATTGGTTCTCATGCATCATTTATGTTAGATTAATTTTTGTCTTTATTTTATGTGTGGATCACTTTGCATTAAGAGTGTTGACGAAAGGTATGCATCTCCTCCTTTGCATGCATCATTGTTTTCATCGCACATCAGCTTTTCCAATTTCCTTCCCCGTTTTCACTCACATAACTAAAAAAGGAATTGGAAAATTCATTAGACCGCTTGCTTGAAACGACTCGAAAAAGTTATAACTATATAAAATTGGGACTGCTAAAGAAAACTCGATCCTAAAAGAAAAGAAAGGACAAAATCATTATTGGGGGAGAGTAACCACATCATTGTTTGCAGGTACTTACTAACAGACAGAGTGGGTGAGGACACAACCATAAGAATAGAGCCTAAATCCTTGGACATGTTCCCTATGCTCATATAAAATATTTGTGGTGTATGGTTGAGATGCAATCACTTGCCTCATACATTAGAAAATCATTTTTGGCATGCTCATTCTTCTTTCTCATGTTGGGCTTGATATTGAACCCATAGCCTGGATAGATAATTTAATCGATTGGCGAGTATTGAGAACGTATGTTGGATTATAGAGGTGACTCATCATGTATGCTTGGTAGTAATTAACTTATTACAGATTCACTAAAACTAATTTTTAAAAGATAAAAGATCGAACTCCTACGGTCTCCATTTATGTCCAGTTGGTAAATAAGTGGGTTGAATTGTGTTTGTTTGTTAGTGTAAACATCCTTTTGTGCCCTTCACGCCTTTTCTTCCTTTTCATTCTTTTGTTGATTATCGTGTTCTCACATCTTTCCTATTGACATCAAAGTTGTCAGATTGGAGTATTTCAAGTTTGGATTCCATGATCTCATTTCACACTCTAGTTTGGTCGTCCTCTATTTGGGAGGACTCACTTTCTGAATATCGCTCTTATTCCACATAACCCATAGACTCATCCTTTCAATTGTGGACTAATCTATTGCCCTACACCTGTTCAGATTCAGAAACAGAGCACTCGATGCCACCAAAGGGTATGAGTTCCATGGCATAGCATAGTGATATGAACAATATAATGTTAGCTTCTATAATGGCAATTCAGGAACAGTTGACTGAACACGCTGACATCCAGGTTGGATTGAGAGATATGAACTCAGACATGAGGAATGATACATAAGATATGAGAGAGTATTAGCAAGTAGGTGGTAATAGGGGTGGAGGAAATCCATTGATTGACCAGGGCCTAAGACTACACTAAAAGATGCTTATAATGTAGGTGCAGGACATACCAACACATGTATTCAAATACCTACGATTCATGGGCATTATAGGCTTAACTCCACGATTCTACCTCTACTCCCAATATTCCATGGACACATAATGGAAGAACCTTATGTACACTTCCAACAGTTTGATCGCATATGTGGCACCATACACTAACCTAACATCCTATTAGAGGTAGTGAAGATGATTGCTTTCCCATTCAATCTCATGGACAAAGCATTATATTGGATTAACCTTTTCGGAAAGATTGACACAAATGGGAAGAATTGAGGTTCGCTTTTCTAAGCAAATATTATCCTCTTGGACGTCTCAGCTAAATGTAGTCATTGATTGCCATCTTCTCCCAAATGTCACATGAGCCTATTCACAAGGCATGGGAAAGATTTAAAGACGTAACGGAGAAGTGCCCCCATCGCGACTTTCTAAATACGATCCTTGTGAATAACTTATTTGGGGTGTTTGAATATTTAAGAAAAATAAGTAAGTAGATTCTACTTCTGGGGGGGCACTTCAAAAAGGACGATGATGTTCTTTATCAGATTTTTTAGGATATGGATGAGAGCTTTATAGCTCTTTGTTCTAATTTTATTCATATTATTTGTACATCTAAGGAGAGTTTTCTAAGATATTAAAATGTGATTTAATAATCAAATATGTGAATTATGTGAATGTAATTCATATTATCTAGGTACATGAGAATAGAGATCCAAGATGATTAAATACGACTCAATTACCATGGGTATGAATAATGTGGATAACACTATCCATATTAATCATGTATATATTGTCAATGTGATTTATAATTTATAAGAGAGAGCTATTTATAAATAGCATTTGTAATTTATATGTTGATGTGAATTGAATTCACATTGATCAATTAATTGAAAATATATTTTACATTTTTTTAGGCTATGAATGTGATTCACAAATTTCCAATGGCATGATTCATTGTTCACAAAATAAATTGGATTTATTTTTGTGAAATAATTTTCAACAAAAGTTGTTGCAAATTTTGTTGAAAATTATTTTACAAAAATAAATCCATGAAATAGGAAATCCTAGCTCTTATTTTGTATGAGATAAAAAGGCAAGAACTCTCTCTCTCTCTTATTCTCTACATGTCCTCTCTCTCTCTCTCAACATGTGGCCATCCACATGATGAATTATAGAGGATCATCATCGCTGCCTCTATGCCATCATGTTGTCGCTTCGACCGCTTGTGTATCTCCGTCTCTTTGGTATGCCTCATTCATGAAGAATATATCAGATCTCGTGTGACGAGATCATGAGATCCATCCCTTGGATCATCGGCATGGATTACAAGGAGCACAATTTTCATCAAAGCGCTACCAAGCGTCTCCTCCATTGGATTAGACTTGAGACAGGAGGTCTCTTCGTTTAGAGACTCGATCACAACTATGATTCAAGAGGTAAACCTAATACTTGTTTGTGGTTTACATGAAACAATGTGAGAAGTGTTCTTGGATCATGTGGTTTTGTCATTTTAAAATTTTTAAATTCCGCTACCCTTGGCTACTAGTGCGAATAGTCGCTCCCGATCGCATATGATGTGATCCTTATGCTTTCGAGATACGCTTAAGGATTTATTTCATATCCTTCAAAAACTATATAATGATTAAGCACAACATACGCGTACGCGAGAGAGAGAGAGCTCGATTAGGTAAAAAATCCTTCCTTTTGATGTTGAATTTTCATATGAGATCATTCTAGTTATTAATTTCATGTTCTTCGCTACGAAGAACTCTAATTTGGGTATTTTTTGAGAAAATATGAGAAGTTGCTTTGTGGTTCCCATTGTAAGATTCTCTAAGCATCTAATTGATGCAGTGGCTTGGAATTTTATGATTTGGGAGTTAAAATTTGCATAAATATGAGTAATTATACATATGAATTAATAAAAATGTCCGTTTATACTCAACGTTGATGGATATGCAAATCAAAGGCTTAGCGGTAGAATTACATCAAGAAAGTGATGTGCATTTATTTATATACTAAAAAGGATCGTGTGTTATGTTGAGAACTACAAGGAGTAGAGATACATGTCAGGCATTAAACATGTAGGTTTATCAAAAGAACATCCGTACTGGCAAGCCCATGTGGTACTCAGTTGCCCGGATATGTTGAGCACATGAGATAATTTATTGGCATTGCATGGTACTCAGCTCCCATTAGGCTAATTAAATAACCGAAGATGTGGTCGTACCATGTGGAGGCATGGGTGGATTGATAGCGGCTGGATCACGATAACATGTATTAGAATACACTAATATATGTGATTAAATGTTAGCCTATGGTTTTAAGCTACTGTGTCCTCATGGATGACGTGCTTCGTTCCTTGTCAGGCTAAGGGTTTGAAACCTTGAATGATAAAATAAAATGAAATTATCAAGGTAGTAGTGGAGGATTGGTTGATATGACGTGCACCAGCATAAGCTCGCCAGATCAATGCAATCTTCAATCCCTAATTGTCCACAGCTTCGGAGTCCATGAGTGGTGGGGTATCTACTGTGCTAATCCCTAACATGTAATAGAAAGAATATGAATTGAACTTATAAGAAGAAATGAAACTTTATGTTATAATAAGTTTTGCTAAACTACATTATTTGTTTACTTTTCTCTTCTTCGTTATTGAGCACTCGCTAATCTCCATCCTATGATTTTTGGAAACCCAACATGCGTTTGTGAGCCATCATAAGGACTTTATTAATCTAACCAACTAATAATAATAGCCATCCAACCAGCCGCAATAGCGTTACTCTATATGGTAGATGGTAATCTTGTTGCGTATTTTCTTTCTAGCTGATGTACATGTATATGGTTATAGTGGGACAATGTACCATGTAAACTTTATATTACGAATGGAAAACTATTAAATACTTGATTCTTAGTATTTCTAATTGCATTCTGTTTCTTAATATTAGTTTTGATGCTAAAAAAATTAGTATGAGTATCCAGATCCTGATATGAGAGGATCCGACGACCCTATATTGAGGTCATGATAATCTGGTATCAGAGCACTATTACTCCATTAATTTATTCTATAATTTACAACTATGAGTGGTATTCAGAAACTAAGGTTGTCTTAAGATCCTTTGATCTTAATAAGTGACTACAGTACCATTCACAAGTCATTGTCCCTTAGGTACATCATGCTAAAAGTTATAGGACCAAACCTTTGGCTATGATTCATACCAAGATCAAGGCAGAGCAAGATATGTCTAGTTAATTAGCGGCTATGATGACAATGCTCCAAGAGATGGGGCAAAAGCTGCATGCATTAAAGGAGAGGCTCAATACACGAGCTAAGAGACTTGAGGTATCCGTACTTATGTATGCTAGGATTATAGGTTCTATCTATTTTTTCGAGGAAGGATCTAGTTACCATCCTTTCACTGAGTCTGCTCCTACCCCAGTTGAAAGAGAAATGGAGAGAGCTCTTCTTACACACCAAAAACTACTAGACAATTACCGAAAGGGAAACATTCCTCGATTAAATGGCATAGAGAGACACCTGCTAAGGCAGAACTATGGCTTGATGATCTCAGCAGGATGTTGAGAATAATACATGCACCTGCAGGCACTTTGGTGCATTATTTTGACTAGTCCTTAGCAGACTATACAAGACGATGGTTGAGAGAAATTTCTAAGAAATTAGTAGGTCTCATTCCATGGAAAATCTTTGAGGAGAGGTTTCGAGCTCACTTATATTCCTCTCTTTGGGTAGAACTAAAGAGGAGGGAGTTGACTTCCCTGAGCCAGAGTTCCAAGAATGTACGAGATTATCGTATTCACTTTATAGAGCTACTTCGTTAATCCCCAGTTCTAGAAGCTTCACCAAAGAAATTCCCTACCAAATTTGATAGCAGACTTCAGGGAGAACTTAAAGAGAAGCTTGGAATTTTTAGAGCCACCAATGTAGATGAAGACATGGACATTGCCTCTTGTATTGGGATGGAAATAGATGGAATCCACCAAGAAGAGGCTTCCACTTTACCGGTGGACCATCCAAACACAAGATGAGTTATAACCGTAGATATTATCGCTATCATACAGTTGGTTCTAGTATAAACTTGCCACAATCTTTGGGTCAAGAATTATCAAGAAGAGGGGCTTTCTGTAGACCTCCACTATGACCTCACGACTCAACAACAAGTGCTAGTACCTTTGTAGTTGGGCCTTCAGCTCAGAAAGGAACTCCTGCGTGCTATTATTGTCATAAAGAAGGCCACATTAGGAAAGATTGTCCAAAGTTGAGTGGTTTGGTGTTTAAACCAACCCCAGATAATTGTATAACATCCTCCCCATGAAATGGAGCTACACGCTGAGGAAGATAAGGTAGAGGTCATGGCTAACAAGAATCATCTCTTACACAACAACTACCACAAAGTGTTACGGGTTCTAGAGTGTCTATTTCTAATGGTCAACTTAATGCAATCACTGAATATGCCTACAATTCAGGCATGGTCTTACAAGGTATCGTTACTATTCGCGGCTTTTCAGTACATGCCTTGTTTGATTATGGTGCTTCTCATTTATTTATTGCTCGACGGTTAATACCCACTATGGGTAAGATACTAGTAGAAGAACAACATTCCTATCAAATTAATGACCAGAAGGACACATAAATATAATCCGAGAAATCGTAGATAATTGTGTAGTACATATAGCAAGACATCAACAACATGTTTCCCTACTTCTTATCAAAATGGACAATTTTGATGTCATCCTGGGGAAAGATGGACTGGCTGGAAATGAATCACGCATGCCTTGATTGTTTCATGAAGACAATAACTTTTCACAATGCTAACTAGATGAAGTTCCAGTTTACTGGAAAGACATATAGTACTCGAAAAGAAAAACAATTGTTAGAGCGAGGGTGTCGAAGCTATTTAGCTTATGTTTCCACTACATCAAGGGCAGATAGAATGATAGAAGATGCACCTATAGTGTTTGAGTTTTCGTATGCATTTCCATATAAACTACTTGTATTACCACCTAAGTGAGAGATTGAATTTGAAATCTCTCTCATACTTGATACTCAGCCTATCTCTATTCCTCCATATAGGATAGTAACATTTGAGATACAAGAGTTAAAGGTACAGTTACAAGAATAGTTAGATAAAGGCTTCATTTATCCTAATACTTTACCATGGGGTGCACCTGTTTTGTTTATAAGGAAGAAGGATGGGTTGATGAAGTTGTACACTACTATAAACAGCTAAACAAGAGGACAGTAAAGAACAAGTATCCTCTGCAGAGAATAGATGATCTCTTTCACCAGTTACAAGGTTTAATTGAGTAATCCAAAACTTATTTAAGATCTGGATACCATCAATTGAAATTTAAGGATGCAGATATTCCCAAGATAGCCTTTCAAACTAGATACAGATATAGTAGATTTATACTTATGCCTCTTCGATTGACAAATGCTCCAGCAACCATCATAGATATCATGAATAGAGTATTCAGGGAATTCCTAGATCACTTTGTAGTAGACTTCAATGATGATGTACTTATTTACTTTGAGATAAGGACCAACATGAACACCATCTCAAGCATGTCTAATGTCTGCACCCATCCTTACTCTACCATTTGGGACTCAAGTGTTTACAGTATACACTAATGCATATAAAGAATGACTTGGGGTAGTTCTTATGCAACATGTGAAGGTAGTTGGTTATGCATCACAATAACTCAAAACACATGTGAGGAACTAGCCGACACATGACCTTGAACTAGTTGTCATAGTCCTCACTTTAAAGATAGGGACTTTTACCCGATAGACCCTATAATCTGTGCAAATGACCTCCACAACCTTTCAAACATCAATATTCCTCCCTCGACCCCGTAAACTTGCTCCATCTTACCTCACAGAGCCTGCCGTTAATTTTAACTTTATTTGAGTCAATTGCTTGGGTTAGTCTTGAGTTAATCTAACCAATGGACATCCAATAGTTCATATTCCACCCCCATGTTCCCTCTCTCCCCATTCTCTCTCCCCCTCTCTCTGGTTGCCATCTCCTCGCAAGATTCGAGCATTGGGGAAAAGGATCAGTGCTTCGAATCAGGGACTGCTCATCCTCCTCGTTGGCGTTGCTCCCTCCGATGGAATACCAAAGCGTGTGCACGCTTGACAAGGGTAGAGGGGTGGAGGGTGGGAGGGCGGAGTTTGAGGGAGGAGAGCGGATGACGGGGAGGAGAAGGGGGCCGAGGAGGCAGAGAGGAGGCTTGTGCGGGGTGGAAGCCTGGGCGGAGGGGAGAGGACTGGGTGGGGTGGCGGAGGGGAAGAAGGTGGGAGGGTGGAGGGAGGGGGTGGAGGGCGGACGACGGGGAGGTAAAGGGGGCCGAGGAGGCAGGGAGGAGGCCTAGGTGGGGTGGAGGACTGGGCGCAGGGGAGGAGGCCTGGGTGGGTAAGCGAAGGGGAAGAGGGCGGGGGGCAGAGGGCAAACGACAGGGAGGAGAAGGGGTCCGAGGAGGCGAGGAGGAGGCCTGGGCGGGGAGGAGGCCTGAGCGGAGAGTAGGAGGCCTAGGCAAGGAGGCGGAGGGGAGGAGGAGGCCTGGGCAGAGGCCTGGGCAGAGGTGAGGAGGCCTGGGTGGGTAGGCGGAGGGGAGGAGGGCAGGAGGGCAGAGGGCGGGGGCAGACGACGGGGAGGAGAATGGGGACGAGGAGTCGGGGAGGAGGCCTGAGCAGGGAGGAGGCCTGGGCGTAGGGAGGAGTTATGGGAAATAGAGATGAGGGGGAGGGAGATTGTGAATGACATTAAAAGTAAATTTAATAAATTAAATGGCTATAATGTAAAAGAACATAACGGAACCCAGTTAGTTTTAACGGGTAAATTGATGGGGGATAACCATATGGTCTGTAGGGTAATGGTTAGATTGTTTACGGGGTCGAGAGTGGAATATCGACGTATCAAAGTTCGTAGAGGTCATTGGCATAGATTATAGGGTCTGCCAGGTATAAATACCTTAAAGATATGGAGACACTACATCTATGGCATTACTTTTGAGATCTTCACCAATCATAAAGCTTGAAATACATGTTTGACCAAAAGGACCTCAATATGAGACTGAGACAGTGGCCAGAGCTGTTTAAGGATAATGATTGCACCATCTCCTACCATCTTGGTAAGGGGATGTCGTAGCAGATGCCCTTAGCAACAGAACTTATTCTCCTTGGTAGGTGAGTGATATCCACTTCTGGGGTTTACTATCAACATTGAGTGAGTGGAAACCATTTGATAATGGTGTTGATACTATAGCAATTCCTCGCCCATACAAATTAGAGATCTGAGATATAGTAAAGAAAGGACAGGAGGATGATCCAGTCCTTAAAGACTTGAGATAACAACTTGAGAAAAATGAGATAGAGGGATTCCGTATAGAATATGGATTATTATATAACTGTCAGAGAGTTTGTGTAATAAACACTCCGGAATTTAGGAAACACATCTTACTTGAAGCGCATTGTTCTAGGTTATCTATTCATCTAGGAATTATGAAGATATATAAGGATCTTCGTTCACACTTTTGGTTGTAGGGAATGAAGAAAGATGTTGAGTTTGTGAATTCATGTTTCACGTGCCAGTAGGTAAAGGCTCCATACTGAAAGCCACCAGCATTGTTTCGACATCTCCCTATACCTAAATGGAAATGCGAAAGCCTTTCCATGGACTTTGTTACTAAATTACTTTAGATAATCGGTGGTAAATATAATATATGGATCATAAAAGATCGTTTAACCAAGGTATCATATTTTATTCCAATGACCTTATCTTCTACTCCAGACCAGCTTGTTGAGTTATATATTACACATGTGATCCGTCTCCATGGCATCCCAAAGGAGGCAGTTTACGATCGAGATTCACGATTCACATCACGCAACTTGGAGAACATCATGAAAGCCTTAGGTACACAACTATGCTTCAGAATAGCATATCATCCACAAACATATGGTTAATCAAATTGAACTATTCAGACTCTAGAGGATATGCTACGAGCATGTGCCTTATAATGGAAGGGATCATGGATTAAACATTTACCTCTTGTAGAATTCACCTACAACAACAGTTACCGTGCAAGTATTGGCATGGCACCATTTGATGCACTGTATGGACACAGGTGTACTACTCCTCTATATTACCAAGAGGTCGGGATAAAAAACCATAACGATACACATGGACTCTAGGAGACAAGGGAAGCTATAGAGTTTGCTCGAAAAAGATTATTAAGTGCTCAGAGTCGCCATAAAAGCTATAGTGATGCTAGGAGAAAAGATATTCATTTTGAAGTAGGCGACTTTGTATTTCTCAAAGTATCACCTATGCAGGGAGTTCAAGGGTTTGTCTTGCATGCGACTGGCACCCAGATTCATGGACCCTTTGAAATTATTCAGGGGATTGGGAAAGTTGCATATAGACTTTCACTTCCTCCGCATCTTTCGACAATACATGTTATTTTTAATGTATCTAATATGAGAAAGTACACTACGGATCCTTAGCATAAGATAAGTTAGGATGATCTGCATGTTGAGCCTGATTAGACATACCATGAAATACTTGTGTAAACACTAGACATGGATATCAAGAAGTTGAGGATTAAAGAGGTACCTCTAGTTAAAGTATTGTGGCAGAATCAAAAATTGAAGAAGCCACATGGGAACCTGAGATAGAAATTAGAGAGAAATACCCATATTTGCTTGAATGGAAACATTATCTACTATGTATATCTTCTTTATAAATGAGATGGCATTCATTCACTTTAAAGTAGTTATGGTTTCAATCCTCTTGAAAGTTATTATGCCTGCATATCATGTCTCAAGGACAAGAATTCCTTTAAGGTCGTAATAATTGTAACGCTTTGAATATGGCCCCTCTCGTATCCTATATCATAAGATTAAGCTCACCAAACATAATTTGTTTCATTTGAATGAGACTTCATTTCAAAATGTTACGAATTTCGGAAGAAAGAGATGTAAGGAGACCTAAGTTGTCATTAACTATTAATGACTAGTACTAAGACTAGATGAACATGATTATAGAAACTAATGTTTGATTGAGAATCGCTAATCACCATTAGAGAACATTAATCAAAGGTCAGCAAAAGCTAAACATGATTGCGAAAGTTAAATCGCGATTAGGGAAAGTTAATCACAATTAATGCTAATTAAGTATCATTAGTGAATCTAGTAGCTTTTGGAAGGTTCTAACTTAAGACTTAAGTTTAGGACAAGATTTGGCCAACCATGGGTCGATAACTGATGTTTAGTGTAAAACCATGGTTTACTATCCGTGATTAGCAGTTTTCTGAAGCCAATAAATAGACCCCTTACCCATTGATTCTCTATGATTTCCACTACCATCACTCTCCTTAGGGATAGGGTCGAGAGGATGAGAGGGAGGCAGGGAAGGAGTGCAAGCGAAGCGTTGACGGGAGGACGAGGAGGAGAACGAATGATCTCTCCTAGTTGGCATCATAATTAAGCGCTAACTTGAGCTACATTTTCGATTCATTTTCTTTCTAGCTTGGTTTTTGATTTGTCATCCTTTCCAATTCATTTTCTATTAGGGCTCGAGGACGAATTTGTATAACATTCTACTTAGGTGTGTGCGACTATGCAAGACAGTGAACCTTGTGATTCGTCATACCTTCATTCACATTAAATGCATGGTGTCTATCGATCTTCCATCGCTTATAGTTTAGTTTCTATCGATTCACCATCTCTTAAAGTCTGTTATATTCTTTCAATTTCTCTTTTGTAGTGGTTTTGATGGAAAAATCTGTGTAACACTCTACTTAGGTACGGGCGACTATGTCCATCAGTGAACCATGTGATTCGCCACACCTTCGCTAACCTAAAACATGTGGTGTCTACCGATTCTCCATCACTTGCAGTCTCATTATATTCTTTAGTTTTGGTTGTTTTCCTCTCGGTGATTTTATAGAGGAAAGTCTTTCCATTTTCCTTTTGAAATATGACCTAATATAAGAGGAAACTCTATCGAAATATTCATACAAATATGTCCCGATATAAAGGTAAATTCTGCCAAAATTGTCCTATAAATATTACCCCCATATAAGGGGAATTTCTGCAGAAATTACGAGAGATATGTTCTTTGCGTTCGTCATGTTCTTCATTCATTCTTCGCATTATTCTTGTTATTTGTTCGTTCTACGGTGTTCTTGGCACGTTCTTAGTGTTCTTGATACGAAAATGAAATTCCATCATTTTAGGAGTTGTAAATCATCCTCTATGATAATGAATCATGATAAAGCACAACATACGTGAGAGAGAGATCAATTAGGTAACAAAATCCTTCCTTTTCCTATTAGGTTTTTATATGAAATTATTGAAATTCTTGATTTCATGTTATTTCCTGTGAAAAAACCTAATTTGGCTATTTTTGAGAAGATATGAAAAGTTTCTTTGTGATTCCCACTAAAAAATTGTATAAGCATCGAATTGATGTAGTGGCTTCGATAGTTTGGGATTGGGAGTTAAAATGAGCATAAATATGAGGACATATACATATGAATTAATATATTTATATATATATATATATATATATGTTAGAGTCTATATTTCATGTTGATGAATATGCAAATCGAAGGTGTAATTGAAGAATCACATCAAGAAAGTAATGTGTATTGATTGGATCATGAAAAAGATAATGTGTTACATTAAGAATGACTGGGATTAGAAATATAGGTTGGGAATGCAACTTGTGAGTTTGTCATAAGAACATCTGTATTGGCATGCCAAACCTAGGTGGCACACAGTTGCCTGTATATGTTGAGCACGTGAAATAATTAATTGGCAACGTATGGTACTCGACTACCAAGAAGCCGATTGACTGACTGAAGATGTTGTTGTGCCATGTGGAGGCATGAGTTGTTGGATAGAGGCAAGGGCACGATAACATGTATTAAAAGCCTCTAGTATATGTGATTATAGGTTAGATTAAGGTTTAAGCTACCGAGTCCTCGAGGATGGGGCGCTTCTTGTTTTTCAGGCTGAGGGTTTGAAACCATGGGTACTAAAAGAAAATGAAATTTTCAGGGTAGTATAGGAGGATTGGTTGAGGTGAAGTGTGGCACCATAATCTCACCAGATCAACCCAATCTCCAATCCTGAAGTGTCCACTGCTTCGGAGTCCATGAGTGATTGGAAGTCCCTGAACTAATCCCTAACGTGGAATAGAAGGAATATGTTTCAAACAAATAAGAAGAAATGAAAATTTTTTGAATAATAAGATTTGCTAAACTACACTACTTGTTCACTTTTCTCTTCTTCGTTACTTAGCACTCTCTAATCTTCAACCTATGATTTATGGAAACCTAGCAGTTATCGTTGATCCATCATAAGGACATTAATAATCCAGCCAGCAAACAATAGTAGCCATCCAACCAGCTGCAGTGGCCTGACTCTTTAAGGTAGTTGATAATCTTGTTGTGCATTTCCTTTCTATCTGATGTACATGTAAATGGTTATAGTTGGACAATGTGCCATGTAAACTTTAGTTTGTGCATGGAAAATTATTAAGTACACACTTCTTAATATTTCTAATTGTTGTTTGTTTCTAAATATTAGTTGTGATTGCTGAATAAATTATTGCTGAGTAACTAGATCCGGATATGGCAATATCCAACGACCTAGAATTGGTGTCGTGACATTGTTGAGGGTGTTAACAGTACAAATTCACTAATAATTTGAGACCTCTATCTTTAACATGTATACAATCTAAACCCTAGACTTTCATGCCCAATTGTCCCTCTACCATGTCAATCAATCAAATTACCCTAATCTTTCTTCAACTTCTCTATTTATGGCCATCAAGTTGGTGAAAACCAACAACTTTTCCAACCTCCAATGCCAACTGACTAAACATCCTATTTTCCAAGCTTAGATCACAACCTTTGGATGATAGACAAGGTTGATATCCATCTCATGCGGAAGAAGGTGCTCAGGGATGAGTTCCATTGCTTGATCTGCCTCGAATCATGGTCACCATCGTCACGTCAAGCTCGAGCATCTACTGTGTTCTGGAGCTACAACCTGGAAGTCAAATACTTCTGTTTTACAAGTGAAATTCCTCCGCCAATTCTTTCTTTTCTATACATCTTTAGACATCTTAATCGTAAATTTTTAGATCCATTGATCATCTTTCTTTTGATTACATCTAATACCCATATCCAATTATGTTTGATTCATTGAGAAATTAAATATGAATCCATAGTTTTGGACCTTTTTTCTGTTACTCAAGGAGTACCAACAATCCCAGATACATTAATATAAAATCAACCCATTATATTGCCAGTATTTCTTGATTTGATAGCAATATGAGGATTATCTGAAACTAGGAATAAGGAGTGATTTTCACATCAAACTGGAACTTTATCTAATCTTGTACATAGAAGCCCTAGAATGTGATTCTTGATTCATCTCTTCTATTCCCCTCGTAGTAGGAGATCTCGAAAGGGGAGAAGCCTGCTTCTGGCCCTGTCAGAGCACCTTCCAGCCTTGTATCGCTGTCTAACAAAGTCAAATCTTATGATCAAAACTAAAGCCATTGCTGCCCTTCCCCAGTTTGGGGAATAACATTCTTCCCACTTGGAGGAGCAGCCTTACGACACCTGTCAACGACGAGCAACTATGATTGCACCATCGCTTATAATCCATATAGCCCAATTCAAAAATGTGGAAATTTTTTGCAATAAATCTTGAAGAAATCCAGAATTCGTCCATGCCTCAGAAACTTATTAGAATTGCATCTAGGATCTTCTGTAGGAATCGAAATGCAAAGACCATTTTATTTCTTTAGAAACGTTTATTTCTTTTATTTCATTTCCCCATTTGTACACATTGTGACCATTGGACATTGTAGAGATTTTATTTTTGGTTGATTTTTCACAGGTAGTTACATAACTACCTAATGGTTTTGATGCATTTTTCGAGATTTTTCTTTGCTTCTTTTATTCGTTTTGAATTTTCGAACTTCATATGATTTTGAGCTATGTTTTTTTGTGTTTTTCGAACCCGTTGTTTGGTTTTCTTCATGTCATCCGCCAATATAGTACCACCTATACTATATCACCTATATACTATATAATATATCATTTGCTAGATATATTCTCCCTTTTGAAAATAAAAAATAGAAGAGAGAGAGATTCTTATTCTTTTATTCATTTATATTTCCTTCTCTCTCTTCTATCTTTTTCTTTGATAGCGCTCTTCTCTTTGTAGATTACTACAATCTGACAACCTTCTCTTCTCTATTAGCTACATGGGGAGGTATGCTCATGAAATTAACAACGTTGCTAGGGAGGCGTTAGCTATACTTAGTGATGAAACCATGATTCATTAACACTTTCTGTTTAATGATGAATCCATGATTCATTAACACTTTCTGTCGTATTTTATCTTAAAACCCTTAACAAATTCATGTAAATATTCATTTATTTGAATCTTTTAGCAATACATCATTCTTGAATCAAAATACATTTTTTGCACGAGAAAACATGTAAATAAATAAAAGAATAAAAAGAAAGAAAAGAGAAAGTCTGTGTATATATTTTACAGTATGACTAAATAAATATAAATATAACTGTATGATATATTTATATATATAACCTATCCCCCTATACCAAATCAATATGGATTAGTTGATAACCGACAATGTGGGGGAGATAAGGAAGAAAACAACAAAAATAATTAACTATGTAAATTACACATTAATTCCTATTTATTCATTATTTACCAAAGCTTCAACTAAATTTAATTAATTCATCTGTAATATTTCTCACCAAACTTATTTCCTACATGTTTATAAAAATGTATGTAAAAATATAATACTCTTTAAAAATCCTAACATATATATATACATATATGTCAAGAAATATAGTTTTCAAATTATCAAATTTATCAACTTTTGAACCTCATAACTTCTTCATAAGAACTCCAATTTCACTCTACTCACATTTAAAGTTCATAACATAATATTTTCTAATTAATGAAGGTGATTTTACTAGATTCAGAATCCATTTGCAAAAGTTCAATTTTGGGACCTATTGACAACAGGATTTGTTGTCTATTTATTTTATTGTATAAATATTTTTTATAGTATCAATAATTTTATAATTTTTTATTATTTTCAAGACCTTGTACTTTATCTCTAAAAAATAAAAAAAAAATCGAACCTTCATTAAGAATTCTAGAGAATACAAAAACCATAAATTATATATGAATTTCAATTGAGGAATTCATACCTGTATTTATTAATATACTAAAGAAATTTTTATAACTCCTGAAAAAATGACACATTTCCTATTTATTATTATAATAAGTAATAAAAAAATAATATATTATTTATTAAATTATCGTATTAACTTTTTATGTTATTTATTATGTTTATTATATGTATTTATTACTAATATATTTATAATTCATATATTATATATTTTTTTATAAAAATAAATTATACCATAATTTAAAAAATATAATTACCTACATTCTCAATTTTACACTAATTTAAAATAAGTATATCTACTATTTATTATTTTAAAATTAAAACATTTAAATTCTGGCCACTATGGTTCTAGCACGGGTCAACACCATTGTCTTCTTCAAGAAGCTGGGTTGTTATCTATTCTAATCAGCCATCTTCATGGATTTTTCCACACTTTATTCTTTACTCAAATGTTGATCTGAGTCGTCCATTTTATGCACCTAACAACTATCCTACACGCCCACCCTTCGATCTCAACCAACCACCTTCCATCGAATCTATAAATCCATATGAACATCAGATGTTCAAATGAACTTCTCTAAACTTTTCTTAACTACAATTCTAGTGGCTAACTCCCCACCTTCATAGCTGAGCTTCGGCCACAACCAACTTTGATAGATCTTGGTGGCCATCCTGCACAGAAGAAGGGTCGATGGAGGAGAGTTCCATGGCCTTGCTTATCATTGCATCGCCTCCTCGAGCAACGTGGAGCTCGAGAAGACCGACCCATTGAGCAACCACCTGAGGATCATACATCCTAAATAGTACAAGGTACCAAAATCATGCCATCCAAATTTCTCATTTTTGTGTCTAATTAGCCACCATAATTATCTAATCAGATACCTTACATGCCATTCTTTGATTCATACGCAATATCAATTCTCAAATCGATCTCAAATCTGACCAAATTATCTCTGAATAAATCCATTCATAGAACATATACCTGCACTACAAGAACCCTAAATCATTGGCTAATTTTCTTCGAATCAAGAAATCTTCTTTACTTGTAGGTCACTACGACATCTTGAGCGCATCAGTTCTCATCATTTAGTCATCTGAAGTATCTACACCTTCACCATTGAACCGATCAAGTAGCAGAACCTATTCTAGGGTACCAAACCCTTGCTGACCTCCAAATCTCTTGCTTCCATCTTCTCCATTCATTCCCGACTGCAGGGGATCTTGAAGGGGTTAGGCGACCCCCTTTTGGCATTGCTGGAGGTATTCATAGCCAGCACTGTCACTAGAGATTGATGGGAAGAAGAATTGTCGCCAGCCGCCTTCAGATTATGGAAGAACACGTCGTTCAAATGAGGCAGAGTTTGGCAACATATGGACTCATTGTGCGGACCAGATCACTCGTGCTTCTTTTGTTCTCATCTATAAGCAAAGCGGTGAAACAAATGCAAAAAAACCCATGTGGTCTCCACAAATCTCAATGCACCTCTAGATCTTTGCAAAATTACATTTAGGTCTTCTCACGCGGACCTAAGTGTAATAGCTTGACAGTTTTCTTGCAAATTGGTCCCTGACCAAGGACCTATTTGAAAGAAGCATTATTTCTTTTCTAGTTTTCTTAACATCTGTACCCATGTATTAGATAATATTTCTTGGACACTTTTGGACATCTGTGGACATTATTTTAAGAGCATTCTTTTTACAATTTTATTCCTAATCGAATTTCGAGGAGTTTCAAATCGCAATTTTATAAAGATTTTAATCTCCGACCTCCGACTCCATCTTGGTTTATTTTGGGTGCTTCTTCGAGCACGTTGCTCGAGTCTTTTTGTGGATCTACTATATAGTATCACAATATAAGTTTTTCTACCACATATTACTATATTGTAGATCATCTTTGTTTGAAAAATATCAATTTGAAAAATAAATCATAATTAGGAAATTCGAAAAAATCTAATAAAAATATATAAAAATTGAAATTGACCAAAAATATTTTCTCAAAGAAGAAAAGAAATTATAAAAAAATCACAAAATATTTTCTTCATTATGAAATTCAAACTCGATTTTCCAACCTCTTTATTAAACCTAGGAACACATTCTTAGTTAAATAAAATAGTGAACCCCGAAATTAGGAGAGTGTCACCTTATTCATTTTCTCTCTCTTCTTGTCTCTATCATGATCTTGGTGTCTTTTGTTTGATTAACAAGCATTTCTCCCAGCGATCTGTACATATTGACTCTTTTTACCACTAGTCAAACATCCATTATCACTTATATTTTGAGTGTTTTTTTTTGTGATTTTCTGATTTTTCTTGTACTTCTCAGCTTCTTTTCTCATTTTTCTTTTTTATTAGTTCTTTTAGGGTATCGATTTTTTTGTTTTTATTTTTGAGTTTGGATTCTCTCAGTTTTCTTACGATTTCTTTCTTTATTGCTTTTGTTTATGAAAAGTGGTACAAGTACTACAGGATAAGCTAACATCCTAGGAAGTTGAATCTGTTAGAGTGCGGCGATCGGCTTCTTCTCTACAAGCTGGTCGTAGAGGAGCAACACGAGTCATCCTATTTCATATAGTTTTTTCCTATTTTTCATTTTTGAGTGTTCAGAACACTTTGCCATTTTTCTGTTTTGGTGAGAGAGGAAGAGGCACTTACCCGCTTTTCATGTGTAGATGGGATTCCTTAAGGACATCTTGACTTGTACACAGACACTAGACACTTTTTCTCGGGGTTTTTTTCGCCATCATTGGTGCCGGGTGACCTCAGTGTAGTTTTCAGTTTCTCGACCTTTATGTGTTACCCATGATTTTGTGGAGCCTGGGCGAGCATGTTTGATTGATTAGACGACCAAAATAGAATGAACTACCCTAATCCACACTTAGATGTAAAAGTCAAATGATTTTGAAGATCAATTCAGTCTTACACAAGCATCATCTATCTAGGGTTACGGTTTTCTTGCCTTTTTGCATAAATTCGAATTAGGTTGCATGGATCACTTGCATGTATATTGATCGATTCAAATAAGATTTGTATCTCTATATGCATCATATTTTCTTATCATATTATGTGATTCTCCCTTTGTGCGACACATTTTTCACTGAAAATGAAAACCTAAATCCCATTAATTTTGTTGACAATACAAAAAAAGTGAAAGCCATAAATTAAAAAAAATCATTTTCTTTTGAAACATTAAATAAATAAATGGACTTAGTTGCTTCTGGAGAGAAAAAACCCTCATTGTTGCAGGTACTTACCTCCAGATAGAGTAGGTAAGGACATAGCCCTAAGGATTAGAGTCAAAAATCCCTAGACTTGTGTCGTAAGAAATCATGTATAACTTTTTGATACTTGGTCACAGTTGCATGAACTTACCTCAACCCATAGAGAGTCGTTTGGTGTACTCAGCTTCACATTTCCTTCTTGGACTCATATAACCTGGCAGCCAATGCAGATGGCTCCACTATTTGGGGGAGTGTAGAGACGTACGTTGGGCGATAGGGTGGCACCACTTGTGAGTCAGCTTAATTTCACTGCTCGAATCGCCTAAGTTTAAAACTTAAATGATAAATGACCGAACTTTTATAGTCATCACTGTGTGAAGTTGATGAATTGAGGGTTGCCAATGTGTTTGTTTGTGGTGTACATGTGATTCCAAGTCTGACATGCCTTCCTTTTGTCAATTTTATTTACATCATGCTCTATTTTAGTATCTTTTGGCATAGAAGATGAGGTATCGATGGTCCTTATGCTTGGATTTTGTGAGCCGACGATCTTCCACCATGATATGCATGTCTTTAAAGACTCAAAATGACTATCTTCCCGAGCCAGTTTCACTTGGCCAGAAGTTGAGTTAGACTTAGACTCCCTCATCTCCCAACCCTTTAGTCAACGAAGACCCTCATCTCGACATTTCTCTTTCTCCTGCACATTTTTCACTGAGTACCAATTAAGTTTCTCCTTCATAAAGTAGTTGACTGATACAATGTGAGAGGGAAAGGACCAGGTGTGGAGAGTCCTATTAATGAGAGACATGATATTGGATCAGATGTGGCTGCAGGGATTCTAGACACATTACAATAGATGAGTACACATCTTAGGGAGAAGTTGACTTTTCAATAAGAATCGATAGTTGAGATTACCACACTGATAGTTGGAGGTGGGAACCCACTAGTTGCAATTGTTCCCATGCCCACATTACGTGATGAGAATGACCCTTGAGAGAGTACATTACACCATTGGATTCTATTACCACCGAATCACTATCCATATGATCTCAGGCCGTTATTCATATCACTACTTCTCAAATTTTATGGGAATATGACTGAGGAGTCATTTACCCTTCTATAATAGCTCGCAATGATATGTGGTACGAACAGATATCCGAATGTTACACAAGAGGGTATACACCTTAAGGCCTTCACCTTCACCTTAGAAGATAAGGAGCTTTACTTGTTGAATCATTTGGGGAGGGAGATACCGACTTGGGATGATATGAAGTCCACATTCCTGCATAAATATTTTCCTCTTGGGAGAACAAATATGATGGGGAGATAAATTGTGAATTTGACGCAACACTCCCATGAGTCATTTATGAAGCTTGGGAGCGCTTCAAAGACGTGGTAGAGAAATGCCCTTATCTTGAGATTCCATGTTGGGAAGGTGCTTGTTCAGAATTTCTTTGGAGGACTACATGTTGACATTCATAGATTGGTCAATGTCACATGTGGCATCCGTAATTTGAATTAGAATGCTGAGTCGGTTTAGACCATCTATGAAGGGATGGCAGAGAAATCTAGAGATGGGCATTCAACTCGTGCATACCAGAATACCACACAACCACCACACCAGAGAGATTATTAGAAGGTGGCTAATATAATTGTGTTTGATTCATGATCTACTTAAATGGGATACATTAGTGAGAAGCTTACTATCATCGGCATGATTCAGAAGCTAGTTCAGGAATTACATGTGTTACGAGAGTCAGAGATGCTTTCTTTATTACCTCTGTATATGAGTTATTTGATGAAGAAGGTGGAGGATATTCAAAGACAGAGCCATCAACTACCTACACTTCATCATAAATGGAGACCTCTACCCACTCCTCCCACCTACTAGTTACTCTTTGTACAGGATGAGGTAGGGTGTTTTACTATGACTTCGTAGTTAGCTTGGCATGTGGATTCATCCACAACTGATCAGATCGAAATCATGCCACTTGTAGCAGATGATGTTGATACTATTCACGCCAATGAGATCAACGGTATATAGTACGATGTACTTCCTTATTAGTCATCATTGCATACTACACTACAGAACGTACGCCATACCCTAGAGTAGATGTGCCAGCAGCATGGTCGTCCACATTGCCGGCAACACAAAGGACAATATAAGTAGCATCGGTCTCATCATTCTTCCTATTAGAGACCAGTTCATCATCTTCTAGTTCCATGTTACCTGCAACAACAATTACATTCTACAGCTCAATGATCTCTACAGTCATATACATAAAAGTAGCACACTACTGGGCAAGAGAATTTAGAGAGCCATGGACAGGCTTTTGAGATTGAGTTATTTGCATAGTCCTTGACTCTGAATCAGATTATTGACATGTTGAGTATGCTCCAGGTAGCACACAGGACAGAGATGGAGGGGGTCAACCATCGCCTTGATGAGCTAACAATGCCCAAGACTACGCTTCCAGCACAGACACAAATGAATACAAACAACAACCATTGTCATCTAGATCAGGCAGAGAGCACAGATATATCCATTGTTAACACTTTTCTTGAAATTTTAGCTAACCTCATTTGTCTTTGGAGCAGTAGATAGCCACCAGTACCTATTCCAAATTAGGAGTCAGTCATACAAGATGCGAACCAGCAGCCCATACATGAGGAGTCACATTGCGATGCTAAGGAGGAGCTCTACGATGATGCTATACATGATGATGTCATACCTCATGATGCCAGAGATGGGAGTGTTGTTGAGATAATAGATATGGACATAGGCGATTCTTATGAAGACACCATGCTAGCCCATGCAGAGACTCCTGAAGGATTTCATTCTATTGTAATGAAAGTTATGTAAATAATTTTTTACTCTTAATGTACATGTTGATTCCCATAACATTTATAAAAATGAGAGCTTTATTATTCTAGAAATTGTTCCTTTTCCCGATTCTTTATTTGATAAAGGAAAGAAAAAATGTAAAAGGAACAATGTGACTCCTGAAACTGAAATATTTTTGAAAGATCACATATTTCAGAAGATACCACTCCATGATGCCTTAGATAATATTCCTATACTCAAGCGACAGTCGAAGAACAAGTGTACAAAATGTATGAAAAAGAAGTCACATACTGAGAAACACATTTTGACCAAGGCCATGTCTTGTGCTATTCATAACATGTTACCAAAGAAGACGAGTGATTCAAGTGCTCGTTTTGTCAGATGCGAAATTTCCAATGTCACATTCGATTGCACTCTCTAAGATAATGGTTCCTCCATTAACTATTTACAATATTCTTTACTCGATAAACACAAGTTAGGTCCTCTTTAAAAATTACACGCGATTCTTCAATTTGTTGATAGATCAGTAAAGAGACTTGGGGGCATTTTGAGGAACATTATGGTGATTGTACAAGGTCTACAATCCTAGTGGACTTCAATGCCCTGGACATAGAGAGCCCGAAAAAGTTACACCTTATCCAAATCATTCTCGGGAGGCCTTTCTTACAGACCGTGAAGGTTCTCTTTAATTATGATAGTGAGAAGGTATCTTTTCCCACAGAGGGCGAGAAGGTAAACATTGAGATAGAGAGTGAATGATCCATTTCTAATGCTGCTTCTACATACAATTCAGATGTACTAAGTTCTCCAGCCAGTAATGATTAGATGGATGATGTTTGTTATGAAGACCTTCAGAGGTATCAAATTGAGACCCATGATATCCTAGCAGAAGATGGGTCAAGCACAATAGTTGGCAGATTTTCTAAGGGAGGTTTGTACATAAAGATAGATTAGATGGAGTAGCAGTTTGATGAGTTGATTGTAGTCATTTTAGGGAGCTTATTTTGTTCCTCCACTTCAGATGATTTAGAGCCAGATTATCACTTTTGTTAGTTCTTTATCTCTATCCATTTTGAGGATGAGCACAACACTAAGTTAGAAGATGTTATTTGATACTTCGTAGACATATTCTATAGTCCGATTTTAGAGCACACTGAGATGGCAGATAACCATATTACACATACATCTATCACGAGCACAGTTCTCGGTCCAAACCCAGATGAGCCAATAGAGCCAGATTCTACTTTACTTGAATTGAAGACATTACCTTGAACAAGAAGTATGCTTTCCTTGTTGGTCCACACCGATAGTTTCTGATCATTATCAGTTCATCTTTGACTGAGGAGCAAGAACTGATTTGATGGAGATTTTCGAAAGAAACCACAAGGACATTGGTTGGACAATATCTAAACTCCTTGGGATAAATGCTACTTTGTGTTTTCATCGTATCTATCATGATCATGACAGCAAACTACTTAGAGAATTTTAGTGCATGCTGAATGCCATTCTTCAAGATGTTTTTAAGAAAAATATTATGAAATGGTGTGGTGCAGGGGTTATTTAACCCATCTCCAACTTTGATCAGGTTAGACCATTACATGTTGTCCTGAAGAAGTTGGGAATCCAGATGGTTAACAATGAGAGTGTAGAGGATATTCCAAAGAGTAACCACGTCGTGGCGAGTTTGTGTTGATTATAGACGATTGAATGCTGCAAAGAAGAAGGACCACTTTCCCTGCTTTTTACAAACCATGCCATAGAGAGGTTGACAGGGAAAGTGTACGTTTGTTTCCTAAAAAGTTACTTGATAAATCTCAATTTCAGGACTTTCTTTCATTTTGGCCATAAATCCCTAGATAAATACTTGTATACAACATTAATTTGTGCAAAATAACACTCAATAATAGACACTTAAATACTGCATAATATACGGATTTAATTCTAAAATGACATAATAAATAAAGAGAATGAAAAAAAATGAAATGTCAAAGATACTAAGTGACCCTAGACAATGAGAACTAGTCATCATGATGATTTGGTCAACAAGGAATAAAGTAGGGGAGATATGGCAGACCAATTGTACAGAAAAGACCCAGAAAACCCAAATTTTTATTCATCAATACTTGCATTTTGGGAGCTATAGTATATTCTATTATTTATACCTCAAATAAATAAACCCTCAACATAAAATTTGTACATAAAAAAATAAAGAAAAATAAAAAATTAATTTCACTAAAAATAATACACAGTACACACATGACACACAAAACAAAAACTGCAAAGAAAACATCCAAGACATGTATATCCTCCTTAGAAACATAAAATTAACGAATCTCACATTTATTACTCGTCAAATTGAATTATCTATTTAATGAAGGTGATTACTTTAGTATGGAGCTAAGTTGCAGATGTCGACTTGTAGGTCCCTATTGTATTGTATACATGTTTATAATAATAAACATATTCAATATTTACTTCTAATCTTTATTTTATTTTTTATATGATTATAAATAGTGTTGCAAATATAATTAACACATAAACAGAAAATAAAGCATAAAAAATTTGATAAAATAAATAATAAATTAACATATATTTGTAAATTATACCTACGTAAAACATGTACATATTTATTTAAGTAAAAAAATAAAAAATTCAAAATATGTATACATGTCATTAAATAAGTTATAAACATATAAAATATATCCATATCATAATTAAAAAGAAATAAAAGTAAAAAATACACCACCATAAAACATAGGTAAATATACCTATAAATACACTAGTAAAAACTAACACCTAATAAATATAGTGAGAAATTAAATAAAAATAACCAAAAAATAGTACGTAAAATAATAAACATTTTCATGTTTTAACTTCTATTGAATTAATTCGTTTTCTATTTTAGTTTCCTATATTTATTATATTCTCCCAATTTTATCCTCTATTAGAGGACGTGGGCCAATGGAAGCCTCCCGTTGGTTGACATAGGGTCAACTCCCCCTCTGGCATGCTTGACTTATCGGAGCAACTCGTATTCCCAACTTTATCCCTTTTTTTTTTATAAAAATCTCTAATGATCAAAACACCTTGAACCTTGAATGAATTCTACCGATTGGATCTCCGTTACTCATGCCCCAATATCCAATTTGCTTGATCAGTATCGAGCCGACAAAGATCATTTCTGCAAGATGCTCTCTCTACTTTGTCTATAAATAAAATGGCAGACCTTCAAACCATTTTTGATTGCCTTTACCAATTCACAACCCCTATATTCAATCATTGGAAGTACCTAGTGGAAGCTGGAACTTCATGGAAGTGTTGGCGTGGAGAAGAGCGACTAGAAGTTGAGATCCAAGGCTCGCTAGAGCACCTCCGATGATCTTCGTTTACTCCATGTTATTAAGCGTTTAAGAGCTATTTTCATTCATATTTTAGTTAGCTTTCTATTCCTATATCTTAGTTCAATCTATAGTATAATCAACTAAATTGTAGTTTAGTGTGATTTTAGGATTTAAAATCGCTATAGCTTTGACCTCTAGCTCGAATTCCATCACAAATATCTAGATGTTTCAACCCCTTTCTACCTCCATCTCGTTCCCACTCACATTCTCCATAGAACCCCTTTCATTTCACCCGGACTCCTGCAAGGAAACACGAGATCTTGCTCTCTTCCTCTGCCTTACGCCTAAGAACTCCACCCCACTCTACCTCGCCCCTATTCGACTCCAAACAAGGTTGAGGCAGTTTACCCTCGACCTCTAACCATTTTCGTGTTGGTTTGACTTCTAGGGGCCCATTTGGTTGTGGTTTGTATATGTACAAAGCTCCTTGGTTCCGCCCCACTTCTTTAACTTCCATTACCACATCGTTGGGTCATGGACCTTCTTGACCCCATTGTTCGATATAGGAAGACCCAGGAGCATTTTGAGATCTTCAACAGCTCCTAGGGTGGTCGGAGCATCGAAAGCAAGCCAAACAAAACAACCCTGGGAGTTGTTCTTCCCTAGTTCGTCTCGGAGGTCTCCCGACCGTTTGATCTAGCGCCTCCTCCAAAAGTGGACAATAGTTGTTGGATGGTAGCATCTACCACCGCTCTATCCCTCTATTGGATCTTATCAAAGCCATCCAACCACAAAGGAGAATCGACTGTCAATAGAGAGAAACGTTGATTAGTGAAGATTATGTAGTTGTTGATCAGCGCCTTATGGGTGGTAAATTGCACATATGTGCCCCCACCTATTTGTATTATAGATTTAGTAAAATCTTTCCTTTGCATTATAAATTTTTGTAATATTTTCACATCAGATCCTACATTTTCGTAGATTTGCATTTTGATTTGACCAAGTCGCCTCACATGTTTATCTACGTACATTAGGCATTTTGTAGTGAAACGCTTGAGATCTATTTATTCCGTTTAAGTACCATAATTTGTAATATTAGTGCTATCTTTTTAGGTAATTTGCATGTATTCCTTTTGATAGTATTTCTATCGCAAATATACCACATTTAGGCCTTTAATTTATTTATACCTTTTTATTTTGTTTAAGTAGCTCTTATGCTTGTAAAATTTTGGGAATATGGTACTAAATGCTTAATATGATGTGTGTTCACGCCATATTTTTATTTTATGACTTTGCTGAAATTTTCCATTTATTAAAAATCAGATAAAAACTATTTATTCTTTGTTTAGATATAAAAATACAAAAAAATTACAAAACCTTATCTAAATATATATATATATATTGACTCTAGCCCAAAAAACAAAAAAACTTAAAAGAAAAAAGTAAAATATGAAAAGTCCTAAAAGATTATAAAATTAAGAAAAAATATATAAAAAATGAAAAAATGTGTTATTGTTATGTGTTTTTATTTACATTCTACGTTATAAATAAAAAAATTTAGGAATTTTTGAAATAATTATCTAATTTTAAAGTACAAAATAATCAGGCTTATTATTAGTCATTGTTTTGACTTTTTCAATCAATTAAAATGCCTAATAATTTGCAAAAATGACATGAAAATTTACAAAAATAGAGAAATTTTTAAAAACCCAAAAAAAATTACTTTATAATTTTTTTAGTATATATAGAAATATTTAAAAATATAAAACCCTATATAGCATATATACATTATATTACTTATATATACCTATAATTAGTATTATTATTTATAAATGTCTAAATATATTTTAAACCTTAAAAAATGAATTTACTTGTATATATTTCTTGAATTTTTACATTTGTATTATATATATTATATAATATTTATAATATTTATGTTTATACTTATAGTTATATATATTATATCTCTAAAATAAAAAGAAACTAAATTTTTGCAAAATTAAAAAGAAAATTAATTTTTTAAATATATATATATATATATATTAAAATCCATAAATGTAAAATATAATAAAAAACTCACAAAATAATTAAAAAATATTGTAAAACACCTAAGTAGGTTATTCATTTGCCTCTACTTCCTTTTGCTTTATTTGGTTCAACACTCTACATATTTATCCCTATAGACATACTTTATAGCGTTAAAATAAAATAAAATTGGACTCACTTCAATGCGATAGCTTTGGTTATCTTGTGTAGGTTGATTGTTGTTGGAATTTGTGGGTTTTGTGAGTGGTTGCCTCAACGACTTGCGTCCTATCCTAGTTGGGATACCAAACCATTGCAAAAACCCTATTCAATAAATGTTGTCATTGTTGGGGAGCAATGGATGAGTATAGTAGAATAGCCTACTTAGTTTTCATTGCTATTTTCTTTTATATTATTGCTTGCACGTTCCTGACTTTATTCTATTTTTTACCTATATTGTTCTGACAATATTTCATGTTTGATTTTTTTGCGAGTGCCCATTTATCGAGGGAGAGTTTCCTAGGAGGCTCGCTACATGAGAGAGACATGGAGGTTGGTGGTTCTTCATCCACCATCTGGAGAAAGTTGCAGAAGAAGATAAGTAATCGTCACAGTAGTTTATTTTAGAAATAATTTATGTTATTTGTAAGAGAGTGACTTATTTCATAATTTGTAATAATAAATGTACTTTGGAAACTTGCACACTCTTCTGGCCTATTTTACAAAGTATTTGTTCACTTGGGGGTCTTTGTAGTTTTTTCTCATGTTTTCTACACCTTCTATTGTTTATACATCCCAATTTTTATCTTGTTTTAATTTGTTTTCCACTATTTGTGCTTTTTGCCTTGCTTTTATTTATTCTATGTGATTAAGCCCATAATTCTAAGATTGCTTGACTTTGTAAGATAGGTCCACGGCCCTAATTATCTTCACGTGCATATAGTTTCTGTGCTTTAACTTAGATAAAACTTTGGTTTATTGCCCAGATTTGACAGTACACATCGTGAGAGGGTCAATAAGTGTCAGCGAGATTCAATTTGTCCGAAATCAACAACTCTCCAATACTTGACTTTTTGCTATTTTATCTAAGCAACTCAAAAACAATGTTTTTCACGCTAATAGTCATTCCTGCTTAGGGTTTTTCTTTACATTGCATATTGCATTTAGCGAAATTTAAATTTCTATTTTGCATCCCTTATGGAAAGCACTTGGAAGCACTGTGATTCTATTTATGGAGCATACATCATTCTGACAAAAGGGTGAGATTTCCATAACCGTGTCAACTTACACTACTTTTCCTCTATCTCCCTCTATTTTTGAACACTTAGGTTTTAATGAAAATACAAAAAAAAACTGTGAGGCATGTTATTTTGAAAAATACTCAAAAAAATTCAAAATTAAACTTTCACAAAATTAAAATTCGTAATGAACATTTATCGTTTTGGGTTTACAAAGCCCTCATTGTTTTTTGGTACATTCCAGACTGAGTGAGGCGCATCCCTTTAGTAATAGAGCCAAAAACACAACCTGTGTACTACCATGTTATCGATTAGATTCACAAATTATTGTTTCTCATCATTCCACGTCTGAGTACCCCGCTAGGAGGGAGTAGCGGTTTAGCCTCAGCTTCCTCATCTATTCTTTTGCTGAGTAGTGGATCAAGACCCAATAGCAGGGATTCTCTTGGAAAAATATAGTATACATGTTACAAAGGAAGTGGGGAGTAAGATATACAATTTTGGTAATACTCACTCTCTTAGAGGGCTCGCCTCTAAGGACGTGTTATAAGATTGTTCGAATAACAAAATAAACCTGAAAAGATAAAAATAGTTGAATTCTCATGGATTCCCATTTGTGTTATGAATCCTTTACTTTTCTTTGTGTTTTCCTGGATCTAGTTTTAGGTCAAAGATCAGTCTTGCGCATTTGCGCCATTTTTCATTTTCTCTATCGCCATTTCATTGTTCTTTGCTCACTTTAAGCCTTATTCATTTGTTCTTTTCATCCTTGTGTTCATCATCACTTTCCTCTATTCCTCATCTATTTCCTCTACTCTCCTAAGATGTCGTCTCATGGATGGATTAGTTGGTACTCTACCAACACCCACATCAATTCCATGGAATTGACATCTCAGTAATTCGGGCCAATTCTGGAGAACTTGGTTCAGATCGTGCATACCATTCTCAAGACTCCCTGTTTCATTCTCAAAATAAGTTGGACATCTCTTGTCCTGAATCCATTATTTTTTGGATGAAGATTGATTTCACTCCTTACACCACTCCATCCCTAATAAAGTTCATAATCAACATTGATTCTGAACACTTCTCCACATCTGGTGCTTACTTTAAAACTGATCAGGGTAATTTTCCAACTGCATACATTGACCCTTATCTAGTGATCAGTTCATCAGAATCTGAACCAGAAATGGCACCCGAGGGAAAATGGTAGCAAGTATATCAAAACGAGGTCAACAACTAGTTGTTCTCTTGAATTTAGGCATTTCAACAATAGTTGACTGACAAGGCCCTAGCTCAGGTTACATTTTACGATATACCAAATGGTATGAGGAGAAACCAAGGGAAAAAAGGGGGATAAGAACAATATGGTGTAGAACACAGGCAATCTAGATAAAACCATTGAGTTGAGGATGAGGTGAGAGAGCAACCAACGTCTAGTCTCAAGGAGACTTATAACCTTAGAGCCAGGTAGATCACGGAGTTGATCCAAGTCCCCACGATCCATGGGCACTACGGACACAAGATGTAGCTGCTTTCACTTCTTCCCACATTCCATGGCAATAAAAATGAAGAACCCTACATCCATCTCCAGTAATTCAATCGAATCTGGGGTATCATGCACTACCCCAACATCTCGTTGGAGGTAGTCAAGATGACTACATTCCCAATCAGTCCACAAGACAAGGTGCTCTACTAGATAAATCACATTGGGAAAGTGGTGACGACCTGGGAGGCACTCAAATTTTCCTTCATGCACAAGTATTATCCTATAGATCATCTAAATCTGATGTGAGCAATCATCTCCAATTTCTTACAATTATCCAATGAGCCTATCCTCGAGGCATAGGAAAGGTAAAGAGACCTACATGATAAGTGCCTCCACCACAACATTCCAAAGACCAACTTGGTGCTAAACTTCTTTGGTGGGATGAACCAAAAATCCTAGAATCTAGCTGATGCTGCCTCTAGAGGATCTCGTTTTAATAAAGACGAAGAAGTGGTGTTGCAAATCTTCGAGTAGACGGCCAATGTATTGACAACCTTATCTTTGACTCGCGCCTTCCAGAAGCACCTGTTGATTCCTCCCAAACATTTTTATATAGTATCATAGTATGAAGGAGAGAGAGATAAAAGTACCAACCTTAGCATCATTGGGATCCATCTCTCGAAGTTTAATATCATTGAAAAGCGGTCATAAGATCTTGAAAATTTGAATGTGATCGAATAAAAGACCGGGCATCTGGATAAACTAGACCAAATATAGAAGCAACTGAAGATTCTAGTGAGTACCATCAATTATTGCAACTGTGTGGTCGTACAAGCCGAGGCTTCTGCCGAGCTAGAGTAACCCGCACCACAACAGTCAATGTAGTCGAGTCATGGGCAATCCCTGTCCGACCAGCACATGTACTGCAAGCAAACACCGGACTAGGGATCACTATCTCCACAACAGACATAGATGGTGCTATATCACCAACAATCCCCGACATTTATTGAACCCTTCTATCCACCTCCACCGCAAATCCAAGGGGTGAATGTCACAAGGGACAATGATCAAAATCAGACCTTTCTTAGTGGAAAAAATCTGGGTCAAAACTTGATGATTCAACCATACCACCCTCAACCGGTTGGAAGGAGCTTCTAGAAGAACTAGAACTAACAGTATACACATCACGTTCAACCTTGGAGAAAGAATTATGAGAACCAATACCAACCATACCAACAACAATACCATCAACAACCAAGTGGTTGTTACAAATCTAGTATCAATTCCCCCTTCAACACAACTACAAATCCTCCACACCTCTTCTATATCAGAGTCAAAGCCTCTGCACCTACAGTAGTACCAATCTCAATGATCACATCTTTTTGATAATTCAGAGATAGCTTATGTTAATCTTGAGCTGGATTACTTTGCAAAACTGGTAAAGGGCCTAAGAGAAATGAGCTAGAAGCTAGACGACCTCATTGCAACCAAGACAATTATTCCAACTCAGGTGGAGGAAAATCCGAGCAATTTCCTATTCAAGGAGCAGGTACTTTGCAATGTTCAATACCCAATCGAGTCATATGAGTGATCTGATTATGTTATCTAACTCTTCGACTCTTAGGATCGGTAGGACATTGTGACTATCTGCCACTTTGATTCTTTGGAACACAATTTTGGAGAGAAATAGTCCTTCAAAATTCCATACCCTTTGAGATATAGAAGAGTCTTGAGAGTATCCATCTCCCACACTCCTCTTTGTGTTCCTCTGATTGACGTCCGGGTTCATGAGAAGCAATGTGATTCATCTCCACCCCATGTAAGGGACTTCTGCAGATCGCACTTGATTCAATAGGTTTCTTACTTTAGAGACCCACGCTTCAAGAGGTAACCCTGATTTGTTCCTTATATTCATTATGAATATCAGAAATTATTTTGAAAATCGCATCCTTAGATTTTATAAACGCTGAATGCACAAATTGTTGTGCTACATTTTCTAGTTCATACGATGAACTATGATTATATTTGGCAAAATGTTAGCTAAATATTATGTGTGACTATGATGCGTAGTAAATAAACTTTTTATTTACTTCCTTCAATTGGTATCAAAGTCATCGTTTTGAGGATTTGAATTGTACCCAATTCTGATAATCAATATGCTGGATCCTCCTTATTATCGGGTACATTGTCTTGTGACATTTTTAATGATTTGAATGATCCGATGAATTTCGAAGATGTTATTGTTCTATCTTATTTTGAAAATTATTTCTGGGATATATATGGGTTCTAGAAGGTCTAGACTCATACCCAGAAGATGCATCAATTGTTAGTGACATTCGGTATATCATCTTGATGTATAAAGTGATCGCACACTCCAATTTCTTCGAAAGATTGTAGCATTAAAGTTATGATGTTTTAGATACTATTTTGGTTTATATAACATTATAAAATATTAGTAAGTAATAAGTCAAATTCATAATCCGTATGAAAATATTTCGCACGATCTGACCTTGCGACCGCGAGAAATTGGATTTCTCCGCAGGAGGAGTTGGAAGAGAACTCGATTGTCTTATTGACATGTTTCTCATTCTTTGGGACTCAAAATTGATGTAAGTATATTTGATATATATACATCTGTATTTGGAACTAATGTTTTAGAAATATCAGGGGTCGCAATGAATTTTAAGTCCAAGGTATTTGATGTCTTCAAATTTCAAGAGCAATGGTAGTTGCTTGCAAATTCAAATCTAAAATCATTGCTTATTTAGGAAGTATGCGATAAAATAGAATGTCTTTTTATTTTATATTTTCTCTGATTAATTATGCACTTGAATGTTTACTATGCAATTAGAAATCATGTAATCAATTTGATTAATGTCACGAAATGTCTATATTGTTGCACGAGACATCTTTATGAAATTGAAATTGATTTTATTTAAAGAATTGTCAAGATTATTGCACTAGTACTTTTGAAATTAAAAAGATGTTTTTGATTTCAAAATATTTAGATTGTTGCACTAGACATTTTGAGAAGTTAAGATGAGTTTTAAATTCCTAAATTATCCGATAGTTACTGTATAGTATCATACATAGTCAAAAGATCGACAAAATCTACTTAGTACAATATGTACCGATTATGCTATCTTGAATTGATACGGGGTGTCTAGGATGTGGAAATGCTAATAGATTACTTAATTAGCACCATGTGATACATTTGCAGTGGGAGCGTTCCCTATTAGCATTTTCTTTCTGACCTGGATGGATTTGTTTCGATGAAAGGTGGCATGACGAGTCATGTTGTACTTTAACATCTAAAATTGGAACATTAAATTGTACTATGTGAGGGTGTAATACTATATGGTAACATCAATTGCATAGAAGGATAACATCCTAACCGTGATTACTTGAGTGTTGTTGTTTAATTAGATTAAAACTAAGACAATAAACATGTATCCTAGTTCTATCCCTTAGATTTATCATGAGAATATGATTCGGAATGATTAATTATTAACTTAAACATAATACATACTAAGTCGTAAGATGATTTCCGGGGTCTTTCATCAATGTGGGGTACTCCATCGCCCTGGGTTGTATTTTTGAAGACGATAAGGCATAGTCATGACTCCATAATGCAAATTCACATGGATCAGATTCTTCGTCACTCGAAAGAGATGGGACATATGCGTAGTGGCCCCAATGTTGATCCCATATTTTTGAGGCAATATTGGATTGTGCACAACATAAATCGATATTCGCTCATTGATGATTAGTTTAATCGGCAACATGCTAACTCCATATATGTGGGTGTTGAAGATCCAATTGAGAATAGAAGTTCGACTTGTAAGGTGGAAAGAGTTCCCGCTTTTTTCATAGTAGTTGCATTTTCTCATAGTATTGGGGTGTGGTAAACTGGAAAAGAGACTCAGATCTCATAGTGAGCCCTTTGGTTAGCATTCCTCATGCTTTAAAAGCTTGTGAGGGAAAGCTGTTCAAAGTGCAAAAAATACGAGAACTCTTTATTCAAAAATATTAAATTGTTTAATACCTTAGTAAAGAAATTAAAGTGTATTCTATCTTTTATTTTATTTCATATGAAATCTCTCAACCCACTTAACTCTCCGTCTGTGGTCAATCAACTAGGTGGTCCAAATTATTCCGATTGTATCTATAATTTTAAACTCATAGTTGCGACAGAATACATAACGTGTGTGCTCTCGTCTTAAAGTATGAGATCCCTCAAACAAAGGATGCATGTGAGTTGAACAAGAACTGGGACTAGGATCATTCAATCGCTCATTGCTTCATTCTTGTATCATTGTCTAATGTTCATCAGAAGCATCTTATAGACATTGAATCCACTCATGACATCATCTAAATCTGCAGAAGATGTATGGATATGTGAATTTCACTCTTTCTAAATTAAGATCCACTGAGGATATTATGAAAAACGAGTCTTACTCTAGCGGTGCAATGGTTGCATAGGTAAAAGGGAAGCGCAAGTGAAAGCATGGATCTCGGAAGGGTTTGATCCAAGAGAAGAATAAAGGTCACAATGTTGATCATTCTTCTGAAGCTTCAACAAATATTACACCCATAAAGATGGATGTCTACAATCACTACTATAAGCCGTGATTCAGGAAGAGTAATCATCTAGAATACATAAAGTCTCAGAGAAGGACCAATGTACAACTTTAGCCAATAATAAATCTTCATTCATCATTGAAACCAACTTACTCATAGGACGACAAGGAAGTTGGATTGTTTATTTTGGTGCTTCTGTATTGGTAAAAAATTTGCTAAATATTCCACGTTTCCATGGTGCATAGTAAATATATTTTTTATTTATTCCTTCAATTGGTATTAGAGCCATAGTTTAGAGGATTTGGATTGCATCAAAGACTGATAAAGAATCGGTTGGATCATTCCGATTATCGGGTACATTGTCTTGTGACATTTTTAACGATTGGAAAGATTCAACAACATTCTAAATTGAAAATGTTATCCCCTACTTTAAAAAGTATTTTTGGGAAATATATGCGATCTAGAAGGACTGGACTAATACCCTAAAGATGCAACAATTGTTGGTGATATTCAGTAGAAGATTCATATGTTAAAAGCGATCGCAGACTTTGATTTCACCCAAATATCGTAGCACTAAAGTTATAAATTTTTAGCTACTGTTTTTGGGTCATATAACATGATGAAATACTGACTAATAAGTCAAAAATCAAGTACCCAATCAGTGTGACATTGTTTCACATGATTCTGACCTTGTGGCCTCGAGAAATTGGATTTCTCCATAAGCGGAGTTGGAAGAGGACATGGTTGTCTTATTGACATGTTTCTCTTATTTTGTGACTCAAATTTTCTGGAAATATGTTTTATATATTTACATCAGATGTTGAACCTAATATTTTAGAAATTTTAGAGGTTGCAACTAATTTTAAGTCCATGTTATATGATATCTTCAATTTTGAATTGCGATGGTTGTAGCTTGTAGATTCGAATATGAAATCATTGTTTATTTTGGAAGTAAACAATAAAATTGATTGTATTTTTATTTTATAATTTTCTAATTAATTATGCACTTGAATTTTTTATAGTGCAATTCGAAATTGTGGAATTATTTTGATTAATTTTACAAATTGTCTGGATTGTTGCACTAGAAATCATTAAGAAATTGAAGTTGTTTTGATTCAAAGAATTGTCTAGATTGTTGTAGTAGACCTTTTGAAATTAAATAGAAGTTTTGAGTTCTAAAGTGTCTAGCTTGTTGCAGTAGACATTCTAGGAAATTAAAAAGAGTTCTAAGCTCCTAAAATATATGAGAGTTACTTTATAGTATTATATACAGTCGAAAGATCGACGAAACCTACTTAGTATAATATGTACCGATTGTGTTGTTTTGAATTGATTCGTAGAAGGTGTCCAGGTTATTGAAATTCTAATGGGTTACTTAATTAGCTCCATATGCCGCATTTGCAGTGGAAGCGTTCCCTGTTAGTATTTTCTGTCCGACCTAGCTAGATCTATTTCGATGAAAGGTGGCATGAGGAGTCGTGGAATATTTTAACAACTAAAATTAGAATATTAAATTGTACTATGTGACGGTGCAATACAATATGGTAATATCAAGTGTAACACCAAATAGCATGTGCTAAGGTCTTTCATCGGCTATTATCATCCCGTGAGCAATCCCTAACTACAACGATCAAACCATAAGTGGAATTTCTTAAGTGTTAATGTTTAGTTACATTAAAAATAAGAAAATAAGCAAGTATCCTGGTACTATCCCTTAGATTAATCATGAGAATATGATTTGAAATAATTAATTATTAATTTAAACATGATATGGACTAAGTCATTTATTGACATCAATGGTATTCTGTCATTGCGGGGAACTGCATAGCCTTCGGTTGTATTTTTGGAGACGCTCATGCGCAGTCATGACTCCAGAATACAAATTTACATGGATCAGATTCTTTGTTTCTTGAAAGAGATGGTTCATATACATAGTGGCCCGATGTTGATACCCATTTTATTGAGGCGACATTGGATTATGCATATTGTAAATTGATATTCGCTCATTGACGGTTAGTTTAATTGAAAAGATGCTGACACCATATATGTTGGTGGTGTGGGTGTTGAAGAATGAACAAAGTTTACGAGTTGGACTTGTGAGGTATAAAGAGTTATCGCTTATTTCATCATAGTTGCATCTTCTCATATAAGGGTGCAATTATAATGGAAACGAGACTCAAATCTCATAGTGAGGTTTTTGGTTAGCTTGTCTATTGCTTCGAAAGCTTATAAGGGCAAGCATTTCAAAGTACAAAAAATATGAGAATTCTTGATTTTAAAATATTAATTTTTTATTGTCCTTAATAAAGATATTAAAGTGTATTATATTTTTTCTTTTATTTCAGAAGAGATCTCTAAACCCACATAACTATCTGCTTGAGGTCAATGAGTTAGCCGATCCAAATTATTCAGATTAGATACTATTTTGGAACTCATACTTCAGATATAACACAAAGCATACGAGCTCTCGTCTTTAAAGTATGAGAACCTTCAGACAGAGGATGCATGTGTGTTCAACAAGAACTAGAATGAAGATCATTCAATCGCTCATTGCTTACTTCTTCATTTGGTGTCTAGCATGCTTCAAAAACAACTTATAAACATTGAATCCACTCATGACATCTTCCTAAATCTAAATAAGATGTATGGAGATGTGAATAACATTGTTTCTATGTTAATATCCACTAAAGATATTATGAAGAAAGAATTTCCCTCTAGCGGTGCAATGGTTGCATAGGTTAAAGGGAATCATGATAGGAAGCATGGATCTTCGAAGGGTCCGATCCAAAAAGAAGAAAGTTTACACCGTTGAGCATTCTTTAAATGCTTCAACACATCTTACACTTATAGAGATGGATGTCTACCATCATTGCTATATGCCAAGATTCTGGATGAGTAATCACCCAGAATACAAAAAGTCCTTAGAGAACGACCAGTGTAAACTCTGGAAAATAATAAATCTCCATTCACATTGAAACAAACTTATTCATTGGATGAGAATGAAGTTAAATTGTTTATTTTGGTGCTTCTATACATGTTTATTTTGGACATGCGAGCCCATAGTGAGCCATTATGCAAAAAATGTTATTACAAATATCATTCCCTGATCTGGAATGAAAAATAACTATTTTGCAAAATAGGTCCCTTAGTACAATCAGATTTATGTACCATGGCCATCTTAACGATCAAACTATTGTTTATTCAATTATTGAATTATAAAGGCTGGTGGTTGGACGAATATCTAAAGAGTTAGATTGAGGACTCATCAAGCACTGTCAAATGATTATTGATAGATGATCGCCCACCTGAGAAGGAGATGGCAATTCTTTCTCTAAAGGTTGATATCTAACCGACCTCTCTACGTAGGTCCTCCGCATAGGAATAGAGATTCAGAGGTGTTAGATAAGTTAGATCAAAGAGTTGACTTAACAAGATCGAGATAACCAAAGACATATGTCGTATGTTGTCAGGATATAGACACGCATCCTATGATTAAAGATAGATGTGTTACTATATGTCTATGTATGTATTTTTGACAGACCAATAGGTTGATGACCAAGTCATGGTCTATACACTGACGTGCTGGTGTGCTTGCAAGGGCATATGAGTTATACGATCTCTCAAAGGTATCATACAGGTTCATTTACTGAACCGGATTCATGAGCTCACTCATGAGATATTGGGAAGAATCAAATTCTGTGGACGGTCATCTCGCTTTGGGAGCTTGACCAAAATTGTAAGTTTGTTATATTCTTTTTGGAAAGTTTATGATAAACACCTATGTATGATATATGCTTTTGGAAAGTATATGATCGATATCGACTCCCAATTATCGAATGAGAAACATAATGATTAAACCTCAAAGGAGACATTCCAAAAGATATCTAAAATTTCGGGTTTACTCTAGGTCTTCATGTAAGAATGATGTACAGGTATTTGGAATACCTGAGGGTGATGCGATCATAAATGATTATATAATCACGACTCTTCCATTCATAGGGAGTGATGAAATGGGTCTGGATTTTAGTGACTCCAATTAGTAGAGAAGTGATCGGATCTAGGTCCAAATGTTGAACATTGATCTGAATGTGATTTAGATGCAATGAGAAGATTAGATTTGCGGTATTAATTTAATCAGGCATTTATGAGAGGTCTGCAAGATCTAGATTTGAGTTGTGATCTCAATATAGAAGTCACTATACATGGAACAATACAATCACCCTATCCTTATCCCCATGTATCCGTTGAGAAAGCGCGCTATCATTGAATGGGTTCAAGGATAATTTCATTGTTGACATTTGTATCCAAGCATTGAGAAAATTGATAATTAAAGGTGATTTGATTATGATGAACTCTATGAATTTGATTCATATTATAATGAGAGTTATATAATATAACTAAATGTGATTTAATTATCAATGATGTAAATAACGTGAATGTGATTCATATCATTTGGGCACATGAGAATAGAGATCCAAGTTGATTAATTGCAATTTAATTATCATGAATATGAATAATGTGGATAGCACTATCCGTATTAATTGCATATATTATAAATGTATTTTACAATGTATAAGAGAGAGTTATTTGTAAATAACATTTACAATTTAAATGTTGATGTGAATTGGATTCACATTGGATAATGAATTAAAAATGTAGAATAATTCACAAGTTTCCAATGCGATGATTTCAATATTCAAAAAATAATTATGAATTATTTTTGTAGAATAATTTACAACAAATGTTGTTGTAAAAATTGGAGATTTCAATGAAATAATGTAATCTCATGAGATTACATGAGATAGCCACCTTCCCACATGGGATGATGGAAGGCGACCAACTCTTATTAGGAAAGGGTGGACGCCCCCACCCCCCTTATGGAAGGAGGCAATCTCCATTCTATGAATCTCCTTTCTAGATCGATTTAATTTGAGATTACTTATATCGATTTCTCAATATATATTTAGTCTATATTAAATCAATTATTGTTGTTTTTAGTCAACAAAATCTTGGCCATTAAAATATGTACAAATCAATCTCCTCCATTGATTTTGTGTAGTCATTGGATTGTGATACATGGACTCCCAAAATACTACATAAGAAGAGGCACGCCTTGCTCTTCAGGTTATAGCAACAACGATAAGATAACAACATATGCTCTCTCTCTCTCTCTCTCTTTCTCTCTCTCTCTCTCATTTCGGATGTCCACTACGGAGCCCTAGAGAGAGTCGCCATCACTGTAGTATCGTCGTTGTGCTGCCAAATCGTTTGCTCATGGATCTCCATCTCCTTCGGTGTGCCTCACTTGTTAAGTAGACATCATATCTCATGTGACTAGATCTGAAGATTCACTAATTGGATCTTCAACATGGATTGTGAGGAGCACACATTTCATCAACACGCTCGCAAGTAGCTCCTCCTTCGGATCAGACTTGAGATAGAAGGTCTCTTATTTAAAAACTCGATTGCAACCACGCTTCAAGAGGAAAATGTAATACTTGTTTGTGGTCTAGATGAAACAATCTGAGAACTCTTCTTAGATCTTGTGGTTTCATCGTTTAAAATTTTCAAAATTCATTGCGATGAGCAAATAGCATGACTAGTCACTTTGAGGTTGGTGCTTGGATGAATATCTAAAGAGTTAGATTGAGGACTCATCAAGCACCATCAAATGATTGTTAAGAGATGATCTCCAGCCAGAGTAGGAGATGGCAATCCTATCTTAGTTAGGCAGATATCTGACCGACCTCTTGATGCAGGTCCTCTGCATAGGAATAGAGATTCGGAGGTGTCAAATTAGTTAGGTCAAAGAGTTGACTTTACAAGATCGAGATAACCAAAGTCCTATATCGTATGCTGTCACGATAGATGCACTCATCGTCTGACCGGAGACAGATGTGTTACTATATGTTTGAGTATGTACATTGGGCAGACCAATAGGTTGATGACCTAATCAAGGTCTATACACCGGCGCACTGGTGTGCATATAAGGGCATATGAGTAATATGATCTCTCGAAGGGATCATACAGGTTCAGTTACTGAAAAGGAAGACATGAGCTCACTCATGAGATGTTGGGAAGAATCAAATTCCATGCGCATGGTCGTCTCGCTTTGGAAGCTTTACTGAATTTGTAGGTTTGATATATACTTTTGGAAAGTATATGATCAAGACCAAGGTATGATATATGCTTTTGGAAAGTATATGATCGATACCGACTTCCAATGATCGAATGAGAAACTTACTGATAGAACCCTGAAGTAGACAATGCAAAGTTGATCTAAAAGCTCGGGTTTATTATGAGTCTTCCAGTATGCAGTATGTACAGGTATTAGGAATACCGGAGGGTGATGTGATCATAAACGATTGTATAACCATGACGCTACCATTCCTAGGGAGTAATGAAACGGGTCTGGATTTTAGTGACTCCTCTCAGTAGAGAAGTAATCTGATCTTAGTCCAAATGTTGGACATTGATCTGAATGTGATTCGGATGCAATGAGAAGATTAAACTTGTGGTCTTGATTTAATCAAGCATCTATGGGAGGCCCGCGATCTAGATTTGAGATATGATCTCAATATCCATGTCACTATACGTGGAACAATACAGTCGCCCTGTCCTTATCTTCAAGTATTCGCGGAGAAAGCACATTATTCTTGAAAGAGTTCATGGATAATTCTATTGTTGATATATGTATCCGAGCATTGAGAAAATGGATAATTAAATATGATTTAATTATCATGAACAATATGAATTTGATTCATATTATAAGGAGAGTTATCTTAGATAATTAAATGTGATTTGATTATCAAAGATGTAACTAAAGTGAATGTGATTCATATTATTTGAGCACAAGAGAATAAGTTATCCAATATAATTAAATGTGATTTAATTATTATGGATAAGAATAATGTGGATGGTAATATCCAGTTATTCATAATATATTATAAATGTGATTTATAATGTATTAGAGAGAGCTAATTATAATTTATATTTGATAATTAATTATTATCTGTATTGGATCCCACATTGTGTAATTAATTGATAATGTAAATTATATGTTATTTTGGGTTGTGAATATGATTCACAATTTTCAAATGTCAAGATTGCAATATTCTCAAATATAATTGTGAATTATTTTTTATGAATAAAATCCCAACAAAAAGTTGTTGGAAATAAATAAGAGAGAAAATCAAGGAGGCATGCAATCTCATGGAAATCCATGAGATTGCCTCCTTTAGGAAAGAGGTGGGCGACACCCAATTCCTATATGGAATGGGTGGCCGTCCCCCTTAATGTACATGGAGATGTAATCTCCATGTACATTCTCTCCTTATTTATTTATGTAATTTTGGGATTGATTTATATTTGATTTTGTCAAATATATTTTAATCTAAATTAAATCACAAGTTGTTGGCTTCTACCAACAACAATTTTGACCATTGGATTGACATAAATCAATCTCATCCATTGATTTTATATGTCTCATGGATTGAGATCCATGGATCCAAAAACCCTAAAAATAGAGAGGCATACCATGCTCTCTCTTGACAATATAGATGCTATTGTAGCACATCTCTTTCTCCCTTTCTCTACACGCCTACTTCCTCTCTCCCTCTCATGTGGCCGTCCACCATGGATGCCCTAGAGAGGTTCTCCATCGCCGCGACATCGTCGTTATGCTGCCCGTTCGTCTGCTTGTTGATCTCCGTCTCCTTCGGTGCGCCTCGCTCGTGAAGAAGACGTCAGATCTCGTGTGTCGAGATCAGGAGATCCGCTGCTTGGATCATCAACATGGATTGCGAGAAGCACGCGGTTCATCCCCGCTCTCGCAAGCGTCTCCTCCGTTGGATCAGACTTGAGACATGAGGTCTCTTCGTTTAGAGACTCGATCGCAACCACGCATAAATAAGTATTCTTGGATCATGTGGTTTCGTCGTAAGAAAATTTTTTAAATTTCGCTGCATCGAGCAACTAGTGCGACTAGTCGCTCCTCGTCGTATTCGATACGACGCTCATGCTTCCGTGATGCGCTTGAGGATCTAACCATATCATTCAAGTGGTATCAGAGCCTTAGGTCGACGGTTTCGAATATGATTCGCTAACCGAGGACGACTTGGGTTCGTTAAGGTCGCGAAAGTTTTTTTATCGCATTTGATTTCACAGAAGTGTTTAGTAAATAATTTCAGCCACGTTTAAAACTTTTAAGCACGAATTATTTAAATGTATTTTTTCCCCATTAAATAAGTAAACCATAGGATCTGAGTTTGCGAAAATCGGATTTCGTATGCTCGAGATATGACTATTTTAATGAACATGTATGCACTGTTGCGGGGACTGTTGATATGAACATGATTAAAAGGTTAATTACTGTTTAGACTTGCCTCGAAATGCGTGAAACATCACTTGGATTCTGTCCTAAATCAAATTAGCAATCCATGAAAATTGATTTTGTCTAATTTGGAATTAATATGATTGAGATATGCTAATTTTAGTAAGTAGTGGTAACTGCTGAAATTACAGTCCTAATCAAGAACCATGTGATTGTCAATTAGTGAAATTAATTGTTAATCTCAAGAAATAATTATGGAAAATATTTGAGAAATATTGGAAGATGATTATTTCCTTAATTGACTTGGCCTCAACCAATTAATTGATTAGATTTGATCTAAATCATAATTGGAAACACAATCATCAAATTCTTTGCTTGAATAGGATTGGTAATTTGTCTAGCAAATTTCCTTATAATCAAAATTATTTTGATTACTATATGGTATAATTTCGGTTGAAGAACCGATGATCATCTCAAGTACAAATTAATCAATTTTGCATTATCCTTTCCCGAGGCGGATATGGTGACTAGTCGGAGATCGTTGGGGTAGCGGGTTGTAACGTATGTGGTACGTCCCACTCTCGCCTGCACCGGCCATGATAGCGGGTAGGGTTGGGATAATGCCGAAGGGATTATGTTGTATTTTTCTAATTTTTAAAATACAAATTAATACGTACTTTGAGAATAATACCATATATATTCAAGTAATACAATCATGTTTGATTGAATGAATTGGATTGATAATGAATTTGATATGATTGAATTAATTATGTCCAATTAAAATACTCTAATATAATTAGAGTTGATAATTCCCTTGGATGAATTGATTATATGAATGTGATTCATAGTAATTAATTAAATTTGAATAACATATGGAGGATCACATAAGTGACATCCATGGTCTCCCGTCAAGGTGAAGGATTTCGTCGTCATATGTTATATGTGGGAGACACTTGTCCGAAGTGACAACTCCTGCATATGATCCATTTGGATTGGGCTCGTCGCTTCTCGAAAGAGTAAGGATGTATGCGTAGTGACCCCAATATCGGGTCCTCGTATTATTGGAGAGATATTAGATTGCGCATAGCGAGTTGTATTCATGTTGACGGTTGGTTCAATTAATGACGGGTCAACATCACCTTAGGGGTGGTGGGCCCGGATGTTAAAGACCGAATTGGGAGATGCAAGTTGGACTTGCAAGGCAGAATGTGTTACCGCTTCTTTTTATCTGAGTTGTAGGTTCTCATATTATTGGGATGCAACAAAGATAAGGAAGGAGATCCCAGATCTTGCTTGAGATATAATGGTAAGTATATCTCTTATATTGAAAGTGATTAAGGGAATGAACTTTCATTGTTGACATTGCAAGACAACTTTGATGTAAAATTCCTAAATCAAAGTAAAATATATATATTTATGCAAATTTCTTATTTCAGAATTCCCTAACCCACTCAATATTATACTCAATAATAACCAGTAAAATATCATGGATTGGACACTTTGATCCAGATATTGTACTTGCAATTGGACACATAATGTATGTGGTTGCAATGTGCAAGTTTTCTCACAATAATGAGGAATGATAATCAAATAAGACAATAGGACTAAAACCCTAGGGCTTGTATGTCTCTATAAGTCTTGATCTCATCGAATGTACTTTGGAAGTGACATGTCGATGATGATCGCAATTGTCAAATAATCCTTATAAAATCAATAAAGATATTCTGGCATACATATGTGCTCTTGACATTTAATCATGAATGACATGGTTCTCTGCATCATGTAGAATGGTAGCTCTATAAGAGATGATGTATTCAAATTGTTTGAGTACCTACCAGAACCTATATTTTAAGAGTTTAGATGGACGTAGATGATAAGTGTCATCATTCTATTGTCTATACTCTAGTCATTCATGAAACTTCATAATATTCATATTGTTTAAATTGGGTGAAGCATGTATAAATGTCGAAATGCTCTTGAATTTAACATAAGAAATCCTTAGTCTTAAGAAATGGTTGTTTATAGATAAAGGGAGCGCAGTGGAAGCATGGGTTGGACCCAAGCAAGAAGCATAATCAAAGAGTTGACTGTACTTCTGTGACTTCCATATAACATCCAAAGAGTTGGATGAATGCCAATACTGCATTATGTTGATGTGTTGATAGTATGACTATCAAATCTATCTAGAATCCTTGGAGAAGGAATCAGATAACACATCAGAATAACCTACATATAATCATTGAAATTGACTTACTTATTTGATAAGGTAAAGTCTAATAATTGTATCTCAATCTTCTAGTGACACTTGCAATTGGTTGCATATGTATTAGAATATTAGAAATTTGATCTTAAGGTTTATTGGTCATCCATGTTGAAAGTGATACAAGGGTTGCAATAATTTCCATGAGATCAATAGACTTCATATTTTCAGTGGGAGCCCTAAGTCTTAGAGAATGTCTCTATGACCTAGATATTAGAATATACTCATTGTTTATTTCTAATTGTTGGATATAAACATGAATTCTGTAATAAATCTATCATAAATAGTTATGATGGAGATATTTCAGATAGTAATCTAAAATATAGTGGACTCTATTAAATTAGAAAATTAATGAATGGTTCATTATGATTTTTAATACTGAAAATTAAACCTATAAAGATCGATAGGAGGATAAAGATCATTTGACAATGATCTGGCATCAAGTTTTGGACATATGTCTGTTGATGAGATCAAGGACTAGTAAGACATGAAACTTTCTAATGATTCAAATTTCACATACTTGTGAATATTGTATTCAAAGTAAAAATATCCAATACACCCTTCTTTGGGAAAGGTGTAAGATGTTAAGGTATTCAAGATCTCATAGATATTGATGTATGTGAATCGTCTATATCAGAATAAACATTATGGATATGTGATATCTATTAGTGATTATTTGTGATATGAGATTTCTTCTCTTCGCTTAGAAAACTTTGAAATTTTCAAAGATTTCACAAATTTGGTTTAGAACCAAAGTTTGAAGGAAGATGAAATGAATATGATCTAACCAAGGTAGCATGCACCTATTAGATGATCTCAAGGAATACCTTGTGGAGATGTCAATATCATTCCTATCTCAATCCTCCTAATGAACCTTAACTCAATAAAGTTGTTGGGAGATACAAATGATCATGTGTGACATGATTTGATCAATGATAAATCTTAGCATAATTATCTCTTAGTTTCCAGGTATATATATGTGGTAGAGACTACATATCCATATTAAGTTCCACGTAATTAAGCTGGAATCTGGAACTGGACAGTGCTACTTCATTAGGAAAATAAAGGAAGGTATTGGACACCTACTTTACGACCTTGAGATTCTTAAAACATCTCATCTATGAGAATGTGATTCTTAGAGGTTGAGACTCTTGAGAATCAAGATGAAAATGAAGTGTAGGAACTCAATTAATCTTGGGAAGATAACGAGGCTCCTGAAATTGGAAACTAAAAGGATAATTAAAGATGAAACACTAATACCTCTTCAAATCAGTTTGAGGATGGAATTCATATGTCAGAGAAATCTGACGATGATCGGATTTCATGTGATGAAATTCCTGAGAATCATAACATGGAAAGATGGATGTTAGCAATAAAGTCTAACGTAGACTTCATATACAAGTGTTGTATATGGACCCTCGAGAATCCACCTATACGGGTAAGACCCATTAAGGTCTAAATGGATCTTCAAGAGAAAGAGGGAACCTGATGAGAAGGTAGAGACCTTCAAAGCACGGTTCGTAGCCATGAGCTACACACCGAAGAGAAGACATCGCTTGCGATGAGACTTGATCTCCAGTGACCTTGCTTTAACCCATCAGAATATTGCTAACTATAGGTACACAACTTGACTATGACATCTTCATGATGTGAGTCAAGATTGCATTCCTCTATGAATACCTCTCTGAGGATATTCATATGAAGTAGCCCCATGGCTTCATGGTTGAGGAAAGCAAGGTGTGTAAGCTAAAGAACTCCATCTTTGGACTCAAATAAGCTTCCTAGTTGGAACATAAGATTTGATGAAATTATAAATGTTATGATTTCAGATAAAATCTTGATGAACCATGTGAAGCTTAGTGGGAGTGCCATTGTGTTCATCGTGCTAAATGTAGATAATATCCTAATAGTTTGGAATGATCTAAGGATGATACTAGTAAGTGTTTTATAATTTGGTTGTTCCATACCTTGAGATATGATCTCAAGGACACCTCTTAGATCCTAGTTCTGAAGATGTTCAGAAGCAAAGAGAAGAGGATATTGGGACTGTCACATTTGTAGTACACCTTGGACATATTCTATTCTTAGAAATTCCAAGAAAGGCTTCCTTCCCTTATGATGTGGTAGTAACCTATCTAAAGGGATAGCACCTCAAAGAGTTGAGGATGTGAATGCTAAAATTGCTTGCCCTTGTGCATCAGTTCCGAGAAGCTGGGTGTATGATAGATGTGTACAAAAGCCAGATGTATGCCATGTAGTGGGAGTAGTAATCTGTTATTAATCCTACTATGGAATAAAACACTTGATTGCAGTAATATCAATATCTTCAAAGATGATGAAACTTAGAGATAGTGATCTCAAAGTCTTATCTTCAAAAGTTTAAGACCTTGTAGATAGTGATCTATAAGGGTCTTAACTGTAGATACCTTAGGAGATAGAGATCTCTAGGAATAAAGGTAGTCTGATACGTATTATGGTAATACTGGTTATAATAATTATCGAGGAATAGTGTCAAGGACACTATAACAAAGTTGAGTATTGGTTGCATAAGATGCAACATTCGCATTATATGCGAGCACTGTTACTGGGGATATGCAAGTGTCGTAAAAGGACTTGGCGTAGAATCTTGGGAACAGAGTGATTGATCAGCTTACCTAGCTATTTTCTAAATATCCTATGATTGTCACATGAGTGTGGGTTTAAATGATTAGACCATTAATGGCTCTTTGGGCTAGTGGGAGATTGTTGGACATGCGAGCCCACGGCGAGCCATTATGCAATAAATGTTATTGTGAATATCATTCCCTAATCTGAAATGAAGAATAAATAATATGCATAACAGGTCCCTTAGTACAATTGGGTTATGTACCATGGTCATCTTGATGATCATACATCTGTTGATTCAATTATTGAATCATAGAGGCTGGTGCTTGGATGAATATCTAAAGAGTTAGATTGAGGACTCATCAAGCACTGTCAAATGATTGTTAAGAGATGATCTCTAGTCAGAGTAGGAGATGGCAATCCTATCTCAGTTAGGCTGATATCTGACCGACCTCTTGATGCAGGCCCTCTGCATAGGAATAGAGATTTGGAGGTGTCAGATTAGTTAGGTCAAAGAGTTGACTTAACGAGATCGAGATAACCAAAGTTCTATATCGTATGCTGTCACGATACATGCACGCATCCTCTGACCAGAAACAGATGTGTTACTATATGTTTGAGTATGTACATTTGGTAGAGCAATAGGTTGATGACCTAATCAAGGTCTATACATCGGCGCGCTGGTATGCATATAAGGGCATATGAGTAATACGATCTCTCGAAGGGATCATACATGTTCAGTTACTGAACCAGAAGACATTAGCTCACTCATGAGATGTTGGGAAGAATCAAATTCCATGCGCATGGTCGTCTCGCTTTGGAAGCTTGACTGAATTTGTAGGTTTGTATATACTTTTGGAAAGTATATGATCAAGACCAAGGTATGATATATGCTTTTGGAAAGTATATGATCGATACCGACTTCCAATGATCGAATGAGAAACTTGCTGATAGAACCCTGAAGTAGACATTGTATTGTTGATCTAATACTTCGGGTTTATTATGAGTCTTCCAGTATGCAGGATGTACAGGTATTAGGAATACCTGAGGGTGATGTGATCATAAACGATTGTATAACCATGACGCTTCCATTCCTATGGATTGATGAAACGGGTCTGGATTTTAGTGACTCCTCTCAGTAGAAAAGTAACCTGATCTTAGTCCAAATGTTGGACATTGATCTGAATGTGATTCAGATGCAATGAGAAGATTAGACTTGCGGTCTTGATTTAATCAAGCATCTATGGGAGGCCCACGATCTAGATTTGAGATATGATCTCAGTATCCATGTCACTATACGTGGAACAATACAATCGCCCTGTCCTTATCTCCAAGTATTCGCGGAGAAAGTGAATTATTCTTGAAAGAGTTCGTGGATAATTCTATTGTTGATATATGTATCTGAGCATTGAGAAAATGGATAATTAAATGCGATTTAATTATCATGAACAATATGAATTTGATTCATATTATAAGGAGAGTTATCTTAGATAATTAAATGTGATTTGATTATCAAAGATGTAAAATGGGAATGTGATTCATATTATTTGAGCACAAGAGAATAAGTTATACAATATAATTAAATGTGATTTAATTATTATGGATAAGAATAATGTGGATGGTAATATCCAATTATTCATAATATATTATAAATGTGATTTATAATGTATTAGAGAGAGCTAATTATAATTTATATTTGTTAATTAATTATTATGTGTATTGGATACACATTGTGTAATTAATTGATAATGTAAATTGTATGTTGTTTTGGGTTGTGAATATGATTCACAATTTTCCAATGTCAAGATTGCAATATTCTTAAATATAATTGTGAATTATTTTTTATGAATAAAATCCCAACAAAAAGTTGTTGGAAATAAATAAGAGAGAAAATTAAGGAGGCATGCAATCTCATGGAAATTCATGAGATTGCCTCCTTTAGGAAAGAGGTGGGCGGCACCGAATTCCTATATAGAATGGGTGGTCGTCCCCCTTAATGTACATGGAGATGTAATCTCCATGTATATTATCTCCTTATTTATTTATGTGATTTTGGGATTGATTTATATTTGATTTTGTCGAATATATTTTAATCTAAATTAAATCACAAGTTGTTGGCTTTTACCAACATCAATCTTGACCATTGGATTGACATAAATCAATCTCATCCATTGATTTTATATGCCTCATGCATTGAGATCCATGGATCTCAAAACCCTATAAATAGAGAGGTATACCATGCTCTCTCTTGACAATATAGATGCTATTGTAGCGCATCTCTCTCTCCCTTTCTCTACACGCCTACTTATTCTCTCCCTCTCATGTGGCTGTCCACCATGGATGCCCTAGAGAGGTTCTCCATCGCCGCAGCATCGTTGTTATGATGCCCGTTCGTCTGCTCGTGGATCTCCGTCTCCTTCGGTGTGCCTCGCTCGTGAAGAATACGTTGGATCTCGTGTGTCGAGATCAGGAGATCCGCCGCTTGGATTATCAACATGGATTGCGACTAGTCGCTCCTCATCGTATTCGATACGACACTCACGCTACCGTGATGTGCTTGAGGATATAACCATATCATTCACCTGCTATCTTAAAGCACACTGACTAGACACCATATTCACCACAGGTTAGGATAATGCAGATTTATCATTTTATACTTGAGATGATAATCAGTCTTTCAACAAAGTTATATTATATATAATATTCATCAAAACCCTTTTGATAATATTATAAGGAAATTTGTTAAACAAATTCCCAATCATATTTAAGAAATGTTGTTTATTCAAATTATTGTAATAAATTTGTGATCAAGATCAATTATCTTATCATATTTGGTTATGGAAATGTCATTTAAGGAAGTAGTCATAATCAAATATTTCACAAATATTCATCAATAATTGTTTTAGGAAATTAACCAAAAATTTCACTAATTGACTAGATGACACTCACAATGTTCTCGATTAGGAAAGTAATTTTTAGCAGTGACCCTCACTTACCAAAATTAGCTTATATCAATCAATTTAAATCCAAATAATGCAAAATAAGTTTCCATAAATTGCTAATTTGATTTACAACTGAACCCAAGTGATTTTCATACATTTCGAGGCATTTCAATAACATAATTAACTCTTTAATTAAGTCAAGATTCTCCATCCTCGAAACAGTGGGTACATGTTCACTAAAAATATCATAACTTGAGCAATAAGATTCCAAATCATGTAAACTCAAGTCCTTATTTAATGGGAAACATAATATAAGTGATAATTTCGAGTTTAAACAATTTAAACAGGGCAGAAAAATCACATAAAATAGGGCTGCATGAACAAAAATGCGATAAAATAAATTCACAAACCATAATGAGCCCAAGTCATCCTAAGTTTATGGATTGTATCCGAAACCACCCACCTATGGCTCTAATACCACTTGAAGGATATGCGATGATCCTTAAGCACGTCACAGAAGCGTAAGAATCGAATCACATGCGATCGGGAGCGACTAGTCGCACTAGTCACTCGAGGCAGCGGAATTTAAAAAATTTCAATGGACGAAACAACATGATCCAAGAACACTTCTCACATCGTTTCATCCAAACTACAAATAACTCTAAGGTTTACCTATTGAAGTGTGGTTGCGATCAAGTCTCTAAATGAAAAGACCTCTTGTCTTAAGTCCGATCCAACGGAAGAGATGCTTGTGAGTGCATTGATGAGATGTGTGCTACTCGCAATCTATATTGATGATCCAAGAAGCGAATCTCCTGATCCGGTCACACAAGATCCGACATCTTCTTCATGAGCGAGGCACATCAAAGGAGATGGAGATCCATGAGCAAACAATCCGGTAGCAAAATAACGATGTTGCGACGATGACAACCCTTTCTCGGGCTCTATGGTGGACAACCACAATGAGAGAAAGAGAGTTGCCTTGTAGAGAGAATGAGAGAGAGAGCATATATTGTTGATCTCTTATTTTTGTTGTAACTTGAAGAGCAAGGGTTTCCTATTCTTATATACTATTTTGGGAGTCTATTGATCTCAGTCCACGGACTACCTAAATCAAATGGATGAGATTGATTTGTGATTCTTTCAATGGCTAGGATTTTGTTGTATAAACACAACAACAATTAATTAAATTTAGATTAAATATATATATTTAAAATCAATATAAATTAATCCCAAATTAAATCAATTGAGCATGGAGATTTCCTCCTTCCATAAGAGGGGGGGATTGCTACCCTTTCCAAGTGGGAGTTGGTGGCCATCCACTCTCCCAAATAGGAAGGAGGCAATCTCATATAATGTCGTGAGATTACATTATTCGATGGAAATACCCATTACTTACAATAGCACTTGTTGTAAATCAATGTAAAAAATAATTCATAATTATTTTATGAACATTGCAGTCATGCCTTTGGAAATTTGTGAATCACATTCATAACCTAAAATAAAATGTAAATTACTTTTTGAATATATTGTTCATTGTAAATTCAAATCACATCAACATTTAAATTGTAAATGATATTTACAAATAGCTCTCTCTTATATATTATAAATCACATTTATAATATATATGAATAATATGGATAGTGATATCCACATTATTCATGATTATGATAATTTAATCACATTTAATCATCTTGGATCTCCATTCTCATGTACCCGAATAATATTAAGCACATTCGCATTATTCACATCTTTGATTATTAAATCACATTTAATTATCATAGATAACTCTTCTTATAATATGAATCGAATTCATATTATTCATAGTAATTAAATCACATTTAATAATCAATTTTCTCAATGCTCGGATACATTTATCAACAGAAAAATTATCCTTCAACTCTTTCAAGATAATGCGCATTCTCTGCAGATACATGGAGATAAGGACAGGGTGATTGTATTGTTCCATGTATAGTGACTAGGATATTGAGATCACATCTTAAATCAAGATTTTGCAGACCTCTCATAGATTCTTGATTAAATCAAGACCACAAATCTAATCTTTTCATTGCATCTGAATCACATTCAGACCAATGTCCAAAATTTTGATCAAGATGAAATCACTTCTCTACTGAGATGAGTCACTAAAATCCAGACCTGTTTCATTACTCCCTAGGAATGGAAGCATCATGGTTATAAAATCAATTATGATCACATAACCCTCGAGTATTCTTAATACCTATACATCCTGCATATTGGGAGACCCATATTAAACCTGAAGTTTTTAGATCTCTTATACATTGTCTCCTACAGAGTTTTATCACTAAGTTTATCATTGGATCATTAGGAGTTAGTATCAATCATATACTTTCCAAAAACATATATCATACCTAGGTGTTGATCATATACTTTCCAAAAGCATATATCAAACCTACAAATTCAGTCAACCTTCCAGAGCGAGACGACCATGCACAGGATTTTATTCTTCCCAATATTTGAGCTCATGTCTTCCGATTCAGTAAGTGAACCTATATGATCCATTTGAGAGATCATATTACCCATATGCCCTTTAATGCACACCAGTGCACCGATGTATAGACCTTGATTAGGTCATCAACCTATTTGTCTACCAAATGTACATACTCATACATATAGTAACACATCTCTCTCCTGTGAGAGGATGTGTGCCTATATCTTGATAGCATACGACATAGGTCTTTAGTTATCTCGATCTCTTTAGTCAACTCTTTGACCTAACTTATCTAACACCTCTGATTCTCTATTCCCCTGTAGAGGACCGACATAAAGACGTCGGTTAGATATCAACCTTAAGAGAAAGGATTATCATCTCCTTCTATGGCTGGAGATCATCTCATAATAATCTTTTGACAGTGTTCGATGAGTCCTCAATTTAACACTTTAGATATTCATCCAAGCACCAGCCTCTATGATTCAATTTTTGAATTAACAATTGTATGATAGTTAAGATGGCCTTGGTACATAAGACTAATTGTACTATGGGACCTATTATGCAAAATAATTATTCTTCATTTCAGATCAGAAAATGATATTTGCATTAAAATTTATCGCATAATAGTCACTGTGGGATTGCATGTCCAACTTGCTCACCTTAGTTGAAGTGGTAGAGGGATGGATTTGCAAGCATGAGACACAAGCCAATGGAAACAACTAAAGTCACACATTTATGTCCATTGTACCTCAACCTGATCCAATAGCCATGAGGGGTCTAGTGACAGAAGTTGTGGGTTGCAATGATGCTTCAAAAGAGGGATAGTCTACTACTCAAGAATAAAAACTCCATATGTATATGATGTTGTATATGCTATTTAAAATATGTACAAATCAAAAACTCCAAAAAGAAAAGACGAGAAAAATCAAGACGAATCAATTCCTGTCGGAGAATGTATATATTTGTATAGTCAATAAGAAAGCTTGAGCTTCAATGTAAAACGTGTATGAGACTACAACCGGACGACTTGGCTACACTAGTCAAGCATCCTAGGTTAGGTAGCTACACTTGCTACCATCCATTCTTCTCTCCACCTTCTCTTCATGAGCTGGTTGAACTTGAACTCAGAAGGGAATACCACATTTCTCAAGGAAAGAGTGGTTGTATTGGGGATGTAGGGTCACCATGTTGGAGAAGACTGACTTTTACCGGTATAGACGATAGAAGCTTCATATCACTAACATTGTACATGATAGACTCATAATCATAAGGGAGTACGTATGACATCAACTTGTTCTGACCTGGCTTTTCAGGAGATGTGGGTAGATTATTGTGGGTCTTAGATGTTGTTGTGTTTTAAATTTGATTTCCAATAAGGATCCGACAAAACCTTAATTTTTAGAGGTCCTACTGAGCTCCAAACTTTGATTTTGTGAAGACAAGTTTAAAAATAAAAGTCAATCCATTTTCTTTTCTTTTTCTTCTCGTTATTTTTATTTGCTACACTCATTGCACTTACGTATTTGCTAGGTATTATCAAAGGAAAGTATAAGGGGTGATGGATCTCCATTTCATCTACTTTAATATATCATTTCGGCATTAAACCCCAAGCTGAATACATGCAATACAATTAATTTGTGCAAAAGAGCATTCACTATTTATTCTATTTATTATATATAAAGACTGTATTTAGAGCAAAAAAATAATACTATTGAAAAGAAAAGAAAAAGAAATAAAATGACAAAGGTGTTTTATGACCCAAAACCCCTTAGACATAGGCATCATGATGACCGAGTCGACAAGGAATAAAGTAGCGGAGACTAGGGCCAATAAAAAAAGAAACACTAATTCATAAATGACCAATAATTCATTTTTGGGACCTATTTTATTCTTTAATATTTTCACCTCAAATTAGTAATCTTTGAAATGAAAGTTATAGATAATAATATATAGAAAATAAAAAATTTAATTCATACAAAAATAATGCATATTGTACATTTTATACTTAGAATAAAAAGCCAAAACCCAAACTTTACCAGACCTATATCTTCTTCATATATACTCAAAATTCCTCAAAAGTACCTTTAATTGTATATAACTTTTTATTAGCTATTTAATGATGGTGGTTTCTCTTAATTTGGAGTTAAGATGCAAAAGTTAGGTTTTGGACCCCTATTGTACAATATACTTTAATAAAATATTATTTTTATTAATTTTTTTATATTTCTCCTGTTTTTATATTTTTATATTCTTTTAAATATTATTTATAATATATGTACATCATTGAAATAAAATAAAACCATTAAAAATATACTAAAATAAATAATTCTATAAAATACATAAATGAATTACATATACATATACATATATAATATATATATGTATTCATTTAGGTGTTCAAATATATTATGAAAAATATAATAAAAATATATTTTAGTGTATCTAAATATGTTATAAATATATAAATTATGTGTACAAAATTATAAAATCTAAAATACAAAACAAAAGATACAAATTATATAGGATAATATACCTATAAATATACCTCTAAAGAGTAACTTATAATAAATAAACTCATAACAAAATCATAATAAAATATTGCATAAATTAATAATAATTTTTTACATTTTAATACAAAATAATAAAATCATTTAACATTTTATTTAAATGAAATAAAGGTTTTTATTTCTACCTTTCCTTTTTGCAGGTGATTTGACCCAATCTGGGTCTGACTCCCACTAACTTGGGGTCAACTCTACTGCCCACAACCTTAGGCTAGTCAAAACACCTAAATCCCTTCCTTCTCAATTTTCCTCAACATGATTCACTGCCCGATGTAGTTGACTCCCTCCATGAAAGACATTGCCGTCACATCTCTCCTTCACGCTTGATGATCTATATCCTCATGCCATCCTTGTATCCCGTTAAAACCCTTTAACCCATTCTTCGCCTATAAGAAAGCCAACCCGTCTCCATTTTTAGTTCTTGGTTTGCTTTTTACCTATTTCAGACCACTCGCAGCACTCTATGGTTGAGTTCTTCTTGACAGGAGGAGCTCCCCGCAGTGAGGAGGAGCGATGTAGGAGGCGTACCCATCCCATAGTGGTAGATTTTTCTCTCGACGGTCCATCTCGTTGTATCTGCCTGCTTGAGGTTAGTTTTTCTTTACTTCTTAGGTAGACCTTAGTTGTAGGTTTCATTTTACACTTTAATTTACGTTTCAAATTATAGTTTTAGCCTAGATTTAGGATCTTAGTGTCGTCGGAGCTCTTCAGCTCCAATCGTCATCTCCACCGTCCACATTCCTATTATGACATCCTCCATCCACCTCATTTCCTAGCCACTCCACTTCTCCACCATCCGATGTAGTCCATTCCCCATGCTCCCTTATTGGGCAAGTTCTCAGATCACCTCTTCCATCGCCTCTCCAGAGATCTGCTGCCACACCTCACCCCTCTTCCATTCCACCATTTGAAGGGTCGAGGGAGTTTGCCCTTGACACTCTGTTTCACTTGTGCTAGTCCGGAGCTGAAAGACCCTCATCTGGAGGTTGATTCGAGGAGAAGGAGATGATGCTCAAGGTCCCTAGTTCTTCACTACATAGCCAGTGCTCCATCAGCGGGTTCTGGACCACCTAGGAACACCTAGAGATGATGGATCTTCCACAGGATCTGTAGGAACCTTTTGTGGGTTGAGACGAGCCCGAAGGAAGGAGATAGCGCTAATTGAAACTCTACGCATCGGAATTCTTCGCCTGTTCTTGCATACAACCACCGCACCATTTGATCAAGAGCTGATTCCCTAGGCATACAACTGACGTCAGATGAAGGAGGAACTCAACCAGTGGATCCCCTATTGGGATATAATCTTGGATGTCCGCGACTGAAGCATCATAGAGTACTAAGAAAGCACCATGCATCAAGTGAAGCTACTAGAACCGCTAGATCACATGTACGTGGTTGGGTGGGAGGGGGTAAATTGCTTTTATCGCCTGTTTTTTGTTTTATCACTTTTAGTCTTGTAAAAATTAAATCAAATTTAATCATTTATGTAACATTTGCAAATGAACCATTGAGCTTTGTTGATATTACCTTTTGGTCCTCACTAGCTCAACTCATGTTCGCCCCCACATGAGCTAGCATTTCACACCAAACCCCTTGCAATTTCTGTAATTGTAGTTTAGTATTTAAAACTTGAATGAGTTATAAATTTTAAGTTCAATTATTGTTGTATATGTTTCCTATTTTCTTAAAATATAATCCATGCTACAAAAATCATGAAAAAATAGATGAATATCCCTCATTGCTTGATCTTTCACTCTATAGTTTAATTTTGCATTTTATCCAAAAATAATTTATAAAAAAAATAACATGTTTTATTACCTATCTGCTTTTAAAATTCTAAAATAATATAAACCAAATTTAAAAATTCCAAAAAAATTGCATTTGTTAATTATTGCTTTTAGTACCTCCAGGCTAAAAATCACTAAAATTAGAAAAAGAAAATGAATATTGACTTCTGTCTTGAGGATGTCTAAGTCAAGTTGTGTAGCAATAGTGAGCAATATTCTGATGAATTCAAGCATGGTCACTAAAGAGCAAGTCTCATCGCGAGTGATGTCTTCTCTTGGGTGTGTATCTTGTGGATACAAAATGTGCTTTGAAGGTCTCTACCTTCTCGTGAGGTTTCCTTTTTATCTAGAAGATCCATTAACTCCTAACAGGTCTTACCCTTATAGGTGGATCCTCGAGGGTCCATATACAACAAATGTATACGTAGTCTACTTTGGACATTATTTCTAACATCCATGTTTCCTTCACTTGATCTTCAGAAGCTTCATCACATGAAGTAAGATCATTTTCATACTTAAACTGACACATTGAATCCATCCTCGAACTCATTTGAAGAGGTATTTGTGTTTCATCATTAATTAAACATTTAGTTTCCGATTTCAAGACCCTCATTATCTTCTCAAGATTGAATGAGTTCCTTCATTTCATTTTCATCTTCATTCTCAAGAGTTTCATCCTCTATGAATAATATCCTTAGAGATGAAATCTTTTAAGAGTCACGTCTCCTTACCATCCTCAGACCAATGGCATGGCGGAGCTATCAAACAGAGAAATCAAGACTATCCTGCAGAAACTTGTTAGGCCAAATAGAAAGGACTGGTCTCAACTCTTGGATTCGGTCCTATGGGCTTACCGAACCGCCTACAAGTCTCCCTTGGGCATGTCGCCCTACCGTCTTGTATATGGAAAACCGTGCCATCTGCCCGTGGAATTAATTCACAAATCTTTATGGGCAATCAACAGTTGTAATTTGGACTCACGCAAAAGTGGTCAGAAGAGAAAAGATGATCTGAACAGACTCTTGGAGTTCCGAGACTATGCATACGATAACACCTTGATGTACAAAGAGAAGGTGAAACGCTGGCATGACCGGCACATTAGACGGAAGCCTTCGATGTTGGACAGAAAGTGTGGTTATTTGATGCAAAATTGCGGATCTTTCCAGGCAAATTAAAAAGTAAGTGGACAGGTCCATTTCGAGTTTGTGAAGTGCGTGACAATGGAAGTATTACAATATCAGAATTGTCCCCTGACGCACAGCCCTTCGTCGACAACGGCCAACTCCTGAAGCCTTACTTAGAACCAGATGCATTCTTGGCCAATGTTGACTCTATCCAGCTCGTGCAACATGATGACATCTCCACAACTGCTGCAGCATCAGAAGATTCAGACGATGTACTCCAACCACTGTTTATCTGATTTTCCTCTTTTCTTCTTTTCTTCTTTTCCTTTTCTATTTTCTCTTTGTATCAAAAAGGTGACGCCCTTGTAGACAGTTTTCTATACTTAGGAAGTACTTTGTCCTAAGTATAGGGGGGATGTGCACCCCGAGATTTTCATTGCATTTCGATCCTCTCCATTGTCTCCTCTTCTTGTCTATACTTAGGAGTATCTTACCCTAAGTATAGCGGGAGACAATCTGAGTACGATCTATGTATTCCCACCCTTGACCCTCCCTGCTTTTGTACAATCTACTATACTTAGGATTACTTAATCCTAAGTATAGAGGGGACGGTCGACTTCTCATTCATTAATTTCATTCATTTATATTCTTTAGATCTGTCTATACTCAGTACGAGTTATGTCTTTGCTTCTCCTTTCGATCTATGAGGACATAGCTCAAGCTAAGTATAGGGGGGTCGTATATACCATGTATATACTATAAGCCATAACTCATACTGAAAAATAAAATATATCACACCAAAATAAAATATAATGTAAAAAGTAGCCCTATAATAATAAAAGATGATTGTGAGCTCATCAGGCGCTTTGTACTTGTACTGATTATTAAATCAGAAAAAAATTGTTTTGTGAAAGAAAGTTTTCTTTGAAAAACCTTGTGAAAATTGTTTGAAAATAGTGTGTACAAGTATTCAACCGTTGAAAAATCAGTTTTGTGTGTAAAATTTATTTTCTTTGAATGAAATCAAAATGTGTGAAAACTAGTGTGCAAATGATTGTAAAAAAATGATTGTCAAAATTGTTTTGAGAAACCTATCTATGCTGTGTAAAACCTTGGTAAAATCATTTTCAAAGACGTGTGCATGTTTGAAAAATTATTTTGGACTAGAGTTCTCAAAAATCTTTTGAAAAGGATTCTCGAATTAAGTCAGAGGAGTCTACACAAAAATCTCTCATTCGTAAATAAGGAATAATCATAAGTAAAACTTATAAAAACCATATTGTATAACAAATACAGTTTTTCTTCTTTTGTATATACTGATTAATAAATCAGGCTATAGACCTATATAGTATGATTTGGAAAATAGTGTGACCTGTTTTGAAAAATTTGCTGTGAAATGTTTTCAACCATGTGAAGCTGTTTTGTTTGCAAAAACTTTTCTTTGTGTGAAAGAAAGGATTTGAAAAACATATGTGCAAATGTTTTGAAAAATGTTTGTCAAAACTATTGTGAAAAATGTATATATAGTGTGAAAAATCTTTGCAAAAATAGTTTTCAAATGTGTGTAAATGATTGCAAAAATTATCGTGTACTATAGTTTGCAAAAATTATTTTCAAACTAGATCTGAGAAATAAGAGCACCATTACAAATACTTGTAAATCATAAATAAGACACATACAATTCTTTCGGTACACTCCTAAATAAACTACTTCATTCAAACCTGTAAAGTCTTTGAAAATCCATACCTTTTGTAAATAAAATGGTACGTCCATGTAAATATCTTTGTATGTGTCAAGCTTTCTATTTTCAAAAAAAATCTTTGTGTAAAACGATTCTTTGATTCTTGTAAAATCTTTGTGAAAAATTGCATCATTCATTGTGCATAGCATAAGCATACCATTCATATTCTTTTTGAGTAAGCTTGATGATTGAATCGGTTCAATAAAGTCTCAAATTGGAGCTTGGTTAGACCTTACCGCACCTAACTGCACTGGAACCTTACGGGAACTAGGTTTAATGTACTTCAGGTCTATACAGACTTAATTCTTTGAGAAATCAGGGCTGGTTCAAGTCACCTCAACTGACTAACTAGAACTTTTCGAGACACACGCATGACTCTTGACGACTGTGACCTAACTTCGACACTTGCACCTTTCAATTGGCTCAACTCAGTTGGAGTGGTGAGGGGGTTGGATTTGCCAGTCTGAGACGCACACGGGTTGAAACATTCGTCCTCGTCTAGGGAGGGAAGTGCACCCCAACCTGGTCCAATAGCAATGAGGTCTAAAGATAGAAGATTGTGGGTTGCGATAAAGCTTCAAAAGAGGGATAGTCTACTGGCTCAAGAGGAAAAACTCCTTATGTAAATGCTGCTGTGAATAGTATGATTGAAAAAAAAAATATGGTCAGGCCTGTACAAAAATAAAATGCCTGCAAAGTATGTACATATGTTGTAAAGCCAATAAGCAAGCTTGAGTTCCAAAGTCAAATATGTGAGCCTGCAGCTGGATGACTTGACTACACTAGTCTTGCATCCTAGGATAGGTAGATACACTGGCTACTGACCATTCTTTTCTCCACCCCCTCCGCTTGAGCTGGTTGCCACTTGAACTTAGAAGGGAATACCCTACTCCTCGAGGAAAGAGCTGTTGGATTGGGGAATCATTGGGTTATCATTCTGGAGAAGTCAGTTCCTTTATCATTTCAGTTTGGGAGAGCCACTATCACTTACACTGTACAAGTCAGCTTCATAGTTTTAAGGGTTTGCATATGATGTAGACTAGTTCTGACCAGACTATTGAGGTGAGTTGAACCGAGTTCTGTGACTATCGAAGGCTGTTGTATTTTAGAGCTGGTTCCCGACTAGGTTCCACACACATCTACACCTAAGGTCTGACAAGAGCTCCAAATTCAGATTTTATAAAGACATGCATTGCACTGAAAGCACCCTTATTCATTCTATCCTTCTTTAATTCTCCTTTTTCTTTTCTTCATTCTTTTTGCACTTATTGCATAAGTGTGTGCTAGGGACTAGCAAAGGCAAGTACAGGGGGGTGATGAATCTCCATTTCATCACCTTTATTCTATCATTTTGGCCTCAAAAAGCCCAGCAAATGCATGTAAATAGCATCAAATTGTACATAATAGCATTCTTGATTCATTGTATTAATTACACGTTAAATAAGGTGTTTCATGCCAAAATTATAGAATAAAGAGAAGAAAAGAAAAAGGATTAAAATATTGCAAATATTTTATGACCCTAACCCCGAGACCAAGGCCAGCATGGGATTGGTCGACAAGGAATAAAGTAGGGGGAGATAAGGGCCAGTATATAATAAATACCTCATTTATTCATGCATTTATTTATGCATTTTTGACACCTATTTTGTACATAATTATTTATTCATCAAATAAAGAAACTTTGTTCATGAATGTTGTAGAGAATAATGTAAATAAAAATATAAAATTGAGTTGTGTAAAAATAATACTCAGTGCACATTTTATGCACAGAATAAAAAGCCAAAATCTCAACTTCACAGACCTATATCTTGCAAATAAAAACTCCAAAACACCCAAACTCACCTTTAATTGTATATAGCTTTCCAAGAACTATTTAATAAAATTGGTTTCATAATTTTTGGAGTCCATCTGCTAAAGTTAGGTTTTTGGCCCCCATTGGGCAGCCTGCCTGATTAAAATTTTCAATATATTCCTTGTCTATTATTTTTGTCAAATTAAATTTTTAGAATTTTGTAAATAATGTCTATAATACATGTACATACTAAAATTATGATAAAACTAAAAAGAATTAACAAAATAAAATAAGCCTATGCAAGTTAATAGGCAAAAGACCTATGATCAAGTATGTACATACATAAAAGGGGAAAACATTCTTTAATTATTTTCTTGTTTTATATTTTTATAATAATGTAAATATTGCATATAACTCATTAAAAATGTAAATCCAAAATAAAAAGCAAGAAAATACATTAAATAAATAAAGTATGTACAATATATAGGTAAAAGGCCTATAATTATACCTACATATACCTACCCCTATTTATTTAAAAATGAAAATAAACTCATAAAAATTAAATAAAAATACCCTCACACTTACAAAATAAATTATAAATTTATAAAATAAGCCAATAAAATAATAAAATAAAATAAACAAATTAAAAATTAAAAGATAGAAAATACATGTAAATACACACATATACACTTTATTGAGATAAAACCATAATAAAACACTTCGAAAAATTCAATAAAAATCACAAATAAATACTACATGAAAAAATACACATTTTTTATTCTTTAAGGAAATTCTAATAAAATCATTTACTATGGTAAATAAATCATTTTACAATCAAATTTCCTGTTTTGTCATCTAGCGGCCGACGTGGACCAATGGGGCGCCAGCCCTTGTTGACCGCCCGGTCAACTGTCCCATCCGGGACCTGGCGCCTCCGAACTGTCAATTCCCCGGATTTCTTCCCTTTTTTACGGCCATCCCGTCCATCGATCGAGCTCGCTTCCTTCACAATAATTGATCTCTGATCATCACTTATACCCGCCGATAATTTGGATCAACCCGATACTCATTGGATTAAGCAATAATCGCCGGTCAATAAGGCTCCAGGCCATTGTCTATAAATAAGAAGCTCTGCCCCCTTCCTCAAATTTGGCCAATTTTAATCCATCCAAAAGCCCTGATTTCGTTTCTGGGACGTTCCTCGTGACAGGGGGAGTGATCCAGGACCTCAAATCGGCCGGAGGAAGGACAATTTTGACGCAGCGGAGCTCTGGCATTCGTCCTACTCCCTGGTGGCCCCCAAGTATAAGAGCTGCTTCTTTATCGCTTTTTAGTTAGATTTTAATGTTATCTTTCGATTCTAGTTGTTAGTTTAGGGTTTAGTTAATTAGTGTAGCTTAGAATCCAAAATTCGAAGTTCGCTGGAGCTCAGCTCCGGCGACTTCTTCACGGTGACCTCGACTATATCCGCCCGCCTTTCGCCTCCCATTTCATTCCCCATCGTTTTCTCCATCGATCGCACATCTTTGTTCAAGCCAGGACCTCTAGTCTTGGCGAATCGGAGCTCCACCTCCGCCCTTCGCCGGAGCTCCTCCGCCACACCTCATCTTGCTGTAGAGCTTCAAAACCCGGGGTCGAGGAGGTAGCCCTCGCTCCCCTGGTTCTTCCTATGCAGGTCCAACGAAACAAGAAGCCCATATGGGCTCGAATCGAACTAGGAAGAGGTTCCTGGAGGTCTTGTCCTTCATCGACCTCGTCCGAGCCCTTCAGACCTCCAGGAGCCATGGCGAGACCTTCAGAAAATGCGGAAGACTTCCAGCTACATGTTGAGAACTTCAAATGCAAGGGAGATGCCCGGACAAGCCTACTTTGCACGATCAGAGCTCGCCGGGGGCGAGCTTCCTCTCTGTTCCTCCTGGCACCTCCATCGCCGTCAGATCAGGAGGCTCGGCCCAGATCGCACGTGGACCGTCAGATGAAGCCTCGCATTCACCGTCCGATCAGCGAGGCTGATCTAATCTCAGCCATCATCGGTGAACCGGTGTCCACCGTCAGATGCGCAACACGTGGACGTGTGGGCGAAGGCCAGCTGTAGGATGAAGCGCATTTGGGGGTAAATTCCAAACATCTCCCCCCGCTTTTTGTATTTATAGTTTAATGCCAAAAATAAAACCCCACGTTGTAAATAAAGTGTAAAATTTGCAGTCCACCCCCTGGAGTTTATGTATTTACATATTAGTCCCTCCGTGCCTCACGTGCAGCACCACGTGAGGCGCGTGATTTTTTCATTCAAACCTCGTCGGGTTCTGTTAATTGCAGAACAACCCCAAAAATAAAAAAGAATGTTTATGTTTCTAGTAATATTTGCACTGAGGCCTCTGAGAAACATTTTATTTGCAAATATACCCCTGCTAGGTTGATTAATTTTTGTATGCTTTGTCCATTTATTTTGTGCCTCATATTAACTTGAAAAATTTTGCAAAAATGGATATAAGCTCCTGTTTGTTTGTTCTTGACAGTATATTTTTAGTTTCTAATTTTGTTGCATTTTTGCATTTATTAAAAATCAAAAATATGCATTTTATTCACTGTCTAACTTATAAAATACCAAAAAAATATTAAAAGACCTCGAAAAATTCCAAAAAAATTCCCTAGTGTGTATTTTGACCTATTTTAGTGTCAGTCCAAAAATCCCTAAAAATCTCAAAAGAAAAACCTTAAAATTTCAAAAATCCCCAAAAACTTCAAAAAAATATATAAAATCAAAGAAAACTCAGAAAAATATAAACTCAATTCCTATTTCTTCTATATTTTATCTCTATTTGAAAAATAGTGTGGAAAATTTTTGGCTGTTTACTATTTTTGATTCCTATTTTACTTACAGCCAGTACCTATTTCACTGTTTTCCTTTATTTCAGCATTTAAAAATACCAAAAACAATTGGAAAAATACCCAAAAATCACCAAAATAGTAAAAAAATTATAAAAACACCAAAAAGATTGTATTTCTATAGTTTTAAGTATTTTTATATATTTTTATAAATATTATATCACTCCTCTTTCCCCTATATATTTATATTCCCCTATTGAAAAAAATATATAACTATGTATATATATATCAACTAATATATAACATTCTAAAATTAAAATTAAAAAAAATATATTTTTATTTACATATATATATATATATCTAATGTATATATTACGTGCTATATACTTACCCTCTAGGGATATATATATCATTATATATTTATATTCTATAAAATGTATTTATATATATTACATATCCTAAATTAAAAAAAATAAAAATAAAGATAATAAAAAAAATATTTAAAAACCCACAAAAATAGAACTCACACAAGGATGACTCTGTGGTACATGCACATCTTAGGCCATTGCATTTTTATATTGCTCTCTATGGTTCGACCTCTACATACTTAGTCACTGTACATCTTGTGGTAGAGTAATAAATATTAATTCACATTTTTGGGAATCAATTATTTTATTCTTTTATTGTGGGTTAATTTCTGATCAACACTGGTATTCTGCGAGCGGTCGCCTCAGCGACACTTTATATATATTATTCATGGTGAACCTTGCATGAAACCATCGTGTTATCAGATATTTGTATTGCAAGGACCATTGTGCATTTTATTTCAAATATTGACTCAAAACCCCGAAGATCCCGACCCAACACATACCTCTTGGTGGTTGTGCTCACATCTTAGATGACATTGATGGTGCAGACAAGAAGCTCCAATTTTTATGTGATTAGACCAAGCTTATCAAGATGCTTGGTTCTTTATTCTATCACATTGAGTTTCTCTAGATCTTGTGATCCCTTTTCTATTATGTCCACCTTGGAAAGATGGTTGTCGATGATGCTCAAGTTGGAACTCTCATCTTTCCTCTCTTCTTCATACTGCTCTGTTGTCATGTTGACTGTTTGTGAGGAATATATGGATCCTTCTGGAAGGCACGAGATGACGAAAATGATGCTGATCCTTCGGCCATTTTTTCAAAATTTACCAGACCACATCCTCATATTTATTGAAATGGGAACCTATATAGGGGGCATATATAAAATGTTTGCTCTCATGATGTAATCCCCCAAAGAGGTTCTGCAATAGGCTTGTCTTTGGTAGATCATGATGGGGGCACATCTCACAGAGATCTCTGAATTGTTCCCATACCTCATGGAAAGGCTCATGGGACAACTGTGAGAAGTTAGAAATGAGCGCTCTGATTGAGTTGCCATTAGTAGATATATCTTATGCAGAAATGTAGATTTCATCTCTTCCAAGATCGTGACTACTTTCCTTAAATGTTTAATGCAGTAGAGAGCCTTTCCCAAAAGGCTAAAGGGAAAGCAATCATCTTCACAAACTAAAGTTGTATGTTCAGATAGTGCATGGTACTGCAGATGTTGTTGAATTGTTGCAGATGAATATAGGTTCCTCATTTTTATTTGCAAAGAAAGTTGTGAGGAGAAGTTGTGATAATTTCATCTCAAAGGTGGTCGTGTATCTGTGGAATACAGATCCAGTCTATGACTTGCTCTACTCTAGGGTTGTAGGTCTCTCTCTGAGAATCGTTTATGCTCGACCTCTCTCTCCTCCTCCTCTCCACCATGGTTTCCTCCTACATCTCCTCCTGCTCCTCTTTTGGGACCTCCTCCATTTGCACCTCTTGGTTTATCACCACCATGCTCACCACCATGATCACCTCCTCCTTGATTTCATGTTCCCTCCTCATTTCCATGAACATTTTCTGGAAAGCAACTAGAGCATTGGAATTATCGTTTAATTGATGTTGTATGATCTGGACTGATGCGAGAATCTAGGAGTTAACATCATTTTGATCCATACCTTTGTCTAATCCTTAACCATATCCCTATATCTGAGGACCCATCTCTGATCAGTGCTTCTATCTGACTCTAATTCGTGCTTGTAATATGCATGATGAAATGGTCCATGATCTGTCTGTAGAAATGGAGTATGAAAATAGATTTTAGTCTTAGAGTCAAGCTTGAACATCGGATATATTGGTGAAATATGAATAGTGGAAGAATAGGATTCAGGAATAGAGTCATTCTCAACCCTAGGTGGAGTTAATATCAGGGAGATCTGAATGAGGTTCGCAAAATCTAGACACAACTCTCTAAGGTCGCCACGACAAAGTGGCGGTCTCGACATCAAGGAGTTGATTTAAGTGTTTGTCGAGTCCGAGCGAAACCCATGATGTGACAACTTGATGTCAAAAGGAGTGAGATGATTGTACAATAAGAGGAGATCAAAAAAGAGAAATGGAGAAGAGATGGCTTGAAGCGAGCGGGATGAAAGAGAAGGGGTAGAAAAAATTAGAGATGGGAGGGTGCAAAGCGCGTGGAGATTTTATCTGGACATACTTTTATTGGATATGAACAAATATCAAAACAAGGTTAATTCACCAACTCAACACAGTAAAGCTGTAAGTGTTCTATAATTATCTTTTCAATTTTATTGGTGATTTTCAAGAAATTATCTTTTCACTTGTCCTTAGAGGGCATGGCCTTAGGAGTGTGTGTATTGCTAGGAAAGTACCCCATACTTGTTCTACCTCCTTTGTAACATGTGACATGTGCATCTAGAGGTCCTTGATCTCGTGCCTTGTGGGCTACTCAAACAATGAAATAGAGAGGAGAAGCCGATAGGCGAAACCACTACTTCCCTCACAAGTGAGGTAATCGTACATAAGATGATGAGACAGAGAATATCGCGAGGGCATGGCCTATGCTCAATACTTTAGACCAAGGGGGATGTTCCGCACAAGGCGGGAACACCATCGTCGACAGGGCCCTACTAGCCTATGTATGACAGAAACACCATTACTTCATCATCCTAGGTGATTATCAAGGCAACCATAGATCAAGATTTGGGCTCTAATCCCTAGGGGATGCACCCCACTATGTATAGAAGGTACATGAAATCAATAATGGCTTCACGAACCTAAGACAATGACGTTCATTAAAGATTTTAAAATTTGACAAGATTTCTTTAGCAGTCCCTTTTTTTAATATTTTTTTGGGTTTTCACTTGTTTCGAGTAATTTTATGCAAAGGCCTTACCATGTCTCGATTTCCTTTATTTTTCCTAAGTGATTTAAAACATGGGAGAGAATGGATAACTAATGCAAGCTAACACAATGTGGGAAATCTCATCATCTTGTCGTATGATGTACGCTCAGTAAGAAGACTCACCTTTCTTCCCAGCACTCTTTATGATAAATTGAAATTACACTAAATGCATGCAACAATGTGAAATCGTCCTCGAACAAGAATTTCTATTACGTGAAGCACCGGATTAATTTGAATCTATGTCCAAGCGAAATGACTATGGAAACATGTAATATAATAAGCTTTGGACCAAGATTACTTGATCAAGCAATCCTAATATATAGAGTCTCATTCACAGAAAAACAAAAAAAGAGGGCAGAAACACACAAATTGTGTGAAACAAAATAGATAGAAAAATAAGTAAAGGAAAGAAAAGCGAATAAAAATTGCCAAATCCATCAAAACTTGGTGAAGCCTCCCAAGTTCACCGACACTTGGAAAAACAAACACCTAATAGTCTGAGTATCCAATGTACCTATTTTATTACATGTTCAATTAAATCTCTCTCTCTCTCTCAAAATGAAAATAAAATAGCAACTAAGGCAAAATTTGCTCCTCCACACCATGCTCTTGTTCGATGCGAGCCCACGACGAGCCATTATGCAATAAATGTTATTGCGAATATCATTCCCTGATCTAAAATGAAGAATAACCAATTTGCATAATAGGTCCCTTAGTACAATTAGGGTTATGTACCATGGCCATCTTGATGATCATACAGTTGCTGATTCAATTATTGAATCATAGAGGCCGATGCTTGGATGAATATCTAAAGAGTTAGATTGAGGACTCATCAAGCACCGTCAAATGATTGTTGAGAGATGATCTCCAGCATGAGTAGGAGATGGCAATCCTTTCTCATTTAGGCTAATATCTGACCGACCTCTTGATGCAGGTCCCTTGCATGGGAATGGAGATTCGGAGGTGTCAGATTAGTTGAGTCAAAGGGTTGGCTTAATGAGATCGAGATAACCAAAGACCTATGTTAAATGATGTCACAACATAGGCACACATCCTCTAAACAGAGACAGATGTATTACTATATGTCTGAGTGAGTACATTTGGTAGACCAATAGGTTTATGACCTAATAAAGGTCTATACACCGATGAGCTGGTGTGCATGTAAGGACATATGAGCAATACAATCTCTCAAAGGGATCATACAGGTTCACATGTGAATCGGAAGACATGAGCTCACTCATGAGGTATTGGGACTGATCAAATTCCATGCATGGTTGTCATGCTTTAGAAGCATGACAAGAATTTGAAGGTATGATATATCCTTTGGGAAAGCATATGATCGACACCAATTCTAAAAGACCAAAACTGAGAAACATGATGATTGAACTCTAAAGAAGATAGTACAAAATTGATCTACATCTTTGGGATTCACCATAGGTCTTCCAGTATGCAGGATATATAGGTGTTGGGAATACCTGAGGGAGATGTGATCATAAACGATTGTCTAACCACGACGCTTCCATTCTGAGGGAGTGATGAAACAAGTTTGGATTTTAGTGACTCCTCTCAGTAGAGAAGTGACCTAATATTAGTCAATGTATAGGACATTGATCTGAATGAGATTCGGATGCAATGAGAAGATTAGGTCTACGGACTTGATTCAATAAAGCATCTGTGGGAGGTCCATGAGAACTAGATTTGAGATGTGGTCTTAATATACAAGTCACTATACGTGGAACAATACAATCGCGATGTCATTATCTCCAGGTATCCGCGGAGAAAGCGCATTATTCTTGAAAGGGTTCAAGAATGATTCCATAGTTGAATTATATCAAAATATTGAGACATTGATAATTAAATGTGATTTAATTATCTTGATGCACGTGGATAATTATCCAATACAATTAAATGTGATTTATTTATTGCTGATGAGAATACTGTGGATAACAATATCTTGTTATTCATAATATATTATAAATGTGATTTATAATGTATTAGAGAGAGAGCTAATTATGATATATCTTTGTTCATTAATTATTGGTATGAATTGGATTCACATTGTATAATTAATTGAAAATAAAAATTGTATTTTGTTTTGGGTTGTGAATGTGATTCACAAATTTCCAATTGCAAGATTGCAATATTCTCAAAATTATTTATGAATAATTTTTGTAGAATAATTCACAAAAAAAACTGTTAGAACAATAATGGTTATTTTCATGGAGATATTCAATCTCATGAGATTTCATGACATTGCCTCCACCATGAAAATAAGTGGACGGCTACCAAGTCCTATATGGAATTGTTGGTCGTCCCACCTATTTTATAGAGAGATATTATCTCCATGCTAGTTATCTCATTATTTGTTTGATTTTATTTAGGATTCAATTGTATTTGGTTTACTAAATATATTTGATCTAAATTAAATTATTAGTTGTTGGCTTTTACCAAATACAATCTTGACCATTGCATTTAACACAAATTAATCTCATCCATTGATTTTGTGTGTCCCATGGATTGTGATCCATGGATCCCAAAACCCTATAAATAGAGAGGCATACCTTGCTCTCTAAGGTTATGCTATTGAGATACAACAAGCTCTCTCTCTATCCTTCGACACGCTAACTCTCCTCTCTTCTCCATTGGTGGCCGTCTACCAAGCCCTAGAGGAGAAATTTTTTCATCGCTTAACCACCGCGCCTCTGCCTCGACGTTCCACTATTCTCCATCTTCTTTGGAGTGCTTCGCTCACGAGAAGGTATTTGATCTCGTGCGATGAGATCAGAAGTTAACCGTTCCTAGATCAACTACTTGGATTGCGAGGATTACACGACTTATCCCCGCGCTCGCAAGCGTCTTCTTCGAAGATCGGACTTGAGACAGGAGGTCTCTTTTCATAGATACTCGATCAACCACGCTATAAGAGGTATTCCTTTATACTTGATGTGGTTTTAAGTGAAACTATCCGAGAATCGTTCTTGGATCATGTGGTTCCATCACATGAAATTTTTTTAAATTCTGCTGCATAGAACAACTAGTCCAACTAGTCGTTCTTCGTCGTATTCGATATGATGCTCACGCTTCCATGATGCGCTTGAGGATTAAACCATATCCTTCAAGTGGTATAAGAGCCTTAGGTCGAAGGTTTTGGATACGATCCGTAAACCTAGGACGACTTGGGTTCGTTATGTTTGCGAAAGTTTTTGTCGTATTTCATATTCACACATCTTTTTAGTGAATAAATTCGCCCCTGTTTAAAATGTTTATAAAGAATTAATCAATTTTGTTACCCATTAAATAAGGAAACCATAGGATCTGAGTTTATGTAATTTGGATTCCGTTTGCTCGAGATATGGTCTTTTTAATGAGCATGTATTCACTGTTGCGGGTACTGTGAATCTTAACATGATTAATGAGTTAATTACTGTTTTGATGCTCCTAGAAATACGTGAAATATAACTTAGGTTCTGTCATAAATCAAATTAGAAATCTTTTAAAACTTATTTTGCATAATTTTGATTTGATTTGATTGAAATATGTTAATTTTAGTAAGTAGGGGTCACTGTTGAAATTACATTCCTAATCAAGCACCTTGTGATTGTCAATTATTGAAATTAATTGTTATTTTCCTTAAATAATTATGGAAAATATTTGATAAATATTTTATGATGATTATTTCCTTAATAGAGATGTCCTCAACTAATAAATTGATTAGATTTGATCTTGATCATAATTGGATACACAATCAAGAAACAACTTGCTTGAGTAGGACTGGGAATTTGTCTAGCAAATTTACTTATAATAAAAAATGTTTTGATTATTACTATATGGTATAATTTCGGCTGAAGAACCGATGATTATCTCAAGTACACATTGATCTATTTGGCATTATCCTTTCCTAAGGTGGATATGGTGTCTAGTCGGGGAGCGTTGGGGTAGCAGGTTGCATCGGTTGCGGTATGTCCCACTCCCGTCGATACTGGCCATGATAGCGGGTAGGGACTCGATAATGCCAGAGAAATCAAGGTGTATTTTTATAATTATTAAAATTGAAATTTATACGTACTTTGAGATAATACCATATACATGTTCAAGTAAAACCAATCATGTTTTTTGATTGAATTGGATTGATAATGATTTAATGAGATTGAATTAATTATATCCAATCAAAAATACTCTATTATGAATATATGTATATTTCCCTTGGAAGAATTAAATATATGAATATGATTCATGATAATTAATTAAAATTTAAATTTGAGGTGGAGTATCACATAAGTGACATCCATGGTCTCTCGTTAAGGTAAAGAGTTCCGTCGCCAGACATTGTATGTAGGAGACGCTTGTCCAAAGTGACAGCTCCTACATACAATCCATTTGGATCGGGCTCTTCGCTTCTTGAAAGAGTAAGGACGTATGCGTAGTGACCCCAATATCGGGTCCTCATATTATTGGGGTGATATTGGATTGCACATAGCGAGTTGTATTCCACTTGATAGTTAGTTCAATTAATGACAGGTCAACATCACCTTAGGGGTGGTGGGCCCGGGTGTTAAAGACCGAATTGGGAGATGCATGTTGGACTTGCATGGCAGAATGTGTTCTCGTTTCTTTTTATCCGAGTTACTGGTTCTCATATTATTGGGATGTGACAAAGATAAGGAAGGAGATCCCAGATCTTGCTTGAGATATATAGGTAAGTATATCTCTTACATTTAAAGTGATTAAGGGAATGAACTTTCATTGTTGACAAGGCAAGACAACATTGATATAAAAATTCCTAAATCGAAGTAAAATATGTATATATAAATATAAACACTTATGCAAATTTCTTATTTTAGATAATTCTTCATTAAACCCACTCAATATTATACTCAATAAGAAGTTGTAAAATATCATGGATTGGATCCATGATTAAGATATTGTACTTGTAGGTGGACATATATTGTATGTGGTTACGATGTGCAAGTTTCGTAATAGTAATGAGGAGTGACAATTAAATAGACAACTATAGTCTTGATCTCTCATCGAATGTACTTTGGAAGTGACATCTCAATGATGATCGTAATTGCCAAATAATCCTTATAAAATTCTAAGAAGATGTTCTGGCATACATATCTGCTCTCGACATTTAATCATGAATGATGTGGTTCTTTGCATCTTGCAGATTGGTAGCTCTATAAGAGTTGATGTATTCAAAACTGTTTGAGTACCTACCTGAACCAAAATTTTTTAAGAGTTTAGATGGGTGTAGATACGATAAGTGTCATAATTCTACTATCTACACTGTAGTCATTCATGAAGCTTCAGAATATTCATATTGTATGAATTTAATGAAGCATGTACAAATGTTGAAATGCTCTTATATTGAAATCTTTTGAATTTAGCATAAGAGATCCTTCGTCTAAAGCAATGGTTGTTTATAGATAAAGGGAGCGCATTGGAAACATGGGTTGGAGCCATGTAAGAAGGAAAGTCAAAGAGTTGATCGTACTTTTGTGACTTTCATATGGCATCCAAATACTTGGACGAATGCCGATACTGCAATAAGATGATGTATAGATAGTATGACTATCAAGTCTATCTGGATCCATAGAGATGGACTCAGATAGTGCGACGGAATTTTCTACATTTAATCATTGAAATTGACTTTCTTATTGGATAAGATAAAAGTCTAATAATTGTATCTCATTCTTCTAATGACACTTGCAATTATTTGCATATGTATTAGAAGACTATCAAAATTGATTTTAAGGTTTAATAGTCATCCACATGGACACTGGTGCAATTTTTGCAACAATCTCTTTTGGATAGATGGACTTGTTACTTTTAGTGGGAGAGCCCTTAGTCATAGAGAATGTCTCTATGACCTAGATTTCAGCATACAAACATTGTTTATTTCTAAATGTTGTAAATAAACATGAATTATATAATAGATCTATCAAAAAGAGTTATGATGGAGATATTTCAGATAGTAATCTAAAATACAGTGGACTCTACTAAATTAGAAAATTAATGAATGGTTCATTAACATTTATAATACTGAAATTAACCGTTAAAAGATCAATAGAAGAATGAAGATCATTTGACAATGATCTGGTATCAAACCTTGTACATTTGTTTGTTAATGTGATCAATAAACTTATAAGAGATGAAACTTTAGATTGTCTAAAGGTTCAAATCTTACATACTTGTGAATATTGTATTCAAAAGTAAAAATGTCCTATACACCCTTCCTTGGAATGGTGTAAGATGTCAAGATATTCAAGATCTCATATATATTGATGTATGTGAATCATCTATATCAGAATAAACATTGTGGATATGTGATATCTATTGATGATTTTTTGAGATATGTGATTTCTTCTCTTCACTTAGAAGCCTTTGAATTGTTCATAGATTTCACAATTTTGGTTTAGAACCAAAGTTTGAAGGAAGATTAAATGAATTTGATCTAATCTAGGTAGTTAGTATCTATTAGATGAATTCATAGAATACCTTATAGAGATATGAATATCATTTCTATCTCACTGCTCCTAATAAACCCAAACTCAATAAGAGTTGTAGGGAGATACAATTGGATCATGTGTGACATGATATGATCAATGATGAATATTAGCATAATTATCAATTAGTTTCCAAGGTATATATGTAGTAGAGACTACAATATATGTCCTTAATAAGGTTCCATGCAAGTAATATGTAATCTAGCACTGGAGAGTGCTACTTCATTATGAAAATAAAGGATGGTATTGGATACCTACTTTATGACCTTGAGATTCTTAAAATATCTCATCTCTGAGAATGTGATTCTTAGAGGACGACTCACTTGAGAATCAAGATGAAAATGAAGTAAAGGAACTCATTTTATCTTGAAGAGATAATGAGGCTCCTGAAATCGGAAACTAAAAGAATAATTGAATATGAAACACTAATACTTCTTCAAATAAGTTTGAGGATGTATTCTATGTGTCAATTAAGTCTGAAAATGATTGGACTTCATGAGATGAAGCTCCTGAGGATCATAACATTGAAATATGGATGTTAGCAAAAAAAGTTTAATGTAGACTTCATATACAAGTGTTATATATGGACCCTCGAGGATCCACCTATATGGGTAAGTCCCATTAAGGTGTAAATGGATCTTCAAGAGAAAGAGGGAATCTGATGAGAAGGTAGAGACCTTCAAAGAACGGTTCATAGCCATGAGCTACACACCGAAGAGAAGAAATCGCTTGCGATGAGACTTGCTCTTCAATGACCATGCTTAAATCCATCAGAATATAGCTAACCCTAGCTACACAACATGACTATAGCATTTTCAACATGTGAGTGAAGATTGTATTCCTCTATGAATAGCTCTTTGTGGATATTCACGTGAAGTATCCCCATAGCTTCATGGATGAGGAAAGCAAGGTGTGCAATCTGAGGAATTCTATCGATGGACTCATATAATCTTCTTATAGTTGGATCATAAGATTTAATGAAATTATAAATGTTATGATTTCAAATAGAATCTTGATGAATCATGTGAAGCTTAGTGGGAGTGCCATTGTGTTCATCGTGCTAAATGTAGATAATATCCTAATCATTTAAATGATATATGGATAATAATATGTGTTTTATAACTGGTTGTTCCATATCTTGAGATATGATCTAAATGATACCTCTAATATCTTAGTTATGAATTTTTTCAGAAGCAAAGAAAGAGGGTATTGGGATTGTTGCATTAGTGGTACACCTTGGACATGTTCCATTTTCTGGAAAATTCCAAGAAAGGCTTCGTTCCCTTAAGATATGGTACATACATATCTAAAGGGATAACACCTCAAAGAGTTGAGGATGTGAATGCTAAAACTGCTAGCCCTTGTGCATCAGTTTTGAGAAGCCAGGTGTATGCTAAATGTGTACAAAAGCCAGATGTCTACGATGCAGTGGGAGTAGTAAAGTGTTACTAATCCTACTGTGGTGATAAAACACTTGATTGCGGTAATAACTATATCTTCATAGAGGACAAAACATGAGAGATAGTGATATCTAAGTCTTATCTTCAAGAAATTAAGACTATATAGATGGAGATCTTAAAGGTCTTAGCTACGAATACCTTAGAAGGTAGAGATCTTCAGGAATAAGGGTATTCTGATAAGGATAATGGAAAAACTGGTTATGATAATTATTAACTTGTAGTGTCAAGGACACTATAACTGACAAAATTGAGTATTGGCTGCATATATGCGACCTTCGCATTGGATGTGGGCATTGTTACCTTGGGATATGAAAGTGTTGTAAAAGGACTTGGCGCAGTCTCTTGGGAACAGAATGACTGATCAGCTTACCTTGCTATTTTCTAAATAGCCTATGATTGTCACATGAGTGCGGGTTTAAATGATTAGCCCATTAATGGCTCTTTGGGCTAGTGGGAGATTATTGGACATGCGAGCCCATGGCAATCCATTATGAAATAAATTTTATTGTGAATATCATTCCCTGATCTGAAATGAAGAATAACCAATTTACATAATAGGTCCCTTAGTACAATTAGGGCTATATACCATGGCCATCTTGATGATCATACAACTATTGATTCAATTATTGAATCATAGAGGTTGGTGCTTGGATTAATATCTAAAGAGTTAGATTGAGGACTCATCAAGCACCGTCAAATGATTATTGAGAGATGATCTCCAGCCTGAGTAGGAGATCGCAATCCTTTCTCATTTAGGTTGATATATGACCGACCACTTGATGCAGGTCCTCTACATGGGAATAGAGATTCGAAGGTGTCAGATTAGTTGAGTCAAAGGGTTGACTGAATGAGATCGAGATAACCAAAGAACAATGTTAAATGTTGTCACGACATAGGCACACATCATTTGACCAGAGACAGATGTGTTATTATATGTTTGAGTGTGTACTTTTGGTAGACCAATAGGTTGATGACCTAATCAAGGTCTATACGTCGGCGAGCTGGTGTGCATGTAAGGACATATGAGTAATACATCCTCTCAAAGGGATCATACTGGTTCACATGTGAACTAGAAGACATGAGCTCACTCATGAGGTATTTGGACTGATCAAATTGCATGCATGGTCATCATGCTTTGGAAGCATGATAAGAATTTGAAGGTATTTATATGCTTTGGGAAAGCATATGATCGATACCAATTCCCAATGACCAAGACTGAGAAACTTGATGATTGAACCCTAAAGAAGACAATACAAAATTGATCTACATTTTTGGGTTTCATCATAGGTCTTCCATTTTGTAGGATGTATAGGTGATGGGAATACCAGAGGGTGTTGTGATCATAAACGATTGTAAAACCATGACGCTTACATTCCGAGGGAGTGATGAAACAGTTTTGGATTTTGGTGACTCCTCTCAAAAGAGAAGTGACCTAATCTTAGTCCATGTATTGGACATTGATCTGAATGAGATTCGGATGAAATGAGAAGATTAGGTCTATGGCATTGATTCAAAGAAGTATCTGTGGGAGGTCCATGAGATCTAGATTTGAGATGTGATCTCAATACCCAAGTCACTATACATGGAACAGTACAATCACCTTGTCCTTATCTCCAAGTATTTGCGAAGAAAGCGCATTATTCTTGAAAGGGTTCAAGAATGATTCCATAGTTGAATTATATCTAAGTATTGAGAGATTGATAATTAAATGTGATTTATATATCTAGATGCATGTTGATAATTATCCAACATAATTAAATGTGATTTAATTATTGCGGATAAGAATAATGTGGATAGCAATGTCTAATTATTCATAATATATTATAAATGGGATTTATAATGTATTAGACAGATGTAATTATGATTTATATTTGTTAATTAATTATTGGTGTGAATTGGATTCACATTGCATAATTTATTGAAAATATAAATTATATTTTGTTTTGGGTTGTGAATATGATTCACAAATTTCTAATATTAAGATTGCAATATTCTCAAAATTAATTATGAATTATTTTTGTAAAATAATTCACAACAAATGTTGTTGGAACAATAATGGAGATTTTCATGGATACATGCAATCTCATGAGATTTCATGAGATTGCGTCCACCATGAAAATAAGTGGACGGCGACCAAGTCCTGTATGGAATTGGTGGCCGTCGCACCTAGTTTATGGGGAGATATTATCTCCAAGCTAATTATCTCCTTATTTGTTTGATTTGATTTATGATTGAATAGTATTTGATTTATCAAATATATTTGATCTAAATTAAATTATTAGTTGTTGGTTTTTACCAACAATAATCATGACCATTGGATTAAACACAAATCAATCTCCTCCATTGATTTTGTGTGTCCCATGGATTGTGATCCTTGGATCCCAAAACCATATAAATAGAGAGGCATACCTTGCTCTCTAGGGTTATGCTATTGAGAAACCACAAGCTCTCTCTCTCTCATCTTCCACACGCCAACTCTCCTTTCTTCTCAATTGGTGGCCATCCACCAAACCCTAGAGGAGAAATTTCGTCGTCGCTTCACCACCATGTCGCTGCCTCGACGTTCCTCGATTCTCCATCTTCTTTGGAATGCTTCGATTATGAAGAAGGTGTTTGATCTCGTGCGACGATATCATGAGTTAACCATGCTTGGATCAACTTCTTGGATTGCAAGGATCACGTGACTCATCTCCATGCTCGCAAGCGTCTTCTCCGAAGATCGGACTTGAGACAGGAGGTCTCTTTTCAGAGAGACTCGATCAACCATGCTACAAGAGGTATTTCTTTATACTTGATGTGGTTTTAGATGAAACAATTCCAAGAATTGTGTATGGATCATGTGGTTTCATCACATGAAAATTTTTTAAATTTCGCTACATAGAACAACTAGTCCGACTAGTCGTTCATCATCGTATTCGATATGATGCTCATGCTTCGGTGATGCTCTTGAGGATTATACCATATCCTTCAGCTCTTTCTTCTTTGGTGCCCTCTCCTACATGTCAGGGAAGAATGACCTACCGTGCCTCTCGTGGGTGCAAAGGCGATCCGAAGATGGCCACCCTCGATCAACAATCCCTCAGAATAAAGGAATCAACAGATAATGTCAAAAATAATTATGAGCCAAGTATAAACAAAATAATATTTAAGAATATGTAAATAAGCAAGAAACCAAACAAACCTAAGTGTCTAGGACTGCTAATTTGTCCGATAGTTTCTCCACATTAACAACGCCAATTTATGAATGAGGATTTTACATAATGATGGAGTTCCTAATGCATGGCCTTGGAGGGCCTACAGTGCCCAACAAATCAGGCTAACTATTATTGTATTGACGCCTCTTTCAATATTCGAATCCAATCACCTAACAGAGTTGATCAATAATCAAAACCCACGGGTGTGTATGTCTAAGGAGATCATCCAAGTGTATGAGTTATGGAATTTATTTAACTCTACATGAAATGTGTATGGGCAAGTAGGTAGATTGCCGTCCAGAAGATGAAATAGGGATAAACTATAAAAATAAGATCCAGTTCAAGGAATCAAGCACGAAATTGTCGGTTTCACAACCAAATGGGTTTTATGTATTTTGTGGGTTTTTAATTTTATGATTTTTATTTATTGATAATTTTATATGTAATTTTTATGGATTTTAATTTTGTAAATGTTTTTACTTAATAAAATATAATAATAAATATATGATAAATAATATTATAATATTGCTACGAGAAATAAATAAGGAAAGATAAAAAATAGAGTATTTTGATATTTTCAAAAATAACAAATAAAGTCAAAATGCACCAAATAAACCATTTCTGGATTTTTTATATTTTTCACTATATTTTGTATTTTTAGGATAATTTTTAATTTTTATGTATTTTAGAAATTTAAATACACAAAATAGAAGAAAAAACAAGAACTTGTGAAGGACCTAAAAATAGCTATTAGATTAAAATGGTACGAAAATGATTTTTCCTATATATAATATAAAATAAAGAAAATTTCAAGCTTTAGAACATAATGTTCTGATTTTTCAACATTTTTTTATGATTTTATGTATTTTTGCAATTTTTAATTTTTTTTTGTATTTTTATGAATTTTGGATGTGCGATAACAGACAATAAAATACACCTACTCTTATTTTTTAAATTTTTGGGTCTATATTTTAGTTTTTATGAGTTTTTAATGTCAATGGAATAAAATATAACTAGTTTTGCAATTTACTATCTATAATAATAACAATAATAATAACCTTAATATAAATATTTGTGGAAGAGTAGAAAATAAAGTATTTGAAATAAATTTCCTAAGATTGTTGGGGTTGATTAGCTAACTAATTCAGTTAAAAACAAAACACATCATTAACTAAAAAGCATAGGGACTATTCTACGATTTCAGAAACATAAGGAATCTGATTTCAAAAAAATAGCAATGTTCAGGGCCATTCTACAAATTTTCCATTTAAATTCACAATCTAAAAGTATTTAGTTGGGGCATTAGTGCAAATAAAGTAAACATAATAGTAGCTATGTAATTATCCCAAAATAATATAATTTGAAATTAAACTAGAAGGGACCAAATTACAATTTCCAAAAATAATTTCAATATTTCCTTGCATGTCCAACAAATCTACAGAATAAAATATGCAATTCATACCCAAATTCCCTCACGTCAGATGACGTGTTAGGTGACGTGGCTCAAACCCAAATGTAAGTAACATAGACCACTGGATTATATATGCAAAATATCCATCGATTTTTAAATGAGGATAAATATTTACAATATTGAATAGTAAATAGAAAAAAAGAGGAGGGAAAATATGCAAAATACCCACACTTTGTGCGCTAGGGAACAACTAGGACCCGTCCACTTAAACACATGGAGCAAATCCAATTATCGATATTGCTTCATCGATCATCGAATCAGATTAGATCCCAAAATGGATCGTACGATGGATGATGAGATTTATTGGATAACATACGTTCAATATGGGTTGGGGTTCTTCATCCGACAACATATATGGATTGCGGATGAAGTGACGAAGAACACTCGATCGTCAAGCCTTGATTCGAGCTTGGAGATACTCAGGTCGTGTCCCATTGTGCTGATGGGCTAGAAAGCTTCTAGGGCCAACGTCGAGTGTACTGATGGTCGAAATGATGTTTGGGACTCACTGAATGGGTCTTGGAGGTCGAGGAAAATAGACGAACGTGGAGCTCCTTCGTTAGTACTTGGAACCCCTCTGATGGGGTCCATTCGAGCATTATCCTACATGAGGGCCTGAAAGATCGGCTTCCAGGCCTAAAACAATGCAGTGAAGTGTGGTGGATGGAACAAGTGGAGGATCTCTGTCGAGAATGGCAGATGGATACCCAACAGACCCAATCTTTGCACAATTGTGAGGGCTAAGGCTATCTAGGAAATATGGAAGTGATGACGAAACTGATGTAGGTGGAGAAAAAAGTAGGGGAGGTGTGTAAGATTTGAATAGGTGTCTGAGCTCCAAGCTTCGACGAGGAACTTTTTTGGAGGGATTTTTTATGGATTCGAGCAACAACAAAGTGATTGGAAGTAAATCTACATTACCATTATGCTAAGGAAGGAAAAGCAACAAAAAAAGAAAAGCTCACCAAAGAAATGACTTAGGAGGAAAGCTTCATCGAAGGTGGTTTTGGTGAATGGTCGATGCTTGTCCTCCTCTTTCATCCTCAACCTAGAACGAGTGCTCGAACTTCTCTGTCACCATGGTGAGACTCCGGAGAAGCTCATGGGGGTTAAAGAGGTGTTGGTAGATCAACAGATCAAAGGAGCAGGAGGGAACTTATTTATAGCCAACAGAAAAAATGGAAAGATGCAAGGGTTTTGACCAGACTGCTCGATAACAATCGCAAAAAAGCGATTAGCGAAATAGTGGATCGATCTTTGACATTCAAAAAGAAATCGAGCTCAAATGGGAAATCGAGCTCATGAGAAAAATGGGAGAAGTTGGTTGCCGTACCATGTTTGACAAGAAAAAGAGGGGAGGGGGGTTGTTGACCCAAGGTCAATAGCCGAAGACCAACGATTGGTCCATGTCAGTGCCACCTAGGCGTTAAATGACAAAAAATAAATAAAAGAATAATGAAATTAAAATAGAAAATGATTTTATTTTAAAAAAGCCTCAAACATGAAATATGTTACATAATTAATGTTGTTTTTTGGTGATTTTTATTTATTTTTATCACATTATTTCTTAGATTTTGATTTTTACATGTATATTATTGGTATAAAAACATATATATTCTCCATTTAAAATTTATTTTGTTAATTATATTTTATTGTTTTACATACATAATGTTTTTATTTACACTATATATATTTAAAATGTATATATTTTCCTGATGTTATTTATGTTTCAAAATAAATATATACACATATTTTATAAGTACTTTATATGTATATTTACCTATGTAGCTATGTACACTATTTATTTTGGTGTTGTTTTATTGATTATATTTTAGTTTTATTATGTACAATTATCTTCATTAATATTTACAAATTATAAAAAAAAATGATTGTAAAAAATATAATAGCAATATAAATTGAATATTATATAAGTAAATTGTATAATAGGTGTCCAAAATCTAAATTTTGCATCTTAACTCCAAATTAGATGAAACCTCATTCATTAAATTGCTTGATAAAAGTTATATACAATTAAAGGTGATTTTGTGAATTTTGAGTATGTATGGAGAAGATACAAGTCTGAGAAATTTTCTTGTGGCTTTTTATTCTACATATTGTGCATTATTTTTGAGTGAAATATTTTTTGTGTTTTTCAATGAATTGTTATGTACAATATTCATGTTCAAAACTTCTTGATTTTCGAAGTAGAAATATGAGAATAAAATCAGTCACAAAATGTATATATTAGCGAAAGAGTTAGAGTTTTAATTTTGATTTTTATGTAGTTTCTCTGCCCTATATCCCCCTGATTTATTCTTTGTCGACAAAGTCACCGCATGACTTAGTTTGTCTTTTCTTTTATTTGTTCCTTCATTTTATTATTTAAATAAATGTATTTATATAATATATATATGGATATGTATGTATTAATTCATGAGTGTTATTTGTATTTACATGCATTTATCTAAGGAATAAACCCTAAAATGAATGAATAAAGGTGCATAAATGTCAATTCATCAGTATAGCACATATGATTGGGATGAATGAAATAATGACAAAGTAAAAGTAATGAAGAATTAATGAATAGAAGAAAAGTGGAAAAGAAAAAAAGGAAAAAGTATTTTTGAAGCTTATGTACCGGATCTTTTTGTCTCTGGAAGCTCATCTAGAAATGCCACTTGTATCGAGTCAACCATGTACAAGAACATATCATTATCAACTTACAATTTCCGCAGATTTCCATTCACTACAAATGGTTGTGCATTAGTTGACAATCCATATATAACAATGTCACCATTGAAACAAACATTTTCACAATAAAGCGTCCTAACCACTCGCTTTTCAACGTGTAAGGAAATGACTTTAGCATTGCATCAAAGAACCACACATTCTGATTCGTCTCAGAAGTCATTTATCTAATATTCTTGTCGTTCCATCTCTTGACTTTCTTTTTAACATGCATCTGTTGTCATATGCAGAGTCTTTGAATTCCAATAATCGATTCAGGTCAAGCTTCCTTCTCTTCCCAATTGTCTCTCTATTCAAATTTCATTTACTAACTACACAAAGTGATTAGTGAATGAGTTCCACAAGCAAATGACATAGCTTTCCGTATACCTGGTAATATGGCTACCTCCGTCTGCTCTGAGTATCGTCAAAATTACGAACCGTGCATTGATGTTGTCTTTAAGGAAGCCACACATTGTGCGACAATCTGCGGATCGAGCGAGGATAGCCTACACCTATCATCAAACATAATCGACAACAAGTTGGATGTACTCATAACCCTAATTGTTAAGAAACACACCCATAAAATTAATTCCCCATTAACGATCGCTGAAATCCTTGCGTCAATTTGGTCAAATCAACGATGTCAATGTCAAAGTTGTAGTCGGGAAATCTAGTGACTCACCAAAAAATGATCACATCGAGCAATGATATGGAGAAACAAGTCATAATGCGATCAATTTTATTTATTTTACTTTGGTAAATGCCAAGGTCGAACTCAGGGAGGTAATATGTGGGTGTCAAATTAATTACTAAATAATCTAAGAAATTAGGTTTCCAGAGAGATGAAAAATGAAAATTTTTCATGTTTTTCATCTTTTATGGATTTTTAATTAAAGAGATGTAATTAATTCAAAAAGAAAGCATGATGAATGGATTTGTAAAATATTTTTAAAGCAGAAGAAAATAATGCTATCTTTTGTGGTAATTCAAGGAATAAATATTAATCAAATGAAATTTTTATATTTTTTAAATGATGCAAAAAATATGGTGAATGCATGGATAGATATAGAGTGGTCTAAGCAAGCTGAGCCAAGCAAAGTAATCCGAACCTCCTCGTAATTAATCATGGAGATTACTTGTCAATTAATATCAAATTAATTTCCCCAAATAACTTCTCCCAAATCAGGTCACAAAAGGTGCTTGAAATTATAAAATGAACATATTAAATTTATTTAACTCAGACAATGTCTGAAAAATGAAATCTCACTATTCTATTTCATAGGCAGTAAATCATGGATAGACACCAATAACGTCAAAATTTGATAAATAATGCTCAAGTTATGAATATTTGAGGATTTAGTGACTAAATAGTAGTAAAAAAATACTTGCAGTTATACCCCTATGGATGGACAGCACTGCAATATGTGAAATATGGATGGATCTCTCAACAATTTACCCTAATAGGGGTCTTTCTGTAATTTATCGAAAATGTGGGGGTGATAGTGAAATTTACCCAAGTTCATATTTAAGGCACACCTGACCTGGATCTTCTAGAAATTCTGGAGAATGTGAGAGGACCAATCTTGAGAATTCTCCAGAATATTTTGTTATTAGAATTAATGTTTTGGGACTTAATAATAACATCAAACCTAGAGGGGATCCACGCAAAATATTAAAACACTAATTCATCATCTTTATTCATTCATTTTGACTAAAAATACCTTACAAAACACATGTAAATATCATTAATTCTCACTTTTTAATAATCTCAGATTATTTGTAAATAGTATATATTTATCATTATTTTAACCCAATATAGAAATATAAAGAAATAAAGGAAAAAAAGAAAATAGGAAGACATATATATGTAATAAAAAATGTTGATTCTAGCCCCGAGAGTCAGTCAAGACGACCTACTCGAGAAGAAATAAAGTAGGAGGAGATAAGTTCATTAATCTATAAAAATCTAGAAAATTTTCACATGTATATATTCATTACTGTCCATACACTATATATGTTCTACTATTTTATTTTTCACCAAAAAACCTCAAATAAAAATATTTTCTTCTTTGAACTTTTACATAAAAATATGTTGCAAATAAGAAAAATAATTACAAGAAGAAATCTAGTACAAAATAAGAAAAAAATTCTTTCAAAACACCATAAAGCCACAATTGTTAGATGAATATCTACTCCATAAAAACTTAAAATAAACCAAACTCACTTTCATTGCGTTTAAAATTAAATAAGTTTAAAATGATAGTTGATTCATAAAAGTCAGAGTTATGATGTTTATGAATCTGGGATTCATCACTCTAATTTGCTGAAAATAAAGCTTCATTCTGAGAATTTAGTATCATTTACATGTTAACTCCTTAAAGTTAACTTTCATGCACACATAATTAATTTGCATAAATTAGCATTCACATCTACATTCATACTCATCTGTATATTTTCAGCTAAACATCACCAACTTTTAACTAAATCATGCTAACTCAAATTGACATAAAACTAACATCATTGTGTACATATTGCTGACTTTAATCCATGAAAAATCCTAAAAAATTGCTAACATGTACATATACAAAATAATCTCAATCCCTAATTTCACGACAAACATGCAAAAAAACAAACATATCTTTATCATACAATGTCCAAATGAATCTACTCCCTTTTAATTAATGTACATTTAATTATCTACAAATCAAGATCAAATTCAAAAGAATCAGAGTCAATTTGTGAAAATTGGGTTTTGGGACCTAATTGTGGATTGTACAAATTTGCTTATTGTCATATATCAATTCATGTGCATAACTCACGCTTTTAGTTATTTTATTTTTTATTTCCTTAATTTATTCACTATTTTAATAAATTACATAATAATATAAATACAAAAAAATCAAAAAAGAATTAAAATTTTCATGTTCTAACTTAAACTTACATAATCCAATTGGACACAATTAATTCACTAATTTTTCTGACCTATTTAAAACCTATGAAAATTCTAAAAAAATAACATTTGAGACCATTGCATCATTTCATTGCATATTTGATTTTTGCATGTATTTATTTACCATCAAAAAATCAAATAAAAATTTCAAAGCCAAAATTTGATATTTTATATACATAAAATATTACCAAAGAAATCATATCATGCATAGTTCATTTCATTTGCATATGAGTCCTTCATTAACATTGTAGATCGCATTATGAGAAACATTTTTCATGTTGATCATTTTTTTCATTTGGTTCTATCTCCTATTTTAATTGAATTATTGATGCGTTTAAGCCCTGGTCAACCATTTCGGTCAACTTTGATACACGTGGCATCACGCCACTAGGTCACCTGGCACGGTAACCTGATGAATCTGTGATTCATCACTCTAAAAGTTGAAAATAGAGTCTTGTTCCTGAGTAAATAGCACCATATTTCCCCTTATAGTGCATAATTAGCATTCATACATGCAAACATAATATCTGCATTTTGAAACATCCATCCACATTTTACATAGTGTAGTGCAGTTTATTTACTTATTTATTTTCTATTTAGTCCTTGAACTTCATAGAATCATATCTTGTGAATCGTACATCTGATATTTGTATTCTTTGTGTCATTTTAAACCTTGAATCTAGAACACTAAGATTCTATTTTTGAGATATTATCTGACTTAAATAAATTGAGGTTATGTTTTGTTAAATTTTGAGCATCATTATTCTCGATTTTCAATTCGATTGCTCGATAATCTGTGCATTGATTTGGGGAATTTAGTTTGGAAAATTGACTAGAGATGAATTGAATACTTATTCACAGTGATCATTGGGGTATGTGCTCATTGATTGATTTGACCTTGGTTGGCTTGATGCATACCCTTCATCTTTACATCATCATTTCATTACATCACTGACTTAAAAATAGATAAAAATTGCACTCATTTTATTTCTCTAACCACAGAGCATTATTTTCTTGCATCAATTTTTTTGCAAAATTCATGCATCATATTTACTTTATTAAGTAATTAAATCTCTTTAAATAGAAATCCATAAAAAGATGAAAATATAAAAATACCAAAAATATTCATCTTCAATAGAAAACATAAATTTCTTGAATTATTTAGAGACTAATTCTAAACCATCACATTACTTCCCTGAGCTCGACCTTGGGACATACCCAAGTAAATAAATAAATTCGATTGCATTGAGACTTGGTTATCCATGTTATTTCTCAGTGTGACCATTTTTTATGATTCCTAGATTTCCCAGCTACAATTTGATAAAATTAACTAGGGATTTCGACACACATAAAATGGAGCTGTTGCCAGGGAGGTATATAATTTAAATTAATTTTTATGTAATTTAAATTTTTATTTTTTTCATTCCTGTGTATTTTGACCCCATGTTTATTGTATTTATTTCTCCACTCAGTATTTTTATTTAATATTTTTATATTTTTATGAATATCTCTCTGACATTTATTTCTCTTATTTTTTGTACGAGGCACATAGTGACTTGGATCGATTTTCTTGAAGTTGATGCAAGTTGGAGTTACTAGTAGAACAGAGATTTTTTTGTATTATTTAGAGAGAGTGTCATTTTCTTTTGTTTTTGTAATTAATTTGTAATTATTCTGCATATTTCCAGTAGTCTTTACTTGAAGACTCACGTTTGTACCCGGACTAGACACTCGGCCTATTGGTCCATATTTTTGTGGTGATTAACGTAGTCCTAGGATTGCACCGCGACTATTAGAGCTACTACGTTTATTTTTGTGCTCGTAGGAATAGGCCTACACTCTCACATTAATTAGACACACTAGATCAATTTCATGTAGCGAAATTAAATTTTTCTTTCACACGCTAATAGAAATTCATGTTCTAGGTGTTGTTTTCCATGCATGCATTAGAATAACTTATTAGGGAAATTTCAATTCTATTTAGCATTCTATACAGAGATTGTGAGGAAGCTTTGTATGTATCTTTGACTCTCCATTCCTCATTGTGTTTTCTGCTGCACGGCTTTTTCGATTCTCCCTTGGTTTTCACTTACATAGGATTAAGGGAAATTGTAAACCCCATGCAAACATGTATTGATCTCCACTCAAAGTCAAAGCGATAAAAAATATGAAACCAGGGGACTGCTAACATTATTGACTAATTAAAACCGAATCAAATTGAATATCATTGATTCTGAGAGAGCAACCCCATCCTTGTAGGCATGATATATTGTGCTTGTTGAGAGGTAAGGATGCAACCACTAAGGAATAGAGCCAAAATCCCTGGACATGTGCCCTAAGCGCTTAGACTGACTTTTAGTTCTGTTATTGATGTAAGCGCTTGCCTTTGACCTTAGCAGAAGTAGTCTTGTGTTAAATTTGGTGTGTTCCGTTGACTAGGACATGAAATACTCTAGGAAATTGCTCCCGTGTGTAACATATTTAGAGATAGTTTTATCACTATTTAAAACTGAATAGATAATTGGCCGGACTTTTTATGACCTTCACTGTGTGAAGTTGGTGAATTTTGGGGTATGCATTATGTTTTGGATTTTGTGCATTGAAAGCTTATTGCACTTGCATCCATATACCGAGATCCGTAAATCATTTCACCACCATTTTTGAATATACATAATATTGGTATTCATACCCAGACTCTTTGAGTCTTGCTTACATGACTGAATCCTGACTGTCTTTGTCTTCTTTCTCATATTAGGAGAATCCTCTCTTTGAGTCGGTTCTCCCCCATCCATCATACACTCCACCCTCCTTCGACCCCCTCCTTCATCGGTTGAATATTCATTATATGAACTACTTGCAGAACTGAATGAATATTATGCGGACACAATGGAGTGAGGAATTCGAGGATGAACATAGGCATAATCCAATTTGACAGAGAAATATTATTCCTCATTATGATTGAGAATTTACTGTTTAAAGAATCCCCTACTCGGGATGAATTTCTACCCGAGTACAAATAATTTTCCTTTGATCAAACATTTGAGATTTGTAGTCAAGGAAATAGGACTCATGACCAAGCCACAACAACTAAGAGTGACTAGTACTCATCTCAAGATTGCATGCCAGAGTAACAACATGGTGAGTATGGTCAATCATCTTCGAGTCATGAGACGATAGCGGATGACAAAGCTCAAATCAATCAGAGAGTCAAAGCGTTGTTTGAACAACTTGATATTGTCATCCAAATGACAAAGGAAATAATGAACATCCAATGAGAAGTGATGACTACATAGGGAGAATCTAAGCCATTTCCTGTGAAAAACCTTCAAACAGATATACCACAGGTACCACATGAAGGATACTGTTAGATCCTCAAGCGCATCACGGAAGCGTAAGCATCGTATCGAATACGACGAGGAACAACTAGTCGGACTAGTTGTTCTATGCAGCGGAAATTAAAATTTTTTTCATTCGACGAGACCACATGATCCAAGAACACTTCGCGAATCGTTTCGTCTAAACCACAAACAAGTAATAGGATTACATCTTGAATCATGGTTGCGATCGAGTCTCTAAACAAAGAGACCTCCTGTCTCAAGTACGATCTGATGGAGTAGACGCTTGCGAGCGTGTTGATGAAACATGTGCTTCTCGCAATCCATGTGGATGATCCAAGCGGCGGATCTCCTGATCTCGACACACGAGATCCAACGTCCTCTTCACGTGCGAGGTGCACCGAAGGAGACGGAGATCCATGAGCAAACGATCAGGCAACATAACAACGACGCTGCGGCGATGGAAACTCTCTCCAAGGCATCCACGGTGGACGGCCATGAGAGAGGATGAGAGAGGGATGTCGTGTAGAGAGCAAGAGAGAGAGACTTATGTTCTCTTGTGTGTAGAGAAGAGAAAAGGGGTGCCTCTCCTTTTATAATATTTTGGGATCCATGGACTCAATCCATGGACAACACCAATCCAATGGCTCTCATTGATTTGTGTTTCTTTTAATGACTAAGATTTATTTTGGTAAAAACCAACAACAATTAATTTAATTTAGATTAAATATATATTGATAAATCAATATAAATCAATCCCAAATTAAATCAAGCAATAATGGAGATTATAGGAATGAAGATTACCTCCTTCCATAATATGGGATTTGATGGCAATCTCATGTAATCTCATGATATCTCATGAGATTACATTATTCCATGGAAATCTCCAAGATTTACAACAACACTTGTTGTAAATTATTCAACAAAAGTAATTCATAATTATTTTGTGAATATTGCAATCACTCCATTGGAAAATTGTGAATCATATTCACAACCGAAAATAGAATGTGAATTACATTTTCAATTTATGTTCAATGTGAATCCAATTCACATTAACATTTAATTAACAAATGTAAATTACAAATAGCTCTCTCTTATATATTATAAATCACATTTATAATATATACGATTAACATGGATAGTGTTATCCACATTATTCAATATCCAAGATAATTAAATCACATTTAATCATCTTGGATCTCTATTCTCATGTGCCCAAATAATATGAATCTCATTCACATTATTTACATCTTTGATAATTAAATCACATTTAATTATCTAAGATAACTCTCTTTATATTATGAATCAAATTCATCTTATTCATGATAATTAAATCACATTTAATTATCCATTTTCTCAATGCTCAGATACATATATCAACAATGAAATTATCTCGAACTCTTTCAAGGATAATGCGCTTTCTCCGCAGATACTTGGAGATAAGGATAGGGAGATTGTATTGTTCCATGTATAGTGACTTGGATATTGAGATCACATCTCAAATCCAGATCTCGGGCCTCCCATAGATGCTTTATTAAATCAAGACTGCAAATCTAATCTTCTCATTGAATCTGAATCACATTCAGATCAATGTCCAACATTTGGACTAAGATTAGATTACTTCTCTACTGAGAGGAGTCACTAAAATCCAGACCCATTTCATCACTCCCTAGGAATGGAAACGTCATGGTTATACAACCGTTTATGATAACATCACCCTCAGGTATTCCCAATACCTGTATATCCTGCATACTGGAAGACTCAGAATAAACCCGAAGTGTAAGATCAATTTTACATTGTCTACTTCAGAGTTTTATCATTAAGTTTCTCATTCGATCATTGGGAGTCGGTATCGATCATATACTTTCCAAAAGCATATATCATACCTAGGTCTTGATCATATACTTTCCAAAAGTATATATCAAACCTACAATTCAGTCAAACTTCCAAATCAAGACGACCGTGCACGGAATTTGATTCTTCCCAATATCTCATGAGTGAGCTCATGTCTTCTGGCTCGGTAACTAAACTTGTATGATCCCTTTGAGAGATCGTATTACTCATATGCCCTTATATGTACACCAGCGCGCCGGTGTATAGGCCTTGATTAGGTCATCAACCTATTGGTCTGCCAAATGTACATACTCAGACATATAGTAACACATCTGTCTCCGGTCAGAGGATGCGTGCCTATATCATGACATCATACGACATAGGACTTTGGTTATCTCGATCTTGTTAAGTCAATTGTTTGACTTAACTAATCAGACACCTCCGAATCTTTATTCCTATGCAGAGGACCTGCATGAAGAGGTCGGTCAGATATCAGCCTATGTAAGAAAGAATTACCATCTCCTACTCAGGATGGAGATCATCTCTTAATAATCATTTAACGGTGCTCGATGAGTCCTCAATATAACTCTTTAGATATTCATCCAAGCACCAACCTCTATGATTCAATAATTGAATCATCAGCTGTATGATTATTAAGATGACCATGGTACATAATCCTAATTGTACTAAGGGACCTATTATGCAAATTATTTATTCTTCATTTCAAATTAGGGAATGAAATTCGCAATAACATTTATTGCATAATGGCTCGCCATTGGCTCGCATGTTTAACAATCTCCCACTAGCCCAAAGAGCCATTAATGGGCTAATCATTTAAACATGCACTCATATGACAATCATAGTCTATTTAGAAAAATAGCTACGTAAGCTGATCAGTCACTTTGTTCCTGAGAGATTATGCCATGTCCTTTTACGACACTTGCATATCCCCCAGTAACAGTGTTCACATCTAATGTGAATGTTGCATCTAATGCAACCAATATTCAATTTTGTTAGTTATAGTGTCCTTGACACTACATCTTAATAATTATTATTACCAGTATGTCCATAATCCTTATTAGAATACCATTAGTCCTAGAGATCTCTATCTCCTAAGGTATCTACAGTTAAGACCCTTATAGATCTCTATCTACAAGGTCTTAAACTTTTGAAGATAAGACTTAGAGATCACTATCTCTAAGTTTCGTCATCTTTGAAGATATTGTTATTACTGCAATCAAGTGTTTAATCACCGTAGTAGGATCAACAACCGTTTACTACTCCCACTGCATGGCAGACATCTAGCTTTTGTACACATCTAGGAAACACTCGGATTCTCGAAACTGATGCACAAGGGCAAGCAGTTTTAGCATTCACATCCTCAACTCTTTGAGGTGCTATTCCTTTAGATAGGTATGTACCATATCTTGAGGGGAAGAATCCTTTCTTGGAATTTTCCATTGAAATGTCCAAGGTATACCATTAATGCGACGGTCCCAATATCCTCTTTTCTTTGCTTCTGAACAACTTCAGAACTAAGATCTAAGAGGTATACTTGATATCATATCTCGAGGTATGGAACAACCAGATTATAAAACACTTATTATTATCATCCTTAGATCATTCTAAACGATTAAGATATCTACATTTAACATGATGAACACAGTGGCACTCCCACTAAGCTTTATATGGTTTATCAAGATTCTTATCAGAAATCATAACATTTATGATTTCATCAAAACCAATATTCCAACTACAAGAAGCTTATTTTAGTGTAGCTATGGTTAGCAATATTCTGATGGGTAAGGAAGGTTACTAGAGAGCAAGTCTCATCACAAGCGATGTCTTCTCTTTGGTGTGTAGCTCATGGCCACGAACCTTTCTTTAAAGGTCTCTACCTATTCATCAGGTTTCCTCTTTCTCTTGAAGATCTATTTACACCTTAATGGGTCTTACCCATGTAGGTGGATCCTCGAGGGTCTATATACAACACTTGTATATGAAGTTTACTTTAGACTTTATTGCTAACATCCATCTTTCCATGTCATGATCTTTAGAAGCTTCATCATATGAAGTTGGATCATTGTCAGATTCAACTGACACATGGAACCCATCCTCAAACTTATTTGAAGAGGTATTAATCTTTCATCTTTAGTTGTCTATTTAGTTTCTGATTTCAGGAGCCTCATTATTTTCTCAAGATTAAATGAGTTCCTTTACTTCATTTTCATCTTCATTCTTAAGAGAGTCGTCCTCTAAGAATCACATTTTCAGAGATGAGATCCTTTAAGAATCTCAAGGTCATAAAGTAGGTATCCAATATCATCCTTTATTTTCCTAATGAAGTAGCACTGTCCAGTGTCAGATTCCAGCTTAATTATATGGAACCTTATTGAGGATATATAATGTAGTCTCTACCACCTATATATACCTGGAAACTAAGAGATAATTATGCTAAGATTAATCATTAATCAAATCATGTCACACATGATCAATTGTATCTCCCTACAACTCTATTGAGTTAAGGTTCATTAGGAGGATTGAGATAGGAATGATATTCACATCTCCATTAGGTATTCCTTGAATTCATCTAATAGGTACAAGCTACCTTGGTTAGATCAAATTCATTTCATCTTCCTTCAAACTTTGGTTCTAAACCAAAATTGTGAAATCTTTGAACATTTCAAAGGTTTCTTAGGTGAAGAGCAGAAATTTCATATCATACATAATCATCAATAGATATCACATATCCATAATGTTTACTATGATATAGATGATTCACATACATCAATATGTATGAGATCCCGAATACCCTAACATCTTACACCTTTCCCAAAGAAAGGTGTATTGGATTTTTTTCTTTGAATACAATATTCATAAGTATGCAAGTTTTTAAATTTTAGACATTCTATAATTTCATCTCTTACTTGTCCATTGATCTAGTCAACAGACATATGTCCAAAACATGATGCCAGATCATTGTCAAATGATTTTTATCCTCCTATTGATCTTTAAAGCTTTAATTTTCAGTATTAGAAATCTTAATGAACCATTCATTAATTTTCTAATTTAGCATAGTCCACTAGATGTTAGATTACTATCTGAAATATATCCATCATAACTCTCTATGATAGGTTTATTCTAGAATTCATGTTTATTTTCAACATTTAGAAATAAACTATGAGTGTATTCTAATATCCAGGTCACAGAGACATTCTCTAAGACTAAGGGTTCCCACTGAAAATATGAAGTCTATTGATCCAATGGAAATTGTTGCAATAATTACATCACTTCCAACCTGGATGACCATTAAACCTTAAGATCAAATTTCTAATATTCTAATACAGATGCAACCAATTGCAAGTGTCATTAAAAGGTTGAGATACAATTATTAGACTTTATCTCATCAAATAAGTAAGTCAATTTCAATGATTATATGTAGATTATTCTGATGTACTATCTGATTCCTTCTCTAAGGATTCTAGATAGATTTGATAGTCATACTATCAACACATCAACTTATTACAGTATTGGCATTCATCCAACTCTTTGGATGTCATATGGACGTCACAGAAGTACAGTCAACTCTTTGACTATACTTCTTACTTGGGTCAAACCCATGCTTCCACTGCGCTCCCTTTATCTATAAGCAACCATTACTCAAGACAAAGGATCTCTTATGTTAAAATCAAAAATTTCAAGATAAGAGTATTTCAACATTTATACATGCTTCATTCAGTTCATACAATATGAATATTATGAAGCTTCATAAATGACTAGAGTATAGATAGCAGAATGATGACACTCATCATATCTACATCATTTAAACTCTTAAAACTTAGGTTCAGTTGGTACTCAAACAATTTGAATTCATCATCTCTTATAGAGCCACCATTCTGCATAATGCAGAGAACCATGTCATTCATGATTGAGAGCAAATATGTATGCCAGAACATCTTCTTAGATTTTATAAGGATTATTTGATAATTATGATCATTACCGACATGTCACTTCAAAAGTACATTCGATGAGATCAAGACTTATAGAGACATACAAACCCTAGGGTTTTAGTCCTATTGTCTATTTAATTTCATTCCTCATTATTATGAGTAAACTTGCACATGAAACCACATACATTATGTGTCCAATTGCAAGTACAATATCTGGATCGTGGGTCCAATCCATGATATTCTACTAGTTATTATTGAGTATAACATTGAGTGGGATTAACGAAAGATTATCTGAAATAAGAAATTTGCATAAACATATATAAATATACAATTTACTTTGATTTAGGAATTTTTATATCAAATGTGTCTTGGCATGTCAACAATGAAAGTTCATTCCCTTAATCACTTTCAATGTAAGAGATATACTTACCATTGTATCTCAAGCAAGATCTGGGATCTCCTTCCTTATCTTTGTTACATCCCAATAATATGAGAACCTGTAACACCGATAAAAAGAAGCGGGAACATATTCCGCCTTGCAAGTCCAACTTGCATCTCCCAATTCGATCTTTAACACCCAGGCACACCACACCTATGGTGATGTTGACCCGTCATTAATTGAACCAACCGTCAACAGGAATACAACTTGTTATGCACAATCCAATATCACCCCAATAATAAGAGGACCCGATAGTGGGGTCACTACCCCAAATGGATCGTATGTAGGAGCTGTCACTTCGGACAAGCGTCTCCTACATATAATATCTGGCGACTGAACCCTTTGCCTTGACAGGAGACCATGGATGTCACTTATGTGATCCTCCATCTCATATTCAAATTCTAATTAATTATCATGAATCATATTCACATAATTAATTCTTCCAAGGTAAATACACATCTATTCATAATAGAGTGTTTTTAATAGGATATAATTAACTTAATAATATTAAATTAATTTTCAATCCAATTCAATCAACAAACATGATTTTACTTGAATATATGGTATTATCTCAAAATACGTATTAATTCGAATATTTATATTTAGAAAAGTACATCATGATCTCTCAGACATCATTCGTTCCCTACCCGCCGTCATGACCAGTACCAGCGGGAGTGGGATGGACCGCAACCAGTGCGACCCGCTACCCCAGCGATCCCCGACTAGACACCATATCCGCCTCGGGAAAAAATAATGCCGAGTCAATCACTTTTGTACTTGAGATGATCATCGGTTCTTCAACTGAAATTATACTATATAGTAATAATCAAAACATTTTTTATTATAAGGAAATTTGCTAGACAAATTCCCAATCCTATTCAAGCAAGGAGTTTGAAAATTGTGTTTCCAATTATGATATAGATCAAATATAATAAATTTATTGGTTGAGGTCAAGTAAATTAAGGAAATAATCATCATTCAATATTTTTCAAATATTTTCCATAATTATTTCATGAAATTAACAATTAATTTCACTAATTGACAATCGCATGGTTCTTGATTAAGACAGTAATTTCAGCAGTGAACCCTACTTACTAAAATTAACATATCTCAATCAATTTAAATCCAACTTAGACAAAATCAATTTTCAAAGATTTATAATTTGATTTAGGACAGAACCTAAGTGATATTTCACGCATTTATTGGCAGATCAAAATAGTAATCAACTCATTAATCACATTAAGATTCGCAGTTCCTGCAACAGTGAATACATGTTCATTAAAACAACCATATCTCAAGCAAACGGAATCCAAATTACGTAAACTCAGATCATATGGTTTCCTTATTTAATGGGGAAAAAAATACAAGTTTTAATTTCGTGTTTAAATAATTTTAACTGGGCCGAAAATAAACACTAAACAGAGATGCGAAAATGAAATGCGATAAAACTTTCGCAAACCCTAACTAACCCAAGCCGTCATAGGTTTAGGTATCGTATCTGAAACCTCCGACCTAAGGCTCTGATACCACTTGAAGGATATGGTTAGATCCTAAAGTGCATCACGGAAGCGTGAGCATCGTATCGAATACGACGAGGAACGACTAGTCGGACTAGTTGTTCTATGCAGCGGAAATTAAAATTTTTTTCATGGGACGAAACCACATGATCCAAGAACACTTCTCGAATCGTTTCGTCTAAACTACAAACAAGTAATAGGATTACCTCTTGAAGCATGGTTGTGATCGAGTCTCTAAACAAAGAGACCTCTTGTCTCAAGTCCGATCTGATGGAGGAGACGCGTGCGAGCGTGTTGATGAAACATGTGCTTCTCGCAATCCATGTTGATGATACAAGCGGCAGATCTCCTGATCTCGACACACGAGAACTGACATCTTCTTCACGAGCGAGGTGCATCGAAGGAGACGTAGATCCACAAGCAAATGATCGGGCATCATAACGACGCCGCTGCGGCGATGGAGACTCTCTCCAGGGCATCCATGGTGGGCGGCCATGAGAGAGGATGAGAGAGGGTTGTCATGTAGAGAGAAAGAGAGAGAGAGACTTATGTTATCTTGTGTGTAGTGAAGAGCAAATGGGTGCCTCTCCTTTTATAATATTTTGGGATCCAAGGATCTCAATCCATGGGCAACACAAATCCAATGGCTCTCATTGATTTGTGATTCCTTTAATGGCTAAGATTTGTGTTGGTAAAAACAAACAACGATTAATTTAATTTAGGTTAAATCTATATTGATAAATCATTATAAATCAATCCCAAATTAAATCAAGCTATCATGGAGATTATTGGAATGAAGATTTCCTCCTTCCATAATATGGGATTTGATGGCAATCTCTTGTAATCTCATGATATCTCATGAGATTACATTATTCCATGAAAATCTCCAAGATTTACAACAACACTTGTTGTAAATTATTCAACAAAAATAATTCATAATTATTTTGTGAATATTGCAATATTGCCATTGGAAAATTGTGAATCACATTCACAACCTAAAATAAAATGTGAATTTCATTTTCAATTTAATGTTCAATGTGAATCCAATTCACATTAATATTTAATTACAAATAGCTCTCTCTTATCTATTATAAATCACATTTATAATATATACGATTAACATGGATAGGGCTATCCACATTATTCAATATCCATGTTAATTAAATCACATTTAATCATCTTGGATCTCTATTCTCATGTGTTCAAATAATATGAATCTCATTCACATTATCTACATCTTTGATAATTAAATCACATTTAATTATCTAAGATAACTCTCTTTATAATATGAATTAACTTCATATTATTCATGATAATTAAATCACATTTAATTATCCATTTTCTCAATGCTCAGATACATATATAAACAATGAAATTATCCTTAACTCTTTCAAGGATAATGCGCTTTCTCCGCGGATACTTGGAGATAAGGACAGGGCGATTGTATTGTTCCATGTATAGTGACTTGGATATTGTATATTGAGACCACATCTCAAATCCAGATCTCGGGCCTCCCATAGATGCTTGATTAAATCAAGACCGCAATTCTAATCTTCTCATTGAATCTTAATCACATTCAGTTCAATGTCCTACATTTGGACTAAGATTAAATTACTTCTCTACTGAGACGAGTCACTAAAATCCAGACCCATTTCATCACTCCCTAGTAATGGAAGTGTCATGGTTATACAACTGTTTAAGATCACATCACCCTAATGTATTCCTAATACCTGTACATCCAGCATATTAGAAGACTCAGAATAAACCTGAAGTATAAGATCAATTTTACATTGTCTACTTCAGAGTTTTATCATTAAATTTCTCATTCGATCATTGGGAGTCGGTATCGATCATATACTTTCGAAAAGCATATATCATACCTATGTCTTGATCATATACTTTTTAAAAGTATATATCAAACCTACAACTTCAGTCAAGCTTCTAAAGCGAGATGACTGTGCACGGAATTTGATTCTTCCCAATATCTCATGAGTGAGCTCATGTCTTATGGTTCGGTAAGTGAACCTGTATGATCCCTTTGAGAGATCGTATTACTCATATGCCCTTATATGCACACCAGCACGTCGGTGTATAGACCTTGATTAGGTCATCAACCTATTGTTTTGCCAAATGTACATACTCAGACATATAGTAACACATCTGTCTCCGGTCAGAGGAAGCGTGCCTATATCATGACAACATACGACATAGGACTTTGGTTATCTCGATATAGTTAAGTCAACTCTTTGACTTAACTAATCAGACACCTCCGAATCTCTATTCCTATGCAGAGGACCTGCATCAAGAGGTCGGTTAAATATCAACCTATGTGAGAAAGGATTTCCATCTCCTACTAAGGATGGAGATCATCTTTTAATAATCTTTTGATGGTCCTAGATGAGTCCTCAATCTAACTCTTTAGATATTCATCCAAGCACCAACCTCTATGATTCAATAATTGAATCATCAATTGTATGATTATTAAGATGACCATGGTACATAACCCTAATTGTACTAAGGGACCAATTATGCAAAGTATTTATTCTTCATTTCAGATCAGGGAATGAAATTCGCAGTAACATTTATTGCATAATGGCTCGCCATGGGCTCGCATGTCCAACACCACACACCACTGACCATTCTACTGACTCCAGTAAAAATACCAAAAAATAGAAAAATCAAAAAAATGGACAACATTGATATGGAAGAATTTTGTAAAACTCTGAGATTAGAGCTTCCATCAATCAAGGCCATAGAATATATGCTAGTTATTCAGAGATTTATGAGGAGTCGATTATCATCCAAGAAGATGGGAATAAAGAGATCTATAATTGAATATCATTTTAATACTATGGCCAATTCAATGGTAATGACCGAAAAGAGCAAAAACTGTAGAGTCAAACGGTTGACTAGGGTTACTTGTGAAATTGAGGACACAGAGTTTACTCATGTTTGGATTGATGACGACTCCACCATGAACATCCTTCCGAAGTCCGTGTTTGAACGACTCGAACTCGGATCACTCAGAAAGACCGGAGTGATTGTTCAATTTCTGACCGATATACCAAGCGAACGAGAGGAATTTTATCGTCATAAACTTCCAAGGAGTCAAGCATAGAGTGGACTTTATTGTCTTGGACATTAAGAACCAAGGAGAGTTCTCTGAGTCTCTCAACATTATGGGAAAGTCTTTCTTCTCCCCTGCCAAGGGAATTATCGATTGTGAGACTCAGAACATTAAGATCTTGAAAAAGAACCTTAATGATCAAACTTAAAAGGACTCCCCTGACCCTGAGACAACCAAACATAAAGACGATAGTCGTGATCAGGATACAACCACTATACATATTCAAACCTCTCCTCATGACACACAAACACAAACCCTAGGAGAGATACTCGAGATACTGATTGTTGAATAGAACTTTGAGTCTCACCATGCCTCTGTGAAGAACTACACTAACACTGCTCGTATGATGAATCCATATACAGGAGCTTGTATGGAATTGGACCATGTTCATGAGGAATGTCACGATTCTTTAAGTGGGCCAATTTTTGAGGCAGCTGTAATCCATGAAAAACTTTAACCATTCACAGAGCTGACACAAGAAATCTCTTATGTCACCAAAACATCAGAATATCAAAAGGTGACATTTTCATACCCAGCCATAACCCACAATGCCACAAGGAACAAGCAGACAAGACGTACTCATATTGAGGAAACTCTCCTGAGATGTGTCATGACATTACATAAGCGAGTCAATTTTTACACTATTTCATCTGACGAGGAACCCATAAACATGACAACATCCAGATTTGTTAGCTATGGTAGGGAAAAGTAATACGAACATCCTCCTTCCAGTCATAACAACTAAGAGAGTCAACTTTTACCTTAGAAACCATGTGATCTATGAAGAGTCCTCGTCAAGTTCCTCATCTGGTCCTGTAGTGGTACTTCAGGTAAGTGCAATCAATACAATAACTATCAGAGGATACTTACATTTAGTTGATAATGGTTGGATATCTTCTATGTATTACTATTATTCTTCAGAGGATGACTCCGACAATGGTTGGGATTCTTCTTCTTCTTCACGTTCTTCATTTCCATATTCCCTCCCGCCATATTCCCCAATGAAAATTAGCCGAAAACATCCGTGAACATCGACACCTTCTCCTTGATCCCATCTATTCCCTTTATGTTTCTTCTATACTTAGGCCAAGGCGTAAGTATGGGGGAGACCGATGCCTGCCTATGTATATACATCATTCTACTCTGCTTATGTTGACCAAGAGCCTAAGTATAGGGGAGGCAGTCGACTTTTAACCCTTCCTTTATTCCTTTTGCATAGCATACAATACGTATAGGGGGATGTGAGTCATATTTGTGTACATTTCTTGCATTGCATCGTACAATATGGTAATGTATTTTCCGTATATAAAACTAACTTGGGTATTTGGTAATTTTTGCAAAACTTGAGAAATTTTGTCTAATGCAAAGAAACTTGTACAACGCGAATACTCTTTATAAAATTCTTCAAAACAACAAAAGTACACAAAAAATCACAAAATTGAAAAATGACAAAAAGATGTTTGCATTTCACGCATTTGCACTTAACTCAGCATTTTATGCATTTGCATTGGTAAAAAGCCCTTAGGTTCTAAACAGAGTTATGAGCAGAAATCGAGAGTGGTCATGACTTGACCTTAATCCACCTAATTTTGAGAGGAACTTCACCAAGAAATATGATTTTAGAAGCTTCATGTCTTTAACTTATTTCTTCGAGTTCCACATGGTTGGCAAACTTTGACTCTTAGTGTCTAACTTGGTCACCTCATTTTGTGTACAACTCTTGAAAAGGGAATTAATTTGTACTCTCACACTATGAACTTAGCTCAACTCATTTGGTTTTGGGACCTAACTGCACATTGTAAATATTTACTGATATTAACATTTCACTTATGTGCATAATTCACTCTTTTTAAATATTTTATTATATATTTATTTAATTTATTTACTATTTTAATAAATTACATAAAAATCAAAAAATTAGAAAAGCAATAAAAATTTCATTCTGACTTAATCTTACTCACAAAATCTACTTGTACCTAATTAACTTCGAGAATTTTTCTGACTTGTTTAAAACTAATAAAAAAATCCAAAAAAACCACATTTGAGTCCATCGCATTATTTCACATCATATCTTATTTTTTCTTATACTTATTTACCATCAGAAAATCAAATAAAAATTTCAAAGCCAACATTTTTTATTTTATATACATAAAATATCACTAAAGAAATCATATCTTTCATAGTTCATTTCATTTTCATATCAAGCAATCATGAACAACTGTAGATTGCATTAAGAGGAACATTTTTCGAGTTGATCATTTTTTCATTTGGTTTCATCTCCTATTTTTAATTGATTTATTTATGCATTTTAAGCACTGGTCAACCATTTTGGTCAACTTTGATCCACGCGGCATCACGCCACTAGTCCACATAGCATGGTCACCCCTTCCTTTCTCTTTTCTCACGTGCATAATACATGCCCACCTCTACCCCCTTCCTATAGTTCTAAGCATGAGATCCATTCCTCTTTCCTCCTTGACGCTCCTACCACGTGACCTTCTTCCTCCTTCCACTTCGCCGTCGCCTTCTTCCTCCTTCCACTTCACCATTGGCTGGTGCCGCCATGCCTCCTTGGATGAGTCCTCTGCCCTTATCTCCAGTCAAACAACCCAACGAAGCCACCATCTCTAGCCACCCACTCCTCATGCTCATCTTATAACCACTCCCACAACCTATGGCTGGAGACCCATCACCCTAACCTCCCACAAACTATATCCCATGCGCTTCCATCCATCTGACATCCCCATCGTCCCTGGCGATCTCGCATCATATTCCCCTTATCCTTGCAGAACGGATGTAACCATCACTATCCCCTCCATTATCCTTTGAGACCCAACAACCTCTGTTGACCCCTTCCCCTCTATCGTCATCAACAAACTCCTCCATGAACATCACACCAACCCTCTTCCACCCATCGCCTAACACCTATTCTCCTTCATCCTATTTAACCCCCTCGTTGATCGATTATGTCTGACATCCACCATTATCTGATCCCTTCTACAAAGCGCGACACACAGAGAGAGAGCTGAGGACATGGTCAGTGACATGGGCCCTTCCTCAGGCAAAGATCCTTTCTTCGGTGAGATCCACATGAATCTTTCCCATGTGATAAAACACAGTTCGCATGCAGCCACGCCTCGCCTCACATCATCGCGGCTGAAGGCGAAGACCAAAGTTGTTTAACCCCCCTCCAATTTCAATCGACTCCCCATTCACTTCCATCATATTCATATTTTTCTTCTTTGTAGTACATCCAATCGCTTACGTCATTCCCTCTGCTCCAACCTTTACCCTTAACCATCATTCCACTGCCATCGCAGCAGCCCCTCTGCCTCCACAACGATTGCCCGCTGCCACCTCCTCAACATTGACAGCATCACTACCCAAGCCTCCTCAGGTAAAGCCCCCAGCACCAGGCACACTTAATCATGCATGATAAAGAATTTACGCAATCTTATCCATTTGAAACTACAGAAACCTCGATCGTAGATTGAAGCTCCATCGGACGACCCCTAGAGATCCATGAGCCTCCAGCCTTTGACATTCATCGAGGCTTCCCTAGATGACACGTGGAGGTATGTCTACAAACGCGAGTCTTGCAACCCGAAGCTGCCAGTAGCCTCCACGTGGAGCGTTGCAACCACACCACCATCCAAGCCTATCGCGCCTCGTACGCGTAACGTTCGAGAGGGGCAAATTATGCCGACCTCGCATGTGCCCGTAGGTAAATTGCACCGCCATCCCAAGGGCTTCCCTGATTTATAGAATGACCCTGCTGGGGTAAATTGTTTAAACATCCTTCCAAATTTCGTATATTGCAGTGCATTTCCTCCACATGTTCTATTATCAAACATTTATTTATATGTTATTCAATCCATGAACGTCATAGAATCATATTTGTGAACTTTACATTGGATATTTGCATTTTGGGGTCGTTTTAATCCATGAATTATTCCCTACCATCTAGAACACTGAGATTCTATTTTTGATACATTATTTGACTTAAATAAATTGAGGTTCAATTTTGTTAAATTTTGAGCACCTTTATTACCTGTCTTCAATTTGATTGCTCAATATGTGCATTGATTTGGAGAATTTATTTTGGAAAATTGATCAGAGAATAACTGAACAATTATTCATAGTGATCATTGGGATACATGCTCATTGATTAATTTAACATTGGTTGGCTTGATGCATCACCTTCATCTTTACATCATCATTTCATTATATTTCTGTAACATTTAAAAATCGATAAAAATTGCTCTTATTTTATTTCTCTCATCGGATAACATAACATTATTTTCTAGCATCAAAATTATGTTTTGCAAATTCATACATCATATTTCCTTTATTAAGTAATTACATATCTTTAAATAGAAATCCACAAAAAGCAAAAAAAGATAAAAATGGCAAAAGCTGAGTTTGACCTTGCATTTCCACCCTGAGTTCGACCTTGAATTATTTGTAGATTAGTTCTAAACACTTGCATTTCCACCCTGAGTTCGACCTTGGGACTTAATCAAGTAAAATTAATAAATTCGATCGCATTAAGGCTCCTTGCGATCATTTTTTACGATACCTAGATTTCATGACTACTATTTGACAAATCTTACTTGGGTATTTCCGCACTCATCAAATGTGAAAGTTGGCTTTTTGGAGTGTTGCAGTTAATACTTGTTTATAGTGTGCATATATTTTTTTATGTATTTATTAATTTCTTTCTTTTTTTGGTCATATTATATTTTTAATATTGTGTACATATTTTATGTTATTCATATGAAATACAAATAAGATGGAAAAATGGAAATAATAAAAAAGAGTATTTATACTAATTGTATAATGTACCTATATTGTACAAAGTTCTATTTAATTAATTTATTAACTTAATTCACAAAAAAATAAAAATATATTTAAAATCCTTAAATTATTCTGAAAATAAAAATTATGTAATTATGTAATTATTTGTAAAAATAACTAATTTAGTGTGTATATGTTGCATATATAGGATATTTATACCTATGAATATTTTTTTATTTTACCCTGACTAATTTATTTATTTAAATAAAAATCACCAAAAGTAAGTTATTATTTTTAACAATATTTATTTCAAACATTTTTAATTTAACTTCATTTAGTATTTATTTTCTAATATTTAATTTATTTATTTTAGTTTGTTTATCATGTAGTGTTTGGCCTTATTCAGGTCCCACTCTAATTGGTCATACCCAGGTCTATTGACCCAGTTCAACTAACCCTTTCTTTCCTATATGCACAAATATCAATTGACCCATCTTCTTTTTAGATTTTTGCCTACACATTCCCTTCACCTTTCTCACTTAATCTCGCCATCCGAATAAACTTCGATCATCAAATTACCAATCCCTAATAATATCCACATATATTTGTCATCAATTTGCATGCCACACATTTTTGAATTTCTCTTGTCACCTACTCCTATAAATAAATGAGCTCATGGGTCCTGCAAAAGACTGGACACTTGGAGTAACTTCTCGGAAGATCTTTATTAAGCATAAAAGATAGGATATGGTAAAGGGATGAGGATATTAAATGAAGGTGGCTTGATGGAGATCGAACCTCATATATGTTGTGATATAAGTGGGTCAGATGTGGAAGACGAGTGAGAAAGGTTGTGCGAAGGTGAAAGTCGAGACTTATGTACGTGGAAGTCATCAGAGATCTCCGATCTTGCAAATCAGAGCAACAGTAGTTGAGATGAAATCAAGATAAAGAAATAGAAACCAAATAATTATGAAATGTGAACTCGAAGAAAAATTATCCTATGTTATCTAAGGATGAATGTTGTGGGTCTTCATCTCGATCAAATGCTAGAACAGAGGAGCTTCGATGCCGTTGGAGGAAGTCCGACGACATAGCTGGATCATGCCTTCATGCTGATCACATCCACTCCCGAAGGAAGAGGAGATACCCTGTGACTGCACCTCTCTCCAAAATCCAATCTCGAGCATGGAATTGCTCAAAAAATGGACCAAACTCGATAAATGGAGATCTCGAAGTATTTATGCGTTAGAGACTGGTAAAGTTCGGAATTTGAAATGTGAGTGGATCGAGGCCAAATCGATGGAGTCAACGGTCTTGTGAGGGAGTTAATTGGTTAGGAAGAAAATTAGGAGAATAAGGGGGGGTGAAGTAAATGAGCGACGTATTGAGGGAAATAAGGAGAAGAGCAATTGACAAGCAAAAAATGCCGAGAAGGAGTAGGAATGGGGAGTTGACACTGGTCAATAGTCCTGGGCTCAGCCAATCAGGAGACGCAGAGATTAAGATAAATTAGACTAACACGATAAAACAAGAAGAAATATAAAAAATAAATGGAAATAAAATAAAAAATGAATTTAAAATAAAAATAATGTAAATATAAAATTTCAGTAATGTAATTAACTTATTTTTGGTGATTTGTAATTAATTAATTAATTAGAATCTATACATGGTTTAAAATACATAAAATGTGTTATTTTAGTTATATATACCTATATAAACCAAACTACAATTTTTAATATATTGTTTATACAAATATATACATAATTTAATAATTTATTATATTTACAATACTTTACAAGGACTTTGATGACATTTTTATTTTATTTATGTGAATAATTAGTTTGGGTATATAAATAGTAGTATCTTACAATGTACAATGAGATACATGCACAATGTATACATTATTTCAATTTTGTATATTTTTGATTTTGTAATTTTGTTTTTATTTTTATTTTATATAAGTTAAACACAATAGTTTAAAGAAGTTAAAATACTATATATAGAAAAATACAAAGAAAAATATATATTTGCAAATACTATACAAATAAATCACATAGGAATAATATACAATTGTACCCCAAAAAGACACATTTCACACCTTAACTCTGATTGTTATGAAACCACCTCCATTTAAACATTATATAATTTGGAGTACAATGAAATTCAGCTTGATTAATTTTGAGTTTTGGTGGAGAAGAAGACATTTATCTGACAAGCTGATTTTTGCGGCTTTTTCAGAGTATTATACTTTACTCAGTGTACACTAATTGTTCTTGTTGTTATTTTTATTATTTACAAAAGATTTTTATGTACAATTTTCAAGATGAAAACAATATTATCACGAGTGAGTTTATGTATAAATAAATTAGTGTAAACAATATGAATTATATATAATAATATACTAATGATAAATATACACACATGGATATTTATGTTCTAGATTCTAGGCCTTATCTCTCCCAAATTTATTCCTTGTTGATCATGTCAAGTCTTGACCTGATCTTGGGGTCAGAATCAACTCTTATCGATTACAAATATTCAGTCTTTGATTATATTTATTTTTCCTTTATTTAATTAATTAATTATTTATTTATGTTAACCAAGTATTAAATATACAATATTTAGACAAGAATTAAGGTTAGTAAAATAAAATTTTATTAATATTTACAGGTATTTTATAAGGTATATTAAGCTAAAATAAATGAATAAAGATGATGAAATGCATATTCATCACCCCCTAATGCTTTTCCTTTATCATTCCCTTAGTAAACACTTATTTGAAGAATAAGTGACTAAATGAAAAAGGAAAAAATAAAGGAGAAATAAAGAACTTATAACTAAATTTACCTTCATAAAATCTATGGAACTCGGTCACACCTTTAGATTATTAGTTTGGGAGGAAACTTAGTGGAAGCAGACTTGACAATCAATAGCCTCTAGAAACCACACAACTACGATCAAGTCTCCTCAATAGTAAGGCTAGAATATGTCAACTCATATGCAAACCCTTATGATTGTAAATCTTTCTTGTACAATGTAAGTGATATGCAGATCTATTTAGTTGAAGTGGTAAAAGTCAATCTTCTCCAACATGGTGACCCTAATTCACAATCGAATAACTCTTTCCTTGCAAAATGGGGTATTCCCTTCTTAGTTCAAATGCAACCAGCTCAAGAGAAGGAGGTGGAGAAAAGAATGGACTGTAACCAGATTAGCTACCTATCCTATGATGCTTGACCAGTGTAGCCAAGTCATCCGCTGCATGGTCACAAAATGACGTTGAGGCATATGCCTTTTTTATGATGAGATAGATATTTTTATCTCTTTTTTTTTCAAAGGTGCAACATGTACATAAGGAGTTTTTCTTCTTGAGCCAATATACTATCACTCTTTTGAAGTTTTATTGCAACCCACAACATTCTATCATTATACCTCATCGCGATTGGATTGGGTTGGGGTACAATGGCCACAAATGTGTGACATCCTATCTTTCCATTGTCTTGTATCTCATGCCGACAAATCCAAACCTCTACTACTTCATCTGAGGTGAGAAAAGTGTAAGTGTAGGTGTACAAGCTAACTCATTATCAACTAGAATCATGTGTGTGATGGAAAAATCTACTTAGGAAGTCAAGACGAAACTGAACTAAGTCTTATGGTTCATAAAGAATTAACTCCATAGACCTGAAGACTCTCAATCCCAGTACCTATAAGGATTCCCTGAAATTAAGTGGATTATCATTTTAATCAATCTTCATTCTTCGAGTTTTGCAAATTTTTTGGGTTTTAAACACATTTTTTTATAAAAAAAATCTTAGTCAATTGAATGTACTTAGAGGGAATATATATAAGTAAATATACAAGGACGGTATAAATTTATACAATATTTTTTTTAATGAAGGATTTTATTTTTGGGTTTCAAATATAAGTTTTATAAATTGATTTTATATACAATAATGAATTTTATAGACATAACTACAACTTTTATGTGCACGAGGATTTTACAACGAATATACGTACCCTATAATGTATATCCCTCATGACAAAATAATTTTACAAAAAATTTACAAACCTTTTCAAAAAATGTTAGTAAAGATTTTTTAAAAAAAATTCAAAATATTTTACACATATTTTTATAAAAAAATTACAAATTTTGCAAATTATTTTACAAATAATTTTACAAACAAATTTACAAACAAGTTTATGCAAATGTTTTGCTTTAAAAATTTTACAAACATATTGTACAATATACATAAGTTTGACACAGAAAATAATTTACAAATAATTTTACAAATAAAACATTTTTGCAAACAATTTTAAAAAGAGTTGTATAGAAATAATTTTACAAAAAAAATTTATAAGCAATTTTACAAACAGTTGCAAATAATTTTACAAAAGTTTTTATTATTTTACAAAATATTTTTTACAATAAGTTTTACAAAAAAAATTACCAAAATCATTTACAAATCATTTTTTAAAACATTTTTTAAGTAATAACATAAAATCAATAAACAAAAATATGAGTTATGGCTAAAGTATATATACAATATATATGTCACCCCCTATACCTAGATCGAACTATGTCCTCATAGTGACCAAAGAGCTAAAAAGGAAGATGTAACTCGTGCTACATATAGAAAAGTGAAAAGAATCTATACAACAATGATTCAAGAAAAGAAGATAAGTTGGTAATCCACATAATTACGATCAAATAATCCTTAGTATAGAAGATTGTATACACGTGGATAACCGAGGAAAAGAATGAACAAACTAAACGATTCAATTCCTCCACCCCTATACTTAGGGTAAAAGATCCCTAAGTAAAGAAGAAGAATATCAACAAGTTGAAGGACAAGTGAGAGAACAAAAGAAATAAAAACACGAAAGAGGATGACATGAATGCCATCACTCCCCCTATACTTAGGGAAAAGTATCTCTAAGTATAAGCAACAACATGATATATGAAATTGAATGAAAATGAAAAACTCAAGTCATTCTCCTCACCTATACTTAGGATAAAGTACATCCTAAGTATATATTACACACACACACACAGAAAAGAGGTGAACGATAAAAATGGAAGAAAAAAATAAAAAGAAAGGATATATACAAGAGAATATCAGCTCAAGTATGTGATGTAAAAGATATCAAGGAATCGTCATATTATAATACATATATGGAATTAACCACAGACATAAATGTATCATGATCTTGATATGGCTTTAGCAATTGTTCATGCACAACAAATGGTTGTTCATTAGATGACAACCCATATATGACAATACTACAATTGTCACGCTAAACTCTAAAAATGAATGTCCTTGACCATTTGGTTTTTAAGTTGACAATGAAGAACTTCAATTTCACATCAAACAACCATACTGTCTGATCAGGGAAGAAGGTCTTTCTTCTTATGTGTCTATCATGCCAACACTTGACTTTCTACTTATACATAAGTGAATTGTCGTAGGCAAAATTTCATAATTCCAGCAATCTATTCAAGTCCAACTTCCTACTATTGTCTGCTTTCTCTTAGCCTAAATTGCATACATGGAATGCCCATAAACCAATCTTTAGAGAGACATTCCCAATGGAGACTTATACATTGACCTATAAGCCAATAGAACTGAGTAAAGCATCTTGGACCGGATCTTCCTATATGACGTACAAGTTTCTGAAGTATAGTCTTTATCTCCCTATTTGAAATCTCAGCCAAGCCGTTAGTCTATGGTTGGTAAGGAGACACAACTCTGTGCTCATTGGCGTAGTCATTCGCATGTTCATTGACCTCTTCATCAATGAAATGTCTTCCCCCATCTTAAATGAGTATCTTGGGGACCTGAACCACACAATAATGTGGTCCTTGAGAAAGGAACAAACCATACGACTATCAACGATTCCGGTGGGGATTGACTCCAACCAATGACTAACATAATCCCCAATAAGCAGGATATACTGAAATCCCTAACTAAAAGGAAATGGGCCCATGAAGTTTATGCCCCAAGCATCAAAAACATCTGAAATCTGGATGTATCTCAGGAGTTGGAACTAACGGTACCTCCCATTTTCTGACAATCAGTACAACCTCGAAAATATTCTGTAGCATCCTTAAACAGAGTTACCCACCATAGACCGCTTTGTAGAACCTTAGATGTCGTGCGATTCCATGAACTACACCCATCATACTATAGTTTATAATATTGGTCAAGTACGCTGGTGTATTCCTCTTGTGCAATGCAACTTCTTCAGATACAATATGCACCCTCACGAAATAGGTATGGATCCTCCCACTGGTAAAAATGATCTTAGACAAATATTTGTCTACCTTATGCTTGGGCCAATTATGTGAAACTTTCTTAGAGGCAAGATAGTTCACAACATTAGCATACAATGGGAGTGAGGCCACAAACAAAATGGTCTCGTCTGGAAAGGTCTCTAATGGGAAGTATGATATGCTTAGAGGACAATGCATCTGCGATACTAGAAAGATGGTTTTCCACATCAGTTTTTACTACAAGTTTATCTCAAATCTCTAAATCAAACTCCTAGAGAAGAGCGATCCATCTGATAAGGTGTGGTTTGGCATCCTTCTTCTCCTATTGGTATAGTAGGACAATGTGATCTATGTATAAAATAACATGTTAACCAAGGAGGTAATATCTAAATTTCTCTAATGCAAACACCACTGCAAACCTATCCTTCTCTGTAACTGTGTAATTATGATGTGTTTCATCTAGAGTCTTACTAGCGTAGTGTATAACAACCGGTATTCCATCACTTCTCTACCCTAAAATAGCCCCAACTGTAGAATCTGATGCGTCTGTCATGACCTCAAAGAGGAGAGACCAATCAGGTGGTTGTGGAATAGAGGACTACTAACCACATATTTCATCTTTTGGAAGGCAAGGAGGACTTTCCCATCAACTATAAGTTCACTCTCCTTGCACAGAAGCTCAGTCAAAGCTTTGGCAATCTTTTTGAAGTCCTTGATGAATCGCCGATCACATCAATCTTAGCCGGGCCAACTCTATACCACGTTTGGAGATAATGTGGCGTAGTACAATTCCACTAGTTACCATATTGTGGCCATTCTCGCACGAGAGCTCTATGTTTACCTCATTACAATGATGATGTACTCGGTCTTAATTAGTAAGATATAAATTAAAACTATCCCCATAGACTGAGAAATCATCCACGAAGATCTCAAGGAAACTACCTACCACGTTGACAAAAATGACCTACATACACGTTTGGAATGTAGTGGAGGTGTTACGCAATTCACACGTCATCCGTCTAAATGCGTTTGTGACAAACAAACAAGTAAATTTAGTTTTATCCTAATCTTCAAGAGTGATTGCAACCTAGTTATATCCCGAGTACCCATCCAAGAAACAAAAGAACTCTTTCCCTACCAACTTCTCAATAATCTGATCAATAAGGGTAGTTGAAAGTGATATTTCTTGGTAGATGAATTCATGCACTGGAAATCTAGATAGAAGTGCCTTGAAGTGGGCACACGTGTTGGAATCTCCTCACAACGATCATTTGTCACGATAGTAATCTTGGATTTCTTCAGGACCACATGTAACCGGTTGACTGATAATGGAAATCCGGACTGCGGTTAATTAAGAAACTAGTCAGTGTAGAAGAACCAAACAGATTGGATTCTATCGATAAAAAAATCAGATAAAATTGGAGAGAGAGAGAGAGAGAAAGAATGATGGAAATGAAGTCGGATCACCTATTTTATACTTAAACTATTTCTTTATCTATGTAAGTTTCCTTGGGTCGAACTTGAGGATGCAGAATAAATATATTACAATTTTTGAGAGAATGAGAAAATTAGTTATTTTTATTTCTTCTTGAAAAAGGAAACAAAATACTTCAAACAAGCACAACTTTTGAAAAATCAAAACAAGAAAAATATGCGACGAAATTACGTGAAAAATAACAAGAAACTTTGTTAGGGTGGTTTTGTAACTACCCTAGAAAATTTGATGAAAAACAAAGTCAAAATAAGGTCCGAAATTGCCCTACAGTATAGGGGTAGAAGTGCAAGAAAAATGAAAGAAATTATTGCAATAAGGTCCCGGTCTAGGGACAGAAATGAAAGAAAAATATTATTTTTTGTGTTTAGGTCCCTTTGAGGGGACCTAAATACAAATACTTGAAACTTTAGGAGCATCAGTCGAATTCTCATAAGCCGATGGGCATGAGGCACAGAATTTCCACCATTTCAGAATTAAGGGCTGAGATTAGAACGTCTGCGTAGATCTCAGCTATCCGTGGATGACATGTGTCACACATTTGTGTGCATGGAGACGTTCTAAGTGCTCTTCCCTCTTTTCAACTACGGCGGCGACGCTTTCCTCTTTGATTTATATCTAGCGAATGGCTGCGAGATTCGACCTCATGCAGAGCCAGAGGGGTGATGCCTTCACCCCTCGAGCTCGGTTGTAGAAGAGAAGATGACGAGGACTACTGTGGTGGCCTCGAGACGTCGACAAATGAAGTTCCTATGTGTGAAGGTGTACTGGAGTTGTAAGAGACGTCGACGAATCAAGTTGCATGATTCATCGAAGATGATGCTCCATATGTGTGGTTCGTTGCTCCAACTATAAAGAGGATTTGCAAATGAAGATTTGTATTGATCGATTTCGAATAAAATCAACCAAGAACATGATAGTTTGCAGATCGAATAAAGTGTTTCCAGAAAAAGTTATAACAGTGAAAATGGAAGATAAATGAGGGTGATTTTGAGTGAATTCAAATGAGATTTGAAGGGTGATTTGGGATGCGACTAAGAAGGTGATTGGATGAGTCTAATTACACGCTTAAATGAACTAAGTGTTGCATGCAAATCGAGAAAATAAAAGGAGAAATATGGAGGATGTTACGTGGGAAGGCAAAGTGCATGACTGTGCTCTCTTCGCTCGACAGAGCATCTTTCCTAGAGCTCCACGCGACGACAGTAGTGATACAAGGCCAATGTTGGCCTTGGAACTTCTCCTCCTATCAACCTTTTTCCATGCCCGAGCTTCATATGGAGCTATCACCTCCGGATAAGGGCGGAGAAAGGCTAGGAAGATGGATTGATGACCAGGTTGGTTTATGTGAGTTGGAAGTTCGGGAGAGTTAGTTGTTAATGGTCGAGATTTATGGGTTTTTATAGGATGATCGAAGGGGGATTAGATGGAATCCAAGGGATGGTGTGGATTAGGTAGTTAGGATAGGAGAATGTAAGGTTTAGATTGATTAAAGGGTTAGGATGAAGCAGGTAGAAATTGTTGAAGAGGAGTTGTTAGAACAGAACAAACAACTTGGGTCCTTTGAAGAAGAAGACCCAGGTGCTGACACTTGTCAGCACTTTGTTGGCTGATTTGTTTAAATACCTTAATAATTATAAAATAAATATTAAATAATGTTATTTTAAATAGGTATAAAAATGAGAAGTACAAATAATTAATTTATCTAAATTATGATATAATTAGTTTTTATAGAAAATAAATAAATTATGAAATATAAATATTATATTAATGAATAGGTATCAATACTACTTGATAAATAGATAATTGATTTTTAATTTAATAAATTAATAAATAGTATATTATTTTTATATTGTATTAATTAAATAAGGTTATAAATAGAGTATTTACGTATTTTTGTAGATTTTAATAAATTAATTTCAGTATTTTCATAAATATGTATATAAGTTGTATAGTTCAATTTTACCTATAATTTAGCGTTTTTGATTTATTTAAAATAATAAATAAGCTTCGAAAATTATGAAATAAATAATGGTTAAAATACAAGATCATGAAAATCTTTGAAAATTATAAAATCATTAAAATAGTAAATAATGTGTTTTAGGTAAAGAAAATAGCCCAGAAACCCAGTTCCATTTAGGTCCCAAAACTGACTTTTTGCAAACAAACTCTGACTTTAGTGAAAGCACCTTGATTAATTAGAGAATATTATTTTATGAACTTTAATGGTAAGTATAGTTAAACTAGAGTTCGTGTCAGAAAGTTATGATGTTCGGAGGTTGAGATTTTGACAATTTACAAGTTTGATTTCTTGGCATATATGTAAGATATTATTTTTATTTTATTTTTATATTTTTCTATACATTTTTAGAAATAATTAGGAAAATAATTTGTTCAAAATTATTTATATGAATTAACTAAAAATCATTGAAGTGTTTATATTTATTGGATAAATAATGAAGAGTGTGTAAAGTGTGAAATTAATTTTTTTTTTATTTTCTTTCCTTGTGTCCCCCTACTTATTTGTTTGTCGACCAATCCATGTTGACATGGTCTTGGGGGGTCGGTTATAAATATATATTTCAACTATATTTATTATAAGTTATATTGTACATATATACTTATCTACAATTTGCCTTCTCTTTGTTTTCTTTATTTTTATTCTTTTATTTGATTACATGATTTTGATGCATAAAGGCACATTTTTTTTCATGAGCATGATTTTGTTAAGAGATGAAAATGAATGAAGACCATTCATTTAAGAAGAAAGGCAAGAAAAACCCAGCTATCAAGAAGCTCAAAAAAGGTGGGAGTCAGGCGAAAAATGGTCCTAAGTACGAGAAGGCAAAGAAAGGTCAAAACTTTGTCTCTGTTTGCGATAAGCTGAATTGTACTCTTCCTAGATATACCTGGTGGATTGACTCAGGTTCCACTTGTCACGTGCACCTTGCAGGGCTTCAAAAGCCACAGGACTTTTTTACATGTATTTGTTAAGGGTTTTAAAATAAAATTCAGAAAGAATATTAATGAATCAAGGATTCATCATTGACCCACTTGGAATCCGAAATGGGATAGATAAATCTAGCATCACACCATTTTCTGATCTCTTTCACGACAACATCTATGAGGCATGGATTTAGGCAGCACTGACACTCATAGGAGGGCTTCATGTCATCCTCTAAGTATATGTGATGCAAGCACATAACTGGACTAATACCACGGATATTCGGAATATTCGAGCCTACAACTTTGTGGTTTCTTTCAAGAACCTCTATTGAGAGAGATTCCTCTTCATCGGTCAACTGCAAAATGATGATGACTGGAAACGTTTGGAGGACACTCGCAAAGAAGGCATACTTCAATCTTGAGGGTAAAGCCATTAGCTCAGGTACGGTCTGAATCTGCTCTGTGATAACCTCTACAACAACACTACTAGAAGGTATCTGATCCAAAATATGCCTACTGTCCATAGTGGCGATTGTAGCCTCAACATGTAGAATCTCAGAATGGTCTGCAATGAATGATTTATGCTTTGAGAGGAATGTCTCATTAGGATGTTCAGAATACCCAACAATAATCATAAAACTATCATAAGGAGGTATCTCATCAGTAATATCAAGAAAGTAATGTATCTCATGAATCTCAGAATGTACCTCCGATATCTCAAAATGACCCTTAGAATACATCTGAAACTGTCCATCAACTGATAGCTTAGAATGAACAACAAGGGAACTCAAGATGACTGTTTTTTCCAAAATGTCCTTCTAAGAAAGGAACTCCTGGGTGTCCATGAAATATGTAAAAGATATGTCTCTCAAAACTCTACAAGAAAATCATAGTCCTCAGAATTTGGTGTAACTGGCTCTCTATCATCTATTGTTGCGGCGGTGATGATGGCCTATGATATGGGATCGTATATATCTTCACCTTAACAATTCGTGAGTGAACGATGGTCTCTCCAGTAGCACAATAAATTATCGCTTCAATTGTTCAAAGGAACGATCGACCAAGTGTTATCTGGGTATGGAGTAACGGTGCAAAGTTGTCCATATCCATGACAACAAAATAAACTGGGATCTCATTCCTTGCATCATTACAATAACATCCTCTAAAATTCCTCTTGTCCTCTTGATCGATCTATCAACAAGCTGAAAGATCATCTTGGCGGATCTAATAGGCCCCAACCCAAACTCCTTCAGTAGCGACGATGACATTGGATTAATGGAGGATCCACTATCGAGAAGAGTACGATCAAACTCTTGATCAAAGATATGAAAACAAATTTGAGGTGCTCCCTTATTTTTATTTTTGGATGGGAGCTTTCTAATGGCATGAAGTGTGGCCATGGTCAAGATGTGTTTCTTTATTATCTTCCGTCTCTTCTGCATTGTTTGACACTTTTGAGTACATGCTTCTTTCATTCCTTTTTTACTGCAGGAATGTACTTCGTGGCCTTAGTGAGTGGCATCTCTAAACAGATATTTTGAAGGACCTCTACCACTCAAGGATCAGATAGTGTTGTTTTTAACTTTGGGATTTTTCTGTTTTTATTAAAAGCAGAAGGAAATGTCATAGAATCATGAGAAATATCAAACTGCTCATTTCTCTTATTCAAAATAGAGTCATCATGTAGTTGTGGATAATCATATTCGGTTTGTACAATGTTATCCACTACAGTAATATAAGGACTAAAAGGAATAACATGACAACCTACTTGGTCTGCTGGTGTGGAATAAGACTCCACAACGGATGTGTTCTCCCCTGTGGCTGACTCGGCACTGCATCTTTCTTTATTATCTTTTTGTATTTTTTCTGAATAATGATGGTAAAGAAGGTGGTGGTAATGGTCAATAATAAGATGGTGAAACTCCAAGATCTGGCTCTGCTACGATGGATCACTACTCCACTAGTGAAGAAGATAAAATCGGTAAAGGTATCTTAATAGATCTCCCCTATCCCAACTACTGTGTGGGCAGCTGTAATCTCCTATCGCTCATAAGATGAATAACGTGGGCTAAACAAGTAAAATCATGTGCCATACTTACCTCGGGAGTTGGTGGATCATGATCTACCTGCTCCTTGCATCTGAAATTATCGGGGTTGTCTTAAACCTAGGCTGGAATCAATATCTTATTGGTTGTCTGATCGTCATGCCGTTGAGTCAAATCATTAATATTGTTTATCAGCAGTGCAAACAGCTCAAGTGCAGGATTCACCGAAGGTGTCTCTGGATGCTCAATGACAGAATTTCACTGAGACTAATAATATGGAGGTAGTGCTGTTGATAATAAGGAGGAATAGACAAGAACTCGATCTTCGATCGACCAAACCTCAGTTGATCTCCACTCAAATTGGTGTCCTTGAGTAGCTACACATTCCTGCTGGGCTTCTCTCTCAATCTAGTAGCTCCATGTTTCTCGACATGGATAAATGCGATCTGGATGTCAGAAAATGCACAACACCAGATGGACCTCCAGGTGTTGATTCTCTCTCCTAGATGAGTTCCTGGACCCTGCAAAAGACTTGACGCTCGGAGTAGCATCTCGACTATCTTTATTATTAAAAAGATAGGATAAGGTGAAGGGATAATGATATCCAATAAAGATGGATCGATGGAGATCGAAACTCAGATCTGGAGTGATCTGAGGGGTTTCAGATGTAGAGGATGATGGAGGAAGGTCGTGCGAAGATGAAGGTCAGGACAGGTGTACATGGAAGTGATCGGAGAGCCCCGATCTTGCATATCGGAGCAGGAGTAGTTGATGATCAAATCTATCTTAAAATATAGAAACCAAATATTTTTGAAAACATGAAATCGGAGAAAAAATATCATACGTTATCCAATGATGAATATTGTGGGTCATCACCTCGATCTACTATTGGAACAAAGAAGCTCCAATGTTGGCGAAGAAAGTCTGGCGACGTAGCAGGATCACACCTTTAAGTGTCTCACACGTACTCCCTATCGAAGAGGAGAAACCATGTCACTATACCTCACTCCAAAAGCCAATCTCAGGTTTGGAATTGCTCAAAAGAACGGATCAAACCCAAGAAAATGGATAACTCGAAGTATTTATGTGATGGAGTCCGGTAAAGTTTGCAATTTGAAATGCAAGAGGATCGAGGTGAGATCGATGGAGTCAAAGGTCTTGTACGAGAGTATAATTGTTAGGCTGAAAATTAGGAGAAGAAGGTGGGAAAAGTTAATTAGCAATGCGTGCGAGGAAATAAGGAGAAGAGCAGTTGCCAAGCAAAAAATGCGGAGAAGGCATTGGAATGGAGAGTTGACTTGGGTCAACAGACACATGCTCAACCAATCAGGGCTCAGCCAATCTGGAGGCGCGAAGACAAATTAGGCTACATGACAAACTGGGAAGAAAAATAAGAAACAAGTGGAAATAAAATAGAAAATGAATGTAAAGATAAAATGTTAGTTATTTAATTAACTTATTTTCGGTGATTTTTAATTAATTCAATAACTTATATACATTGGTTAAAATAAATAAAATGTGTTATTTACAATTATATATACCTATATAAAACACTTGATTTTTAAACTATTATTTATACAAATATATACATAATTTAATAATTTAATAATTTACAATACTTTACAAGGATTATAATTATATCTTTATTTTATTATGTGAATTAATTTATTAGGGTTAATAAATAGTAGTATCTTGCACTATACATAGAGATACATGTACAATATATACGAATTTTTTATTTTTTTTATTTTTTTTGTGATTTTCATTGTTATTTTATATAAGTTAAATACAATATTTTCAACTAGATAAAAATACATTATATGCAAAAAAAGAAAATATATATTTACAAATATTGTACAAATAAGGGAAAAGGGAGCCTACACCCATGTGTAGGTAACTTTCCTACACCCACCTCTTTTTCCCTCAAAGTTTTTTATTTTTTAGAATTAGTTTCTTGGGGAATTTAGATCACAATATATCATCATGTCGTCATTAAAATTTCAACTTATTTCGAGACTTCTAACTTTTCCATCATGACAGTCAAATTTCAACGGTCTGAGATTTGCTGAAATCGACCCCTTCCGATGGAGCTGTTAGGAATGTCTGTTTTACATGAAATTTGAAACACATATTTCATTTAATATTCTAAGTAAATCCCCCAAAGATCCATTTCAAAAAAAATCAAAAAAAATAAAAAACAAGATGTGGGTGTAGGTAAGTTACCTACACATGGGTGTAGGCTCCCCAATCCCTACAAATAATATACAATGGTATAATATACAATAGTACACCAAAAAGCCATATTTCCACCCTAACTCCAATTGTTATGAAACGATTTCATTTTAAGGATTTTTTAATTTGGAGTACGATGAAAGTGAGGTTGATTAATTTTGTGTTTTGGTGGAGAAGATATCGAACTAAGAATTTGAGCTTTATAGATTTGTTAGAATGTTGTGATTTACATAATGGACATTAATTGTTCTTGCAACTATTTTTATTATTTACAAAAAAATTTTATGTAAAATTTTCATGAAGAAAACAATATTATGTGGAGTGAGTTTGGATATAAATACAATAGTGTAAAGAATATGTATTATATACAGTAATATACAAGTGATGAATATACACACATGCATAGTGATTTTCTAAATATTAGGGATTACCTCCCCCTACTTTATTCTTTATCGATCAGGTCAAGTCTTGACCTAATCTTGGCGTTAGAGTCAGCCTATATCTATTACATATATACAATCTTTGATTTTCTATTTATCCTTTATTTCTTTATTTATTTATTTTAGGTTAAAATAGTACTAAATATACAATATTTACAAAAAAGCTAATGTTAGTAAAGATGAGATTAATTAATATTTACATGTGTTTTATAAGCGATTTTAAGCTAAAATAAATGAATAAAGAAGATGAAATGCAGATTCATCAGTCAACTACCCCTTTTCATTCCTCTATATCACAATAACAACCGACCCGTCTTCTTTGCATATTTTCCCTACACATCCCCTTCATCGTTCTCACTTAATCTCCCCATCCAAATAAAGTTAGATAATCAAATTACCATGACTGAATAAGATTCACATATTTTTGTCCTCGGTCTAAGTGCCTCACATTTTTGAATTTCACGTGTCACCTACTCTTATAAATTAAGATATATGTTCCATTTTCAATCTGATCCATTTCTCACCAATTTTGTATATGAGATTGGCTTCCGGAGAGCACCTGAGATGATACCTGAGGTTCTTCACGATGGGGACAACATGAAATTGCTAGGAAGATGTAATCTGATCGTCGTTGCAGCTACTCTGGTAAGCTCAGTTTCTTCGACCATTCAGTACCAGATAGAGGCCACAGCCACATTCTTTTCATCCTAGTTAAATGTATATCATTTTCACTTTAAATTTTCCATTAAATTCTGTTATTTTCATTTGATTATGTTATAGATCAGTAACCTGTAGCTCTGCCTCCGATCAATCAGATCGAAGGTCATTTCCTAGTGTTTATTCATTCCGATCATCACATTTTCACCCCCAGCCTTTTCTTAATCTTCTCCACATATATGGAACCCATCCTTCTTGGATCTGAATAACTGATCTCTTCTCTTCCACCTTGTCGGAGTTCGATCCACTCCCTTCATTCCCCTTTGTTTATGGCTAGTAATGATGGTCAGAGCTCCACCTCTGAGCATAGAATAATATTTAGAGGTATAGGTATGAATTCCATAGCTAATTGAGTACATAGGAGTTGACGAACACTAGCTTCAAAGGTTGAGCTTTAGGTCACCGATCAGCAGGACCCAGACATATTTCCCACCTTAATTTAAAGCGAAAGCACTGTAGGCTTCTTCTGAAGCTATTAGTGACCTGATCTGAAATTATTCCAAATATCATTCCCTGATTTGAAATGAGGAATAATTGATTTGCATAATAGGTCCCTTTGTACAATTAGTTTTATGGACCATGGCCATCTTAATGATCATATAGTTGTTGATTCAAATGATGAATCATAGAGGTTGGTGCTTGAATGATATATAAAGAGTTAGATTGAGGACTCACCAAGCACCGTCAAGTGATTATTAAGAGATGATCACATCCCTGAGAAGAAGTAGTCAATTCTTCTCTAAAGGCTAATTTCTAACCGACCTCTTAATGCCCGTCCTCTACATAACAATAGAGATTCGAAGGTGTTAGATAATTTAGATCAAAGATTTGACTTAACGAGATCAAGATAACCAAAAGCTATGACATATACTTTTACAATATAGGTATGCATCCTCTAGTTGGAGATATATGAGTTACTATATGTTTGAGTATGTATATTTGGCAGACCGATTGGTTCATTATCTAATGACAGTTCCATTCTGAGGGAGTGATGAAACTAGTTTGGATTTTAGTGACTCCTCTCAGTAGAGAAGTAATATGATCTCAATCTAATTGTTAAATATTGATCTGAATATGATTCAAATGCAATGAGAAGATTAGATTTATGGCTTTGATTTTATAAACCATTTATGAGAGATCCACTTGATCCAGATATGATCTCAATATCCAAGTCACTATATATGGAACGCACAATCACACTATCCTTAACTCCAAGTATCCATGGAGAAAGTGCATTATTCTCAAAAGAATTCAAGGATAATTTCAATGGTGATAATGTGTCTATGCATTGAGGGAATTGATAGTTAATTGTGATTTAATTATAACATATAATATGAATTTGATTCATATTATTTGAAAATATAAGAAGAGTTATCTAAGATAATTAATATGATTTAATTATCAAAGGTGTGAATAATGTGATTGTTATTCATATTATTTGGGCACATGATAATGGACATCCAAGATAATTAAATATGATTTAATTATGGAGGATATGAGAAATATGGATATCACTATCAATATTATTCATAAATATATTATAAATGAGGTTTAAAATCTATTATAGAGAGTTAATTATAAATAAGATTTATGAATTAAATGTTAATGTGAATTGGATTCACATTGTACAATTAATTGTAAATGTAGTTTACATTTTATTAGGTGGTTGAATTTGATTCATAACTATAAACGGTTTTTGTTTTCAATTATCAAAAATAATTCATAATCATTATTTGGTGATATTTTATTGACAAAAGATTCCATGAAATAAGACTTAGTGTAAAGAGATTACATTAGGATTGAAGTGAGATCTTCTCTATACAATCGAGGTGGTTCTCCACCATGTATAAGGGGAATGAGGCTATCTCCCTCCCCCTTACATTGAAGGAGGCTCTCTAGTCATGTTTCATCTAGGATGGTTTTGTTTTAATTTAATCTAAATATGTTATGATTATTTACAACATATTTAGTTTCTTTTAAATTAAATTAATTGTTGTTGTAAATTTTTATAACAATATATCAAATATTGATTTTAATTAGGAGTGCATGTCCACCATCCAAATTAGTATTAAAGAAAGGGTAGACCTATCCTTTTCTTTTACACATTAAGAATATGAGAAAACTCTTTCTCTCTCTCTCTCTCTCATGGCTTCAACTCTCTCTCTTTCTCAATAATATGACTATCCATATTATTAACCTAGAGATCCGCGTATCTCCCGCATTACCGTTATGCTGTCGAATCATCTACTCATGGATCTCCGTCTTCTTCGGTGCACCTTTCTTGTGAAGGAGACATTGGACTTCATGAGATGAAATTAAGAGATTCGTTGCTCGGATCATCAACTTGGACTGTGGACAGCATGCTACTCATCTTCGTTCCCGCAAGTGCGATCTACGACGGATCAAACTTGAGATAGGAGAATCTCCTACTTTAGAGATTAGCGATAGCAACCACACTTCAAGCAGTATTTCTTAAACAAATTTGTGATCTTGATGAAATGTTTAGAGAAGTTTTCTCAAAACATATTTTACATGTTTAAAATTTTTCCAAATCCTGTTGTCCTGAGCAACTAGTATGACTAGTCGTTCCCAATCGCATATGATGCAATCTTAAAGCTTATGTGATGCACTTAAATAATTTCACATAACTTTTAAGTGGTATCAGAGCCACAGGTCGGAGGGTTCGGATATGATCCATAAACCTAGGATGCCATGAGCATTCTTGGTTCTGCGAATTTTCATTGCATTTTGGTCCCATGATCCTGTTTTGTGTATTCTTTTTTCCCTATTTAAGTGCCATAAAATGCTATTTTATCACTTGGATTTTGTTCTCCAACTTACTATCAAACCGTAGGACTTGAGTTTGTATGATTTGAAATCTGTTTGCTCAAGTTATGATCATTTTAGTGGACATGTGTCCATTGTTACGTGAATGATGGTTTTGAATGTAATCAAGAGATAATATGTTTATAAACATCTTTAAAAGTAGGTCTATCACTTGAATTCGGTTGAAAATCAAATTAACAAACCAAAAAAATTTAGTTTGCATAATTTGGAGATTATTAGTCTGAGAATTGTTAGTTTTGGTAAACAAGTATTATTGCTGGGAATTTAATTGAATAAGAAACTTGTGATTGCCATTCAATTGATTCATGAAAATTAATGTTTAATCTCCTGGAATAATTAGTTGTTAAAGATTTTTGAAATCTTTAATAAAGATAATTATTTTTGAATGAATATAACCAACATGATAAGATAATTGATCTAGATCAACTTGGTTATAACGAGCTTTCCATCAAACATTGCTGCTTTAATAAGATTGGGGATTTGTTTAGAAAATCTCCGTATAATATTAATAAAAAATTTTTTCATAAATATTATATGGTATAACTTCAGTTGAAATGCTAAATATCGTCTGAAATACAAAATGATCGGATCACATTATTCTGACCTAAGGCGGATATGGTGTCTAGTCTGAGATTGTTGGGATAACAGGTTGCTTAATGAGGGGTCTGTCCCACATCATTTTCGTACTGTCCCTGACAATGGGAAAGGAAAGGATAACACTGTAAATGATCATGATGTATTTTTCTAATTATTAAATTTTGAATAATATGTATTTTGAGATTATACCATCCTTCTAGTAATAATCAAGATTGTTTGTTGGATAAAGACTGGATCACTAATTTAATATGATCAAATTAATTATCCCATAATTATCACTATCTATATTTATATATAGCTATGATTTTCATTGGAAGAATTAATCATAAGAATATGATTCATTATAATTAATTGAAGTTTGAATGAGATATGAAGAATCATATAAATGACATCCATTGTCTCCCGTAAATGCAAAGGGTTTAGTCATCATGGATTATATGCTGGAGATGCATGTCCGAAGTGACCGCTCATGTATATAAGCACACATTGATTGTGTTCTTTTCTTCTTGAAAGAGTATGGATGTATGTGTAGTGACCCCAATATCAATTCCTCATACTATGTTTGCCATATTGAATTGCAGACATCGAGTTCTAATCCTGTTGATGGCTGGTTCAATTAATGATGCATCAACATCACCTCAAGGGTGGTGGACTCATGTGTTAAAGATCGAATTGGGAAACGCAAGTTGGACATTCATGGCGGAATGAGTTCCCTCTTCGTTTTATCTGAGTTATAGTTTCTCATATTTTTTGTATGTAACAAATGTAAGAAAGGAGATCCCAGATCTTGCTTGAGTTATAATGGTAAGTATGTATCATACTTTGAAAATGATAAGCGAATGAACTTTCATAGTTAACAAGGCAAGACAACTTTGATATAAAATTCCTTAATCAAAATAAAATATGTATTATGCAAATATTTCATATTTCAAATATCCTACATTGAACCCACTCAAAACTATACTCAATAATAACTAGTAAAATATCATGGATTGGATCTATGATCAAGATATTGTACTTGCAGTTGGACATATAATCTATGTGGTTGCAAGGTGCAAGTTTCCTCATAATAATGGGGAATAATAATTAATAGACACTAGGACAACAACCTTTGGTTTTTATGTCTCGAAGTATCATGTCGATGATGATTGTAATTATCGAGAATCCTTATAAAACCAAGGAAGATGTCTTGGCATACATATGTGCTCTCAACATTTAATAATGAATGACATGTTTCACTGCATTATGTAGATTGGTGGCTAGATAATAGAACATGTACTCAATATGTTTGAATACCTACCTAAACCAAAGTCTTTAAGAATTAAGATGGATGGAGATATGATGAATTTCATTATTATACTAACTCAAGTCTTTTATAAAGCTTCAAAATATTCTTATTGTATGAATATGATGATTCATGTATAAATGTTGAAATACTCTTATATTGAAGTCCCTTGAGGACATGATCAATTTAAGAGATCCCTCATCTTAAACAAATGTTGTTTATGGATAGAGGGAGCATAGTGGAAGCATGGGTAGGACCCAAGTAAGATGGAAAGTCAAAGATTTGACTGTACTTCTGTGACTTCGATACATATGTCATCCAAAAGAGTTGGATGACTTCTAATACTGCAACAAGTTGATGTACTGATAGTATGACTATATAGACTCTCTAACATCCTTAGAGAAGGACTCAGATAGTGTATCTTAATATTATATATATTCATTTTATCATTGATATCAACTTACTTTTTACAAAGGATCAATGTATAATAATTGTATCTCGCTCTTCTAATAACACTTGCAATTTGTTACATATGTTTTTAAGACTAGAAAATTTTATCTTAAGTTTAATAGTCATCCACATAGATGTTGATGCAATTGTTGCAACAATGTCCATTGGATAGATAGACTACATATTTTAAGTGGGAGAGCCCTTTGTCTTAGAGAATGTCTCTATGACCTATATATTGGAATATATTCATTATTTATTTCTAAAAGTTGGAAAGAAACATGTATTCTGTAGTAGACCCATCATAAATAGTTATTATAGATATATTTCATGTAGTAAAATAATATCTAGAGGACATTTCTAAATTAGAAAAATAATGAATTGTTCATTAATATTTCTAAATATTGAAAATTTAAACCATGAAAGGATCAATAGGAGGATGAAGATCATTTGACAATGATCTGGCATCAAGCCTTTGACATATGTCTGTTAATGAGATCAATAGACTAGTATGAGATGAAACTTTAGACTGTCTGAAATTTCAAATCTTACATACATGTGAATATTATATTCAAAGTAAAAATATCCAATGCATCCTTATCTGAGAATGTTGTTAGATGCCAAGGTATTCAAGATCTCAAGCATATTGATGTATGTGAATCATCCATATAATAATAAACATTAATGACATGCGATTTATTGTGATTATTTGTGATATGAGATTTCTTCCCTTCACCTTTAAACGTTTGAAATGTTCAAAGATTCCAATTTTTGTTTTAGAACCAAATTTTTATGGAAGATGAAATGAATTTGATCTTACCAAGGTTGTAAGTACCTATTAGATGAAGTTAAAGAATACATTATGGAGAAAGGAATATAATTCCTTTGTCACTCTTCCTAATACACGTAAACTAAATAGAGTTGTAGGGAGATACAATTAGATTTTGTGTGACATTATTTAATCAATGATGAATATTAGCATAATTGCCTCTTAGTTTCCAATTATATATGTAGTAGAGACTACTATATATATCCTCAATAAGATTCCATGCAAATCTGAACCTGAAAACCCGCATAAGTTGTCCTTTCGAAACTAACATTATGTTGGACATTTGAGGATTTAGGGTTACTTAGGCCATAACCATATCATAGATGCAAGAATGTTGGAATCTAGCACTAAAGACTATTACTTCATTAGGAAAATAAAGGATGGTATTGAATACCTACTTTAGACCTTGAGATTTTTAAAAGATTTCATCTATATGGATATGAATCTCAGATGATGACTTTCTTGAGAATCAAGATGAAAATGAAGTAAAAGAACTCATCTAATCTTGAGAAGATAATGAGGATACTGAAATAAGAAACTTAAAGGATAATCAAAGATGAAACACTCATACCTCTTCAAATTAGATTGAGAGTGGTGAAACCACCTAATGGGTATGAATTTCATGGGGCATTTAAGTCTGACAATAATCTGACTTCATATGACGATGCTTCTAAGGATCAGGACATGAAGAGATTGATGTTACCAATAAAGTCTAAAGTAGACTTCATAAACAAGTGTTGTATATGGACCCTCGAGGATCTACCTATAAGGGTAAAACCTATTTGTTATAAATGGATTTTCAAGGGAAAGAGGGAAGCTGATAAGAAGGTAGAGACCTTCATAGAACGACTCAAAACCACAAAAGACACATGAATAGAAGACATCGCTTGTGACGACACTTGATCTTTAGTGGCCATGCTTAAACCCATTAGAATATTGCTAACTATAGCTACACAACTTTACAGTGAAAACTAAATAATGGAAGTCAAGATTGCATTCCTCTTTGAATACATCATCGAGGACATTCATATGAAGTGGCCCCAGGGCTTCATAATTGTGGAAGGCAAGACAAGTAATATAGAAGAACTCCATCTATGGACTCAAATAAGCATCTCGTAGTTAGAACACAATATTTGATGAAATTATAAATGTTGTGATTTGAAATAGAATCTTGATGAGCCACATGAAGCCTAGTGGGAGTGACAGTGTTTTCATTGTGCTAAAAGTTGATAAAATCCTAAGGGAATTTTACAGCCATAACCCTGAGTAATTCTGCAATTACAAACATAACCTTGTATAATCGTGAATTACACAACCAACCCTCTATAGTCAGTCTGTCTCACACCCATAACCCTCCATTAGTTTTTCTGTTAACCCAACCATGTCATTGGGTTAATTTAACCAATGATCTATCCAATTGATTTAAAAAAAATAAGAAAAAACTAGTGGCAATGGCATGTCCAGGTAAGAAGTGGTGGTGGCCTGGGCGCATGGAGGAGCGCTTCTAGGGAGGGGTAGGGCTCGCAACAAGGATGGCCTGTAGGGGTGGGTTCGCAAGCTGGAGGAGCTTGCAGGGGTGAGGTTCAGAGGATAGGAGGGGCTTGCAGGCACGTGAGTGGGGGGGGGGACTGTGCTTCAAGGCAGGAGGCGGTGGCCGATGGTAGGGAGGGGCAGTCGTAAACGCAAGGTTGGGGAGGACTGGGCTGCCCAGGAGGGGGTGGGCTAGATGGTGGGTAGGTCGGGGGAGGGAGGGGGTAGTGGTCTCGATGGGAGAGGGTTGGTGGCCTAGGTTTCCTGGGGGCGCTGGATAAGGGAGAGTGGGCAGGGGGTTAGGGGAGATCAGGGCTTGGTGTTCCATGGTTTTATGTCTGGGCTAGAGGGTGGGTGGCGCAGAGGTCAGGGCTTGGTGTTCCAATGTTCTCTGCCTGGGCTAGAGTACGGGATGGGGATCGGTGGAGGTTAGGGGTATCCTAGGATAGACTTCTCAGCCTAGGCTAGAGGGTGGACGGGGGGTCGGGGGAGGTTGGTGGTAGCCCAGTATCGGCTTCTCTGCATGGGCTTGAGGGTGAGTTTGGGTCCAACCTACTCTGGAGGGGGGGTCGAGTGATGTTGTGGTTGGACTGGGCTGGAGGAGGTGGGAAACTTGGTGTTCAGCGGGGGCGAGGGGATTGGATGGAGGAAGGAGAGGAGGAGGAGGTCAACGAAGGCGGGGGGTCGCAGGGAGAAGGTGGTGCTTGACGGGGAGGAAGGGGAGGAGTAGGTGGTCTACGGGGAGGAGGAGGGTAGGACGAAGAGGTGGTTGTCGGTGAAAAGGAAGAGGGGAAGAGGAGGTGAAGGAGGAATGAGGTAGGAGAGGGGAGTGCACAATTTGTAAATAATAGAACTTAAAGGGTAAAAAATGTAAAATGTTTGACGGATACCATCATAGTTAACAGAATATTAGATGGAAGTTAACTTGGGGGTTATGGGAAAAAGAGTTATGGCTATTGAGGGTTCTGGATGTAATTAACCATTACACAGGGTTATGATTGTAATTACAGAGTAAATCAGAGTTATGGATGTAAAAATCCCAATTCCTAATCATTTAGAATAATATAATGATGATAATAAGAGTTTTATAGTCCGGTTGTTCCATACCTTGAGTTAAGATCTCAGGGAATCCTTTTATATCTTAGTTTTGAAGATTTCAGAAGTAAAGAGAAGATGGTATTGAGAACGTCACATTAGGGGTACACCTTGGACATATTCCATTTTTGGGAAAACACCAAGGATGGCTTCCTTCCCTTAGGATATGCTACTAACCTATCTGAAGGGATAGCACCTCAAAGATTTAAGGAAGTAAATGCTAAAACTGCTTACGCCTGTGCATTAGTTATGAGAAGCCTCATGTATGACATGTCTGCCACGAAGTGGGAGTAGTAAATTGTTAATAATCCTACTGTGGAGATAAAACACTTATTTGCAGTAATAGAACACCTTCATAGAGGACAATACTTTTGAAATAGTGATCTCAGAGTCTTCTCTTCAAGAACTTAAGACTTTATAGATAGTAATCTAAAAAGGTCTTAACTACAGATGCCTCATAAGACTTAAGACTAGGTCTTAGCCTTAGGAGATAGAGATATCTGAGAATAAGGGTTTTTTGATAACGATAATTGAAATTACATAGTGGTTATAATGATTATTGAGTTTACTGTCAAACATGCTATACCTGCTTAACAAGAATAAATATTGGTTGTATAAGATGCAAAATTCACATTGGATGTAACCACTATTACAAGGAGATATAGAAGAACTGTAAATGGGCTTGGCATAGTCTATCAATAACAAAGTGATTAATCAGCTTACCAAGATATTTTTCTAAATAGCTCATGATTCAACTAGAGTGTGGGTTTAAAATATTACCCCATTAATAGCTCTTTGGGCAAGTGGGAGATTGTTGGACATGTGATCTCACGATGAGCCATTATGCAATAAATGTTATTCCAAATATCATTCACTAATTTGAAATGAATAATAAATAATTTTCATAATAGATCCCTTAGTACAATTAGGGTTATGTACCATGGCCATTTTAATGATCACACAATTGTTGATTCAAATGTTAAAGTATAGAGGTTGGTGCTTGGATGATATCAAAAGAGTTAGATTGTGGACCCATCAAGCAACGTCAAGTGATTATTACGAGAGGATCCCTAGCCTGAGAAGAAGATGGCAATTCTTCTCTAAAGGCTAAAATCTAACCGACATCTTCATTTCGGTCCTCTACATAAGAATAGAAATTCAAAGGTGTTATATAAGTTAGATCAAACATTTCTCTTAGCGAGATCGAGATAACCAAGACCTATGTCATATACTATCATGATATATGCACGTATCCTCTGATCGATGATAGATGTGTTACTGTATGTTTGCGTATTTATATTTGGAAGACCAACAAGCTGATGATCTAATCAAGGTATATACACCGGCAAGCTAGTATGCATACAAGGGCATATGAATAATACGATCTCTTAAAGAGATCATACAGGTTCATTACTGCTGAAAGACATGAGCTATCTCATGAGATATTGGGATCAAATTCCATGCATGGTCATCTTGCTTTGGAAGCTTGACTGAATTTGTAGGTATGATATATACTTTTGGATAGTTTATGATAAACAGCTATGTATGATATATTCTTTTGTAAAGAATATGATCGATGCCAACTCCCAATGATTAAATGAGAAACTTAATGATGAAACCCAAAAGAAGACAGTGTAAAATTGATCTATATCTTCAAGTTCATTCGAGGTCTTCCAATATGAAGGATGTATAGGTATAAGGAATACTCAAGGGTGATGTGATCATAAATGATTGTATAACTGTGACACTTCCATTCCTAGGGAGTGATGAAACAAATTTAGATTTAGTAACGACTCTCAATAGAGTAGTAATATGATCTTAGTCCAAATGTTGGACATTGATCTGAATGTGATTCAGATGCAATGAGAAGATTAGATTTACGGCTTTAATTTAGCAAACATCTTTGAGAGGTCCCCTTGATTTTGAATTGAGATCTGATCTCAATATCCAAGTCACTATACATGGAACGTACAATCATCCTATCCTTATCTCTAAGTATCCACGGAGAAAGCACATTATTCCTGAAAGATTTCAAGGGTAATTTTATTGTTGATAATGTATCTAAGTATTGAGGAAAATTGACAGTTAAATGTGATTTAATTATCATGAATAATATCAATTTAATTCATATTACTTATACATGTAAGAAGAGTTATCTAAGATAATGAAATATGATTTAATTTTCAAATACATAAATAACGTAATCGTGATTCATATTATTTGGGCGCATGAGAATGGGCATTTAAGATAATCAAATATGATTTAATTATAAAGGATATTAATAATATGAATATCACTATCCATATTAATGATAAATATATTATAAAGTAATTTGTAATATATTAGAAAGAGTTATTCGTAAAATAAGATTTACGAATTAAATAATTATATGATTTGGATTCACATTACACAATTAATTGTAAATATAATTTACATTTTATTGGGTGGTTGAATTTAATTCATAATTGTTATTGTTTTTTTTTCAATTATCACAAAGAATATACAATATTTTTTTGATTATATTTCGTTGACAAAAGATTCCATGAAATAAGACTTAGTGTAATGATATTACATTAAGATTGGAGATAGATTTTCTCTATCCAATCAAGGCAGTCGTCCATCAAATGGAGGCAACCTCCTTCCCCCTTACATGGAAGGAGGCTCTCTAGTCCTATTTAATTTGGAAAGTTTTTTAATTAATTGAATCTATTATTTCTTTTTAATTAAATTTATTGTTGTTGTAAACTTTTACAACAAAATCTCAACCATAGATTTGAATTATGAATGCATTTCTAACATCCAATTCAGTATAAAAGAAAGAGTAGACCTCGCATTTTCTTTTACACATTAACAATACAACTCTCTCTCTCTCTATCTCTCATGGCCATACACACACTCTCTCTCTTTCTCTTTAATATGGTTGTCTATTTTATCGACCTAGAGGTCCTCGTATCTGTCGTGTCGTTGTTATGATGTCATATCGTCTACTCATGGATTTCTATCTTCTTCTATACACCTTTCTCATGAAGGAGACGTCGAATTTCATGAGATGAAATAAAGAGTTTCGTTACTCAGACCATAAACTTGGATTGCCGGAAGCTCCTGCTTCATCCTCGTGCCTACAAGTGCGATCTACGTCAGATCAGACCTGAGATAGGAGAATTCTTACTTTAGAGATTAGCATTCGCAACCAAGCTTCATGAGGTATTCCATGAACTAGTTTGTGATCTTGATGATATGTTTTGAGATGTACTCTCGAAACATGTGTTTTTAAAATACCACTGCACCGACTAACTAGTAATACTAGTCTCTCACGATCACATATGATGCGACTTCATGCTTTCATGATGCGCTTAAGTTTTTTCATGTAACCTTCAATCTGAGCATTAAGAGAGATCAAGAAGATTGAATCAACTCTAGAGTCTGCTTCATCAGCGTTCTTCCATGCTATCTCTGAGTCGTCGTATCAAGAATGGGTGCCCCATTTTTGCGCCCATATTAGAGCCATCAGATATGATCTTCAGCAACCAATCCAGACCATATAGTTTGCACGTGTGGTGCATGCTGAACGATATGGGAGAATCCTTAAGTGCATCACGAAAGTGTGTGGATCACATCATATACGATCGAGAGCGACTAGCCGCACTAGTTGCTTGATGCAGCGTAATTTATAATAATTAAACGTTGAAACTACATGATCCGAGAATACTTCTCAGATCATTCCATCTAAATGACATACTAGATAAAGGAATGTCTCTTGTAGTGAGGTTGTGATCGAGTCTCCAAGGAAAGAGACCTCTCATCTCAAGTTCGATCTGTCAGAGGCGACCCTTACGAGCACGGAGATGAAGAGTGTGCTTCTCGCAATCTAGGTAGCTGATCCAAGCGATGGATCTCCTGATCTCATCTCAGGATATCGAACGTCTTCTTTACAAGAGAAGTTCACCAAAGAAGATGGACATCCAAGAGCAGTCGAGGCGATAGCACAATGACGATGCGATGGTGGCAACGATCTTCTCTCCAGGGTTAGAGTAGATGACGACTCATGGAAGAGAGAGACGGGTAGCATGAGAATGAGGGGGAGAGAGAGAGAGAGCTATTGATGTTGTCACAAGAAGGGCAACTGTTGCCTCTTCTTATATAGTATTTTGGGAGTCCATGGATCTCAATGCATGGATAGCACAAAATCAATGGATGAGATTGATTTGTGTTTCTTTCAATGGCCATGATCTCAATGTAATATTAAAACAACAATTAATTTCAATTTAATTAAATATGTATTGAATAATAAAATTAAATTAATTGTAAATTTGATTAATCAATCTTGGAGATAATTAGAAGGAGATTGCCCTCATCCCTAAAGGGGGGGATGGCCACCCACTCCTTTCAGGTTCTTGGTGGCCATCCACCTACTTGAATTGGAAGGAAGCAATCTTCTTCCAATTAATGAGATTACATTATCTCTAGAATTCTCCAATATTTACAACATCACTTGTTGTCAATTATCACACAAAATAATTCATAATTATCTTGTGAATATTGCAATCATGCCATTGGAAATTTGTGAATCACATTCACAACACAAAATCAAATGTAAATTGTATTTCAATTAATTATCCAATGTGAATCCAATTTACATCAATAATTAATAAACTACTATAAACTACAAAAGGATCTCTCTAATACATTATAAATCATGTTTATAATATATATATATATATGAAAAATTGAATAATGCTATCCACATTATTCTTCTTAATAATATAAATCACATTTAATTGTATTGGATCATTATTCTCATGCATTTAAACAATATGAATGAAATTCACATTATTCATGATAATTAGATCATATTTAATTATCCATTTCTCAATACTTGGATTTAATTCAATAATGGAATTATTCTTGAACTCTTTCAAGAATAATGCGTTTTCTCTGCAGATACTTGGAGATAAGGATAGGGTGATTGTACTTTCCAATTATAGTGACTTGGATATTGAGATCACATAGCAAACCAGATCTTATGGATCGTTCATAGATGCTTGATTAAGTCAAGGCTTTAAATCTAATCTTCTCATTGCAGTTGAATAACATCCATATCAATATCCAAAATTATACCAAGATCATGTTACTTCTCTACTTAGAGGAGTCACTAAAATCCAGATTTGTTTCATTACTCCCTCAAATGGAAGCGTCATGGTTATACAATCGTTTATGATCACATCACTGTCAGGTATTCCTAATACTTGTACATCATGCATACTTGAAAACTTATAATAAACCTGTAGATATAGATCAATTTCACCGTCATCTTCAGGGTTACATTATCAAGTTTCTCATTCAGTCATTGGGAGTTGGCATCGATCATATACATCAAAAAGCATATATCACACCTTCAAAATCTTATCATGCGTCCAAAGTACAACGAATATGCATGGAATTCGATGGATCCCAATATCTCATAAATGAGCACATGTCTTCCAATTCACAAATGAACTTGTATGATCCCTTTGAGAGATCGTATTACTCATATGCCCTCTTTTGCACACCATCTCGTCGGTGTATAGTCCTTTAATAAGAGATCAATCTATTGGTCTGCCAAATGTACATACTTAGACATATAGCAACACATCTTTCTCCTGTAATAAATTGTGTGCCTATTGCTGGACATGCGAGTCCACGGCGAGCCATTATGCAATAAAAGTTATTGCAAATATCATTCCCTGATCTGAAATAAAGAATACATAATTTGCATAATAGGTCCCTTGGTACAATTAGAGTTATATACCATGGCCATCTTGATTATCAAACAACTGTTGATTCAAATATTGAATCATAGAGTCTGGTGCTTGGATAAACATCTAAAGAGTTAGATTGAGGACTCATCAAGCACCATCAAATGATTGTTAAGAGATTATCTCCAGCCTGAGTAGGAGATGACAATCCTTTCTCACTTAGGCTAATATCTGACCGACCACTTGATGCAGGTCCTCTGCATGGGAATAGAGATTCGGAGGTGTTAGATTAGTTAGGTCAAAGAGTTGACTTAACGAGATCGAGATAACCAAAGTCCTATGTTATATGCTGTAACAATATAGGCATGCATCCTCTGACCAGAGACAGACGTGTTACTATATGTCTGAGTATGTACATTTGGCAGACCAATAGGTTGATGACCTAATCAAGGTCTATACACCGGCGCGTTGGTGTGCATATAAGGGCATATGAGTAATACGGTCTCTCAAAGGGATCATACATGTTCATTACTGAACTGGAAGACATGAGCTCACTCATAAGATATTGGGAAGAATCAAATTCCGTGCACGGTCGTCTCGCTTTGGAATCTTGACTAAATTTGTAGGTTTGATATATGCTTTTTGAAAGTATATGATCAACACCTGGGTGTGATATAAGTTTTTGGAAAGTACATGATCGATACCAACTCCCAGTGATCGAATGAGAAACTTAATGTTAAATCCCTGAAGTAGACAGTGTAAAATTGATCTTATACTCCGAGATTATTATGGGTCTTCCAGTATGCAGGATGTACATGTATAAGGAATAATTGAGGGTGATGTATCATAAACGATTGTATAACCATGACACTTCCATTCTTAGGCCGTGAAGAAACGGGTCTGGATTTTAGTGACACCTCTCAGTAGAGAAGTAATCTGATCTTGGTCCTAATGTTAGAAATTGATCTGAATGTGATTCAGATGCAATGAGAAGACTAGATTTGCGGTCTTGATTTAATCAAGCATCTATGGGAGGCCTGAGATCTGGATTTGAGATGTGATCTCAATATCCAAGTCACTATATGTGGAACAATACAATCGCCCTGTCCTTACAAGTATTCGCGGAGAAAGCGCATTATCCTTGAAAGAGTTCAGGATAATTTCATTGTTGATATAAGTATCTGATCATTGAGAAAATGGATAAGTAAATATGATTTAATTATCATTATTAATATGAATTCGATTCATATTATAATGAGAGTTATCTTAGATAATTAAATGTGATTTGATTATCAATGATGTAAATAATGTGAATGTGATTCATATTCTTTGGGTATAAGAGAAAAGAGATCCAAGATGATTAAATGTGATTTAATTATCATGGGTATGAATAATGTGGATAGAAATATCCATATTAATCATATATATTATAAATGTGTTTTATAATATATAAGAGAGAGCTATTTGTAATTTACATTTGTTAATTAAATTTTTATGTGAATAGGATTCACGTTGGACATTAAATTGAAAATTTAATTTACATTTTATTTTCGGTTGTGAATGTGATTCACAATTTTCTAATGGCAAGATTGCAATACTCATAAAATAATTATTAATTATTTTTGTTGAATAATTTACAACAAGTGTTGTTGTAAATCTTGGAGATTTCCATGGAATAATGTAATCTCATGAGATATCATGAGATTACATGAGATTGCCACCAAATCCTATATTATGGAAGGAGGCAATCTTCATTCCAATAATCTCCATGATTGCTTGATTTAATTTGGGATTATGTATATTGATTTATCAATATAGATTTAATCTAAATTAAATTAACTGTCGTTGGTTTTTACCAACACAAATCTTAGCCACTAAAAGAAACACAAATCAATGTGAGCCATTGGATTTGTGTTGTCCATGGATTGAGATCCAAGGATCCAAAAATATTATAAAAGGAGAGGCAACCCCTTTGCTCTTCTTTGCACACAATGAGAACATAAGTCTCTCACTCTCTCTTTTTTCTCTACATATCAGCCCTCTCTCTTCTTCTCTCATGGTCGTCCACCACGGATGCCCTAGAGAAGTTCTCTATCGCCGCAGCGTCGTCGTTATGCTACCCGATCATTTGCTCGTGGATCTCTGTCTCCTTCGGTGCTCCTCACTCGTGAATAAGACGTTGGATCTCTTGTGTCGAGATTAGGAGATCCGCCGCTTGGATTATCAATATGGATTGCGAGAAGCACGCGATTCATCCCCGCGCTCGCATGTGTCTCCTCCGTCGGATCAGACTTGAGACAGGAGGTCTCTTCGTTTAGAGACTTGATAGCAACCACACTTCAAGAGGAAATCCTATTACTTGTTTGTGGTTTAGATGAAACGATTCGAGAAGTGTTCTTGGATCACGTTGTTTCATCGCATGATTTTTTTTTTTAATTTTCTCTGCGTAGAACAACTAGTCTGACTAGTCGTTCTTCATCGTATTCGATACGATGCTCATGCTTCTGTGATGCACTTAAGGATCTAACCATATCCTTCAAGTGGTATCAGAGCCAGGCTGAAGGTTTTGGATACGATCCGTAAGCGTAGGATGACTTGGGTTCGTTATGGTTGCGAAAGTTTTTGTCGCATTTCATTATCGCACATCTGTTTAGTGAATAAATTCGGCCCTATTTAAAATATCTAAACACGAATTAATCACTTGGATTTTGTTTTCCATTAAATAAGGAAATCATAGGATTTGAGTTTACCTAATTTGGATTCCGTTTGCTTGAGATATGGTTGTTTTAATGAACATGTGTTCACTGTTGCAGGAACTGCACATCTTAACATGATTAATGAGTTATTTACTCTTTTGATCCGCTTAAAAATGCATGAAATATCACTTAGATTCTGTCATAAATAAAATTCACAATCTTTGAAAATTGATTTTGTCTTATTTGGATTTACATTAATTGATATATGTTAATTATAGTATGTAGGGGTCACTGCTGAAATTACATTCCTAATCAAGAACCATGTGATTGTCAATTTGTGAAATTAATTGTTAATTTCCTGAAATAATTATGTAAAATATTTGAGAAATATTTAATGATGATCATTTCCTTAATTGACTTGACATCAACCAATAAATTGATTATATTTGATCTAGATCAAAATTGGAAACACGATCAACAAACAACTTGCTTGAATAAGATTGGGAATTTGTCTAGCAAATTTCCTTATAATCAAAAATGTTTTGATTGTTACTATATGGTATAATTTCGGTTGAAGAACCGATGATCATAACAAGTACACATTGATCTATCTTGCATTATCCTTACCTGTGGTGGATATGGTGTTTAGTCGGGGAGGGTTGGGGTAGCGGGTCGCACCGGTTGCGGTCTGTCCCACTCCCGTCTGTACTGGCCATGACAGCGGGTAGGGACTCGATAATGCCGGAGAAATCAAGGTGTATTTTTCCATCTATTAAAATTTGAATTAATACGTACTTTGAGATAATACCATATATATATATATTCAAGTAAAACAATCAAGTTTGTTGATTGAATTAGATTGATAATTGATTTAATGAGATTAAGTTAATTATATCCAACTAAAAACAATCTATTATATATAGATGTGTATTTCCCTTAGAAGAATTAATTATATGAATAGGATTCATAATAATTAATTAAAATTTGAATATGAGGTGGAGGATCACATAAGTGACATCCATGGTCTCCCGTCAAGGCGAAGGGTTTTGTCACCAGATATTGTATGTAGGATATGCAAGTCTGAAGTTGCAGCTCCTGCATATAATCTATTTAGATCGGGCTCTTCGCTTCTCGAAAGAGTAAGGACGTATGCGTAGTGACCCCAATATCGGATCCTCAAATTATTGGGGTGTTATTGGATTGCGCATAACGAGTTGTATTCCTATTGACGGTTGATTCAATTAGTGATGGGTCAACATCACCTTAGGAGTGGTGGGGCCCGGGTGTTAAAGATAGAATTGGGAAATGCAAGTTGGACTTGCAAGGCGGAATGTGCTCCTGCTTCTTTTTATCTGAGTTACAGGTTCTCATATTATTGGGATGTAACATAGATAAGGAAGGAAATCCCAGATCTTGCTGAGATATTGATGGTAATTATGTCCTCTTACATTGAAAATGATAAAGGGAATGAGCTTTCAGTGTTGACAAGGCAAGACAACTTTGATATAAAAATTCCTAAATCAAAGTAAAATGTGTATATATATATGCAAATTTCTTATTTCAGATAATTCTTCATTAAACCCACTCAATAATATACTCAATAATAACCAGTAAAATATCAATGATTGGCTCCATGTTCAAGATATAGTACTTGCAGTTGGACAATTAATGTTTGTGGTTGCAATGTGCATGTTTCCTCGTAATAATGAGGAATGACAATTTAATAGATAATAGGACTACAACCCTAGGGTTTGTATGTCTCTATAATCTTGATTTCTCATTGAATGTACTTCGGAAGTGACATGCCGATGATTATCGTAATTGTCAAATAATCCTTACAAATTCGAAGAAGATGTTCTAGCATACATATGCGCTCTCGACATTTAAATGACATGGTTCTCTACATCATGCAGAATGGTAGCTCTATAAGAGATGATGTATTCAAATTGTTTGATTACCTACCTCAACCAGTGTTTTAAGAGTTTAGATGGATATAGATACGATGAGTTTCATCATTCTACAATCTATACTCTAGTCATTCATGAAGCTTCAGAATATTCATATTGTATGAATTGAATGAAGCATGTACAAATGTTGAAATGCTTTTATATTGAAATCTTTTGAATTCAGCATAAGAGATCCTTCGTCTAAAGAACTGCTTTTTTATAGATAAAGGGAGCGCAGTGGAAGCATGGGTTGGACCCAAGTAAGAAGGAAAGTCAAAGAGTTGACCGTACTTTTGTGACTTCCATATGACATCCCAATAGTTGGATGAATGCCGATACTGCAATAAGCTGATGTATAGATAGTATGACTATCAAGTCTATCTAGATCCTTAGAGAAGGACTCAGATAGTGCATCGGAATAATCTACATTTAATCATTGAAATTGACTTTCTCATCGGATAAAATAAAAGTCTAATAATTGTATCTCCTCTAATGACACTTGAAATTAGTTGCATATGTATTAGAAGACTATAAAATTTAATTTTAAGATTTAATAGTCATCCACATGGACATTGATGCAATTGTTGCAACAATCTCTATTGGATAGATGGACTTGTTATTTTCAGTGGGAGAGCCCTTAGTCTTAGAGAATGTCACTATGACGTAGATATTAGAATACACTCATTGTTTATTTCTAAATGTTGGGAATAAACATGAATTCTGGAATAGACCTATCATAAAGAGTTATGATAGAGATATTTCAGATAGTAATCTAAAATCTAGTGGACTCTACAAAATTAGAAAATTAATGAATGGTTCATTAACATTTCTAATACTGAAATTAAACCTTAAAAGATCAATAGGAGAATGAAGATCATTTGACAATGATCTGGCATCATGCCTTGGACATTTGTCTGTTGATGTGATCAATAGACTAGTAAAACATGAAACTTTAGATTGTCTAAAAGTTCAAATCTTACATACGTGTGAATATTGTAATCTAAAGTAAAAATGTCCAACATACCCTTTCTTGCAATGGTGTGAGATGTCAAGGTATTCAACATCTCATACATATTGATGTATGTGAGTCATCTATATCAGAATAAACATTATGGATATGTGATATCTATTGATGATTATTTGTGATATGAGATTTGTTCTCTTCACTTAGAAACCTTTGAAATGTTCAAAGATTTCACAATTTTTGTTTAGAACCAAAGCGTGAAGGAAGATTAAATAAATTTGATAAAATGTACGTAATCCGTACCTATTAGATGAATTCATATAATACCTTATAGAGATATGAATATCATTTCTATCTCACTCCTCCTTATAAATATAAACTCAATAAGAGTTGTAGGGAGATACAATTGGATCATGTGTGACATTATATGATCAATGATGAATATTAGCATAATTATCTATTAGTTTCCACGATATATATTAGTATAGACTACAATATATATCCTTAATAAGGATCCATGTAAGTAATCTGGAATCTGACATTGGAGAGTGCTACTTCATTAGGAAAATAAAGGATGGTGTTGGATACCTACTTTATGACCTTGAGATTCTTAAAAGATCTCATCTTTGAGAATATGATTCTTATTGGATGACTCTCTTGAGAATCAAGATGAAAATGAAGTAAAGGAACTCATTTAATCTTGAGATGATAATGAGGCTCCTGGAATCGGAAACTAAAAAGACAATTAAAGATGAAACAATAATACCTCTTTAAATAAGTTTGAAGATGGATTCCATGTGTCAATTGAATCTGACAATGATCTAACTTCATATGATGAAGCCTCTAAAGATCATGACATGGAAAGATGGATGTTAGCAATAAAGTCTAAAGTAGTCTTCATATACAAGTGTTGTATATAGACCCTCGAGGATCCACCTATATGGGTAAGACCCATTAAGGTTTAAATGGATCTTCAAGAGAAAGAGGAAACCTGATGAAAAGGTAGAGACCTTCAAAGCACGATTCGTGGCCATGAGCTGCACATCGAAGAGAAGACATCGCTTGCGATGAGACTTTCTCTCCAGTGACTTTGCATCAACAAGAAACTTATAGATCTCATCAAGATCTACAACTTTCATGTTTTGAGTTATTTCAAATTAGACCTCCTTCTCTCCCTAAATTCAATTTCTCATTTCAGCCAATCACAACCGGCCACGTGGCGCCCTCTGGTTGCGCCACATGGCCTGCTCCCCTTGCCCTAGCCGCCCGCCTCTCAGCCGTTGGATGGTCTTCTTGATCCAATGGCTAGATGCTCTCCACGTGCACCTTTATCCATCGCCGTTCGATCACAACCCGCCTCTCATCTGATCCGCCCGTTCACGCCTCTTCCACAGTACGCCACGTGGCGCATTATGCGCCATCAGATCTCGCCTTCAGCCCTTCGATCTGCACCGTCCACTGACGCTCTAATTCTAACCGCCCGATCGAAGACCTTCATCTCATCTCCATCGTTCGCTCGCGCTTCGCCCCCATCGCGCCACGTGGTGGCCTCCTGACGCTCAGATCACCTCGCCCTTGATCTAATCCTAGACGTTCCTTATTGCTTTGATCTGGGCAGTTGGATCACAAGATCCAACGGCCAGGGCTCCGTCTTCCACCTCCGGCGCCCCTCTCTCCCACGTTCTCGAGCTTGCGGAAGGGGCTGCCCCTTTCTATTCTTGGCCGCGCTCCCTCCATAGTCGACGACCACCATCGCCTCCACGATCACCCCCACTCGTCCCTCATCTTCGCCAGCCACCTCACTACCCAAGACGATCGCTAGTGATGCTCCACAAACTCCATGAACTTCGCCCCATCACCAGCCTGGCCGTCTACTTCAACCTATAAATTCTCGATCATCGACCGATATCAGCCCTATCCTCCACCCCCGAGAGGTCCCTCAAGCTCGGAACTTCCGTTTGGAGACAACAATCGATCGATTCCTCGAGCGAAGACCGGTCTTCTTCTCCGGCCAGATCCGCGGTGCCACTGCCGTGTCGCAGCCACTCCTCCGCGTAGATGCTTGAGCTCAGGACCTTACCGCCCCTTCGAGCGACGACCTGGAACTCGACTTCGAGCTCCACACCCCAGGTAATCTCCTCCATCTTCCTCCGATCTTCGTTTGATTTTCCTTTTGATTTTCTCTGAATTTATTCGCTGTCCACCTTCATCTTCACGCTCCGCTTCCACTTCACCGAGCTCCGCGACAGAGCTCTCATCCTCGCACTGTACTTCACAGCCTCCGGCAACTCAACCAATCTTTCATCAGCTCCAGCTCTGCCACCTGGGCAGAGCACCATCGCCAGACCCCCTTTGCAGTGCCTTAGGCCTTGTCATCCATCCTTCACATCTCCACTAGCACGCACGAGCTTCGACTATTCGCCCTAACCCCTGCAGGTACCCCCAATTCATTGACCGGGAGTTCATTGGAGCTCTTTTTGAGCTTCGCCGCCACGGAGCTCCGACGCCCCTCTCCAGAACCTGAAGTCACCTGAAGCCTCACCGTACCTACGCGCATCTTCCGAGCTACATCAGACCCAAACTCGGCCTTCACCGACGCCAGGCGGATTGGGCGGAGCTAAGCTCCCGTCGCTGGAGCCCCGCCAACTCCTCCATAGGTGGCGGAGGACCGTTGAGGATGAAGCTCCAGCCGTCGTTCGATCATCTCGATCGAACGGTCCCTAGCCGTCCACGTCGCCATCTGCCCGGAGCTACAGACAACCGTTGGATCAGCTGTGATCCTACGGACCTAAGCGAGCCACGTGTCCATTCACTGGAGGATGCCCACAACCGTTGGATCCATCTAGATCCAGCGGTCCGTAGCCATCCACGTCGACATCAGCATTCAGCCAACAGCGACCGTCGATCTCCATTAGGATCGCACGATCGTGATCGCGCCACATAGTGCACATCTGGAGCAAAACATCACCGTTGGATCGATCAGTGATCCAACGGTTCACATTCAGCCACGTCACCTCCTACATCGAAGCCTCCAGTCACCAATGGATCGGCCTAGATCTGACGGTCTCTGATAGCGCCACGCGTCTGCCCCGACAGCCCTTGGAACGATCTTGATCCAAAGGTCCGTAGCCAGCCACGACATCGGGTCCGAGCCTCTTCCCCGACCTTAGGCTCGGACCACCTGAGGCTAGCCGAGCCTCCCTCCAGACCTCCAAGAGCCCCGAGCCAAGACCCGAGCCTCCGACGCCGCCCGAGCCTAGGCCCCCATGTGAGGAGCACGTGCGGCCTGGGTAAATTGCACAGAGGCCCTAGGAACTTTTCGAAATTGCAAAAAGGTCCCCGTGAAGTGCCCCCACGTAAGGAGCACGTGCCCTGTGGAGAAATTGCATTCCACCCCCATCATTATAGGTAATTTCATTTAAGTCCCTATCAGCATGTTTATTTTTATGTAATTTTAATTTTCTGTATTGCAATTACACCCCTGTCTTTGCACGCATCCCTAGGTGTCATTTTGCATCATTTTGAAATTCTAAAAATTGCATATTGTTAAGTAACTTGTCCTCTATCTGTTATGACACTTGTCACATTTTTGTAATTGCAGTAGATTTTTTAATTAATTAATTGGTTGATTTCTGTGATATTTTGCCCAGTTAGACCTTTATATTATTAATTAATTTTATGTAACTCCAAAAATTCTCAAAAAATCATAGTAGCTCTAGGATAGTAACGCAACCTTGCATAAAAATTTCATTTCATTTGCACACATATCAAGGCCTAAATAAATTCTTTAGTGATTTCTTTAGTTTAATTTTAATAGGTTCATTTCACAGTAAAATTAAGGTTTGACAATTTTCCTAGATTCCTTATCATTAGATCAATCTAGTGTAATTTTATTTCCTTAAAATTTTGTGATTTGATATTTATTAAAAACAAAATTAGAGAAAATCCCCATGCCTGCATTTTTAATTCACAGTAAATTCATTTAGTGTCGAAAAATTCCAAAAACTGTAGGGTAGCTTAATTTCATCATAGTTCATCATTTGGAACAATTTTTATAATTTTTGGACTTCATTGGATAACTTAATTGATTTAACTTTGAATCGGCTTGATTGTTGCATGTGTCCTGCATAGAAAATAAAAAAGAACAAAAAATAATAATTCCTCGAAAATCTAACATTTGGACTTTGCTAGAAATTCACCTAAGGAGACAGATGCCTCCCTGAGTTCGACCTTGGACTTCACCAAGTAAAAAAATCTGCCACTTGAAATTAACTCGAATCTAATTTAAGTGGTTTTTGATATTCCCTCTCGTATCCGACTGCAACAAACACTTAAAACTAATTTGGACATTAATCTGACCGAATTAACCAAGGGTGCGGGGGCTGTTATCAATAGATACACTCAAATAAGCTTCTTGTAGTTGGAATATTGGATTTGATGAAATCATATATGTTATGGTTTCAGATAAAATCTTGATAAACCATATGAAGCTTAGTGGGAGTGCAATTGTGTCCATCATTCTAAATGTAGATATCCTAATCATTTGGAATGATCTAAGGATGACAATAATAAGTGTTTTATAATCTGGTTGTCCCATTCCTCGAGATATGATCTCAAGGATACCTCTTAGATCTTAGTTCTAAAGTTGTTCAGAAGCAAAGAGAAGAGGGATTGGGACTGTCACATTAGTGGTACACCTTGGACATTTTTATTTCTGGAAAGTTCCAAGAAATGCTTCTTTCACTTAAGATATGGTACTGACCTATCTAAAGGGATAACACCTCAAGGAGTTGAGGAAGTGAATGCTAGAACGGCTTGCCCTTTGTGCATCAGTTTTGAGAAGCTGAGTGTAGGCTACATGTGTACCAAAAGCCAGATGTCTGCCATGTAGTGGGAGTAGTAAACTGTTACTAATCCTACTATGGAAATAAAACACTTGATTGCAGTAATATAAATATCTTCAAAGATGACAAGACTTTAAATGATAGTAATCTCTAAGTCTTATATTCAAGATCTTAAGACTTATAGATGGTGATCTAAAATTTCATAATTATGAATACCTTAGGAGATAAAGATCTCCGGGAATATGGGTATTCTAATAAGTATAGTAGAACTTACATACTTGTTAAATAATTATTGAACTATAGTGTCAAGGATACTATGACTGATATGATTGCGTATTGGTTGCATAAAAGATGCAACATTCGCATTGGATGCGAACACTATTACTAGGAGATATGCAAGTGTCGTAAAAGGACTTGGCATAGTCTCTCAGGAACAGAGTGACTGATCAGTTTACCTAGCTATTTTTCTAAATAGCCTATGATTGTCACATGAGTGTGGGTTTAAATGATTAGCCCATTAATGACTCTTTGGGCTAGTGGGAGATTATTGGACATGCGAGCCCATGGCGAGCCATTATGCAAGAAATGTTATTGCGAATATCATTCCCTAATCTAAAATGAAGAATACATAATTTGCATAATAGTTCCCTTAGTACAATTAGGGTTATGTACCATGGCCATCTTGATGATCATACATCTGTTGACTCAAATATTGAATCATAGAGGCTGGAGCTTGGATAAAAATCTAAAGAGTTAGATTAAGGACTCATCAAGTGAAGGATATGGTTAGATCCTCAAGCGCATCACCGAAGCGTGAGCGTCATATCGAATACGACGAGGAGCGACTAGTCGCACTAGTTGCTCGATGCAGCGGAATTTTAAAAAAAAAATTCATACGACGAAACCACCTTATTCAAGAACACTTCTCGAATCATTTTGTCTAAACCACAAACAAGTAATAGGATTGCCTCTTGAAGCATGGTTGTGATCGAGTCTCTAAACAAAGAGACCTCCTGTATCAAGTCCGATCCGACGGAGGAGACGCTTGCGAGCGCGGGGATGAACCGTGTGCTTCTCGCAATCCACGTGATGATCCAAGCGGCGGATATCCTGATCTCGTCACACGAGATCCGACGTCTTCTTCACGAGCGTGGCGCACCGAATTAGACGGAGATCCACGAGCAGAGATCGGGAAGCATAACGACGACGCCGCAGCGATGGAGTCTTCTCTCTAGGTCATCCATGGTGGAAGGCCATGAGAGGAAGAGAGATGGCGTGTAGAGAGAGAGAGAGAGAGAGAGAGAGAGATGTGCTTCTCAATCATTGTGTGTGTTACGAGAGAGCATGGTATGCCTCTCTATTTATAGGGTTTTGGGATCCATGGATATCAATCAATGGGACATATAAAATCAATGGATGAAATTGATTTATGTCAATCCAATGGTCAAGATTGTTGTTGGTAAAAATCAACAACTTATGATCTAATTTTGATTAAAATATATTTGACAAAATCAAATACAAATCAATCCTAAATTACACCAATCAAATAAGGAGAGAATGTATATGGAGATCACATCTCCATATACTTTCCATGTGGACGGCCACCCATTCCAATTAGGAATTGGGTGCCGCCCACGTGATTCCACGTGGAGGCAATCTCATGAGATTTCATGAGATTGGATATCTCCATGGAATTCGCTCTCATTATTTATTTCCAACAACTTTTGTTGGGATTTTATTCACTAAAAATAATTCACAATTAATTTTGGGAATATTGCAATCTTGACATTGGAAAATTGTGAATCACATTCACAACACAAAACTATATATAATTTACATTATCAATTAATTACACAATGTGTATCCAATACACATAATAATTAATCAACAAATATAAATATAATTAGCTCTCTCTAATACATTATAAATCACATTTATAATATATTACGAATAATTGGATATTACTATCCAGATTATTCTTATCCAATATAATGAAATCACATTTAATTATATTTGATAGCTTATTCTCATGTGCTCAAATAATATTAATCACATTCACATTATTTATATTTTTGATAATCAAATCACATTTAATTATCTAAGATAACTCTCCTTATAATATGAATCAAATTCATATTATTCATGACAATTAAATCACATTTAATTATCCATTTTCTCAATGCTCGGATACATATATCAACAATAGAATTATCCATGAACTCTTTCAAGGATAATGCACTTTCTCCACGAATATTGGAGATAAGGACAGGGCGATTGTATTGTTCCATATATAGTGACTTGGATATTGAGATTACATCTCAATTCCAGATCTCGGGCCTCTCATAGATGCTTGATTAAATCAAGACAACAAATCTAATCTTCTCATTGCATCTGAATCACATTAAGATCAATGTCCAACATTTGGATCAATATGAGATTACTTCTCTACTGAGAGGAGTCACTAAAATCCAGACCCGTTTCATCACTCCCTAGGAATGGAAGCGTCGTGGTTATACAATCGTTTATGATCACATCACCCTCAGGTATTTCTAATACATGTACATCCTGCATACTGGAAGACTCAGAATAAACCCGAAGTATTAGATCATCTTTACACTGTCTACTTCAGGGTTCTATCAGTAAGTTTCTCATTCGATCATTACGATTCGGTATTGATCATATACTTTCTAAAAGCATATATCATACCTAGGTCTTGATCATATACTTTCCAAAAGCATATATCAAACCTACAAATTCAGTCAAGCTTCCAAAGCGAGACGACCATGCGCATGAAATTTGATTCTTCCTAATACCTCATGAGTGAGCTCATGTCTTCCGATTTAGTAACATAAATTGTATGATCCCTTTGAGAGATCGTATTACTCAAATGTCCTTATATGCACACCAGCGCGCTGGTGTATAGACCTTGATTAGGTCAACAACCTATTGGTCTGCCAAATGTACATACTCAGACATATTGTAACACATCTGTCTTTAGTTAGGGGATGCGTGCCTATATCTTGACAGCATATGATATAGGACTTTGGTTATCTAGATCTCGTTAAGTCAACTCTTTGACATAAATAATCTGACACCTCCGAATCTCTATCCCTATGTAGAGGACCTGCATCAAAAGGTTGGTCAGATATCAGCCTAAATGAGAGAGGATTGCCATCTCCTACTCAGGCTGGAGATCATCTCTTAACAATCATTTGACGGTGCTCGATGAGTCCTCAATCTAACCCTTTAGATATTCATCCAGACACCATCCTCTATGATTCATTAGCTGAATCAACAGCTATATGATCATCAAGATGGCCATGGTACATAACCCTAATTGTACTAAGGGACCTATTATGCAAATTATTTATTATTCATTTCTGATCAGGGAATGATATTCGCAATAACATTTATTGCATAATGGCTCGCCATGGGCTCGCATGTCCAACAATCTCCCACTAGCCCAAAGAGCCATTAATGGGCTAATCATTCAAACCCGCACTCATTTGCCAATCATAGGCTATCAAGAAAATAGCTAGGTAAGTTGATCAGTCAATCTGTTCCCGCGAGACTACGCCAAGTCCTTTTACGGCACTTGCTTATCCCCAGTAATAGTGCTCGCATCTAATGCAAATGTTGCATCTCATGTAACCAATACTCAATCTTATTAAAGCTATTATAGGGTCCTTGACCCTATAGCTTAATAATTGTTATAACCAGTATTTCCATAATCCTTATCAGAATACCTTTATCCCTGGAGATCACTATATCTAAAGGTATCCAAAGTTAAGACCTTTTAGATCACTAACTATAAAGTCTTAAGTACTTGAAGATAAGACTTTGAGATCACTATCTCAAAATTCTTATCATCTATGAAGATTTTTTTATTACTGCAATCAAGTATTTTATCTCCAAAGTAGGATTAGTAAAAGTTTACTACTCCCATTGCATGGCAGACATCTGGTATTCGTACACATCCAGCATACACTCAGCTTCTCGCAACTGATGCACAAGTGCAAGCAGTTCTAGCATTCACTTCCTCAACTTTTTGAGGTGCTATCCCTTTTAATAGGTCAGTACCATATCTTAAGGAATGGAAGCCTTTCTTGGAATTTCTAAGAATAGAATATGTCCAAGGTGTACTACAAATGTGACAGTCCCAATATCCTCTTCTCTTAGCTTCTGAACAACTTCAGAACTAAGATCTAAGAGGTATCTTTGAAATCATATTTCAAGGTATGGAATAACCAGTCTATAAAACACTTATTATCATCCTTATATCATTCCAAATGATTAGGATATTATCTACATTTAGCACGATGAACACAAAGGCACTCCCACTAAGCTTCATATGGTTTATCAAGATTTTATCTGAAACCATAACATTTATGATTTCATCAAATCCAATATACCAACTACAAGAAGCTTATTTGAGTGTAGCTATCGTTAGCAATATTCTGATGGGTTAAGGCAAGGTTACTGGAGAGCAAGTCTCATCGCAAGCGATGTCTTCTCTTCGGTGTGCAGCTTAAGGCTACGAACCGTGATTTGAAGGTCTCTACCTTTTCATCAGGTTTCCTCTTTCTATTGAAGATCCATTTAAACTTTAATGGGTCTTACCCATGTAGGTGGATACTCGAGGGTCCATATACAACACTTGTATATGAAGTCTACTTTAGACTTTATTGCTAACATCTATCTTTCCATGTTATGATCCTCAGGAATTTCATCACATGAAATCCGATCATTGCCAGATTTCTCTGACACATGGAATCCATTCTCAAACTCATTTGAAGAGGTATTAGTGTTTCATCTTTAATTGTACTTTTAGTTTCCAATTTTAGGAGCCTCATTATCTTCTCAAGATTAACTGAGTTCCTACTCTTCATTTTCATCTTGATTATCAAGAGTCTCTACCTCTAAGAATCACATTATCAGAGATGAGATATTTTAAGAATCTCAAGGTCATAAAGTAGGTATCCAATGCCATCCTTTATTCTCCTAATGAAGTAGCACTCTCTAGTACTCAATTATAGCTTACTTGCATGGAATCCTATTAAGGATATATATTGTAGTCTCTACTACACATATATACCTGGAAACTAAGGTATAATTATGCTAAAATTCCTAATTGATAAGATCATGTTACTCATGATCCAATTGCATCTCCCTATAACTCTATTGAGTCAAGGTGTGGTAGGAGGATTGAGATAGAAATGATATTCATATCTCCATAAGGTATTCTTGGAATTTATCTAACAGGTACTTGCTACCTAGATTAGATCAAATTCATTAAATCTTCCTTCAAACATTGGTTCTAAACCAAAAATAATGAAATCTTTGAACATTCCAAAGGTTTCTTAGGTGAAGAGAAGAAATCTCACATCATACATAGTCATCAATAGATATCACATATCCATAATGTTTACTATGATATAGATGATCCACATACATCAATATGTATGAGTTCCTGAATACCTTGACATCTTACACCATTCCCAAAGAAGGGTGTATTGGACATTTTACTTTGAATACAATATTCACACGTATGTAAGATTTGAACGATTAGACATCCTAAAGTTTCATATCTTACTAGTTTATTGATCAAATCAATAGACAAATGTCCAAGGCTTGATGCCAGATCATTATCAAATGATTTTTATCCTCCAATTGATCTTACAAAGGTTTTAATTTTAAGTATTAGAAATCTTAATGAACCATTCATTAATTTGTAATTAATAGAGTCGACTGGATGTTAGATTACTATCTGAAATATATATCCATCATAACTCTTAATGATAGATGAATTCCAGAATTCATGTTTATCTCCAACATTTAGAAATAAACAATAGTGTATTCTAATATCATGATCAAAGAGACATTCTCTATTACTAAGGGCTCCCACTGAAATTAACAAGTCTATCAATCCAACAGAGATTGTTGCAACAATTGCATCAATGTCCATGTGGATAAGTATAAACCTTAAGATCAAATTTTCCAGTCTTCTAAAACATATGCAACCCATTGCAAGTGTTGTTAGAAGATTGAGATACAATTATAAGACTTCTTCTTATTCAATAAGTAAGTCAATATCAATGATTTACGTAGATTATTCTGATGCTCTATCCGAGTCCTTCTCTAAGGATTCTAGATAGACTTGATAGTCATACTATCAACACACCAACTTATTGCAGTATTGGCATTCATCCAACTCTTAGGATGTCATATGGAAGTCACAGAAGTACAATCAACTCTTTGACTTTCCTCTTACTTGGGTCCAACCCATTCTTCCATTGCGCTCCCTTTATCTATAAGCAACCATTGCTTAAGACTAAGGATCTCTTATGTTAAATTCAAAAAGAATTCAATGTAAGAGCATTTCAATATTTATACATGCTTCACCCAATTCATGCAATATGAATATTATGAAGCTTCATGAATGACTAGAGAATAGACAATAGAATGATGACACTCATCATGTCTACATCCATTAAGACTCTTGAAACATTAGTTCAGGTAGGTATTCAAACATTTTGAATACATCATCTCTTATGGATCCACCATTCTGCATGATGTAGAGAAGCAAGTCATTTATGATTAAACATTGAGAGCACATATGTATGCCAGACTATCTTCATTGATTTTATAAGGATTATTTGACAATTGCGATCATCATTGACATGTCACTTCCAAAGTACATTCGATAAGAGATCAAGACTATAGAGACATACAAACCCTAGGGTTGTAGTCCTATTATCTATTTAATTGTCATTTCTCATTATTATGAGGAAACTTGCACATTGCAACCACATACATTATGTGCCCAACTACAAGTACAATATCTGGATCATGAGTCCAATCCATGATATTTTACTGGTTATTATTGAGTATATCATTGAGTGGGTTTTAATGAAGGATTATTTGAAATAAGAAATTTGCATAAACATATATAAGTATATAATTTACTTTGATTTAGGAATTTTTATATCAAAGTTGTCTTGCCATGTCAACAATGAAAGTTCATTCCCTTAATCATTTTCAATGTAAGAAATATACTTACCATTATATCTCAAGCAAGATCTGGGATCTCCTTCCTTTTCTTTGTTACATCCCAATAATATGAGAACCTGTAACTCGGATAAAAAACGCGGGAACACATTCCGCCTTGCAAGTCCAACTTGCATCTCCCAATTCGGTCATTAACAACCCGGGCCCACCACCCCTAAGGTGATGTTAACCCGTCATTAATTGAACCAAATGTCAACAGGAATACAACTCGCTATGCGCAATACAATATTGCCCCAATAATATGAGGACCCGATATTGGGGTCACTATGCATACATCCTTACTCTTTCGAGAAGCGACGAGCTCTATCCAAATGGATTGTATGCAGGAGCTGTCACTTCGAACATGCGTCTCTCATATACAATATCTGGCGACGGAACCCTTCGCCTTGACGGGAGACCATGGATGTCACTTATGTGATCCTCCATATCATATTCAAATTCTAATTAATCATTATGAATCATATTCATTACGAATTATTCTTCCAAGGGAAATAACACATCTATTATAATAAAGTGTTTTTAATTTGTACAATTAACTTAATCATATTAAATTAAATTTCAATCCAATTCAATCAACAAACTCGATTTTACTTAAATATATGGTATTATCTCAAAATATGTATTAATTCAAATTTTAATAATTAGAAAAATACATCATGATCTCTCAGACATCATTCGTTCCCTACCTGCTGTCATGGCCAGTACCAGCGGTAGTGGGACGGACCGCATACGTTGCAACCCGCTACCCCAGCGATCCCTGACTAGACACCATATCCGCCTCGGGAAAAAATAATGCCGAGTCAATCACTTTGTACTTGAGATGATCACCGGTTCTTCAACCGAATTTATATCATATAGTAATAATCAAAACATTTTTTATTATAAGGAATTTTTCTAGACAAATTCCCAGTCCTATTCAAGCAAGGAGTTTGATGATTGTGTTCCCAATTTTGATCTAGATCAAATCTAAACACTTATTGGTTGAGGCCAAGTCAAATAAGGAAATAATCATAATCCAATATTTCTCAAATATTTTCCATAATTATTTCATGAAATTATCAATTAATTTCACTAATTGACAATCACATGATTCATGATTAGGAAAGTAATTTCAGCAGTGACTCCTACTTACTAAAATTTGCATATCTCAATCAACTTAAATCCAAATTAAGCAAAGTAAGTTTCAAAAGATTGCTAATTTGATTTACAACAGAACCTATTTAATTTGCACGCATTTCAAGGCGTTTTAAAATAGTAATTAACTCCTTAATTACGTTATGATTCGCAGTTCCCGTAACAGTGAATACTTGTTCATTAAAACAACCATATCTCGAGAAAACGGAATCCAAATTACGTAAACTCATATCCTATGGTTTCCTTATTTAATGGGGAACAAAATCCAAGTACTATTTTCGTATTTAAACAATTTAAACAGGGCCGAAAAATTACACTAAACAGAGATGCGAAAATGAAATGCGATAAAACATTCGCAACCCTAACGTACCCAAGTCGCCTTCGGTTTTATGGATCGTATCCAAAACCTTCAACCTGGCTCTGATACCACTTGAAGGATATGGTTAGATCCTCAAGCCCATCATGGAAGCATGAGCGTCATATCGAATACGACGAGGAGCGACTAGTCGCACTAGTTGCTCGATGCAGCGGAATTTAAAAAAAATCATACGACCAAAACCACATGATCCAAGAACACTTCTCGGATCGTTTCATCTAAACCACAAACAAATAATAGGATTACCTCTTCAAGCGTGGTTGCGATCGAGTCTCTAAACGAAGAGACCTCCTGTCTCATGTCCGATCCGACGAAGGAGACGCTTGTGAGCGCGGGGATGAACCGCGTGCTTCTCGCAATCCATGTTGTTGATCCTAGCGGCGGATCTCCTGATCTCGGCACACGAGATCCAACGTCTTATTTACGAGCGAGGTGCAACAAAGTAGACGGAGATCCACGAGCAGACGATCGGGCAACATAACGACGATGCTGCGGTTATGGAGACTTCTCTCTAGGTCATCCATGGTGGACGGCCATGAGAGGAAGAGAGATGGCGTGTAGAGAGAGAGAGAGAGAGAGAGAGATCTGCTTCTCAAGCATTGTGTGTGTTAAGAGTGAGAATGGTATGCCTCTCTATTTATAGGGTTTTGGGATCCATGGATCTCAATCCATGGGACATATAAAATCAATGGATGAGATTGATTTATGTCAATCCAATGGTCAAGATTGTTGTTGATAAAAACCAACAACTTATGATTTAATTTATATTAAAATATATATGACAAAATCTAATTCAAATCAACCCTAAATTACACCAATCAAATAAGGAGAGAATGTATATGGAGATCACATCTCCACATACTTTCCATGTGGACGACCACCCATTCCAATTAGGAATTGGGTGCCGCCCACTTGATTCCTCGTGGAGGCAATCACATGAGATTTCATGAGATTGCATATCTCCATGGAAATCTCTCTCATTATTTATTTCCAACAACTTTTGTTGGGATTTTATTCACCAAAAATAATTCACAATTAATTTTGGGAATATTGCAATCTTGACATTACAAAATTGTGAATCACATTCACAACCCAAAACAACATATAATTTACATTATCAATTAACTACACAATGTGTATCCGATACACATAAAAATAATCAACAAATATAAATTATAATTAGCTCTCTCTAATACATTATAAATCACATTTATAATATATTATGAATAATTGGATATTACTATCCACATTATTCTTATCTACATTAATTAAATCACATTTAATTATATTTGATAACTTATTCTCGTGTGCTCAAATAATATGAATCACATTCACATTATTTAGATTTTTGATAATCAAATCACATTTAATTATCTAAGATAACTCTCCTTATAATATGAATCAAATTCATATTCTTCATGATAATTAAATCGCATTTATTTATCCATTTTCTCAATGCTCGGATATATATATCAATAATAGAATTATGCATGAACTTTTTAAAGGATAATGCACTTTCTCCGCGAATACTTGGAGATAAGGACAGGGCTATTGTATTGTTCCACGTATAGTGACTTGGATATTGAGATTACATCTCAAATCCAGATCTCGGGCCTCTCATAGATGCTTGATTAAATCAAGACAGCAAATCTAATCTTCTCATTGCTTCTGAATCACATTCAGATCAATGTCCAACATTTGGATCAAGATGAGAGTACTTCTCTACTGAGAGGAGTCACTAAATCCAGACTCGTTTCATCACTCCCTAGGAATGGAAGCGTCGTGGTTATACAATCCTTTATGATCACATCACCCTCAGGTATTCCTAATACATGTACATCCTGCATACTGGATGACTCAGAATAAACCCGAAGTATTAGATCATCTTTACACTGTCCACTTCAGGGTTCTATCAGTAAGTTTCTCATTTGATCATTAGGAGTCGGTATTGATCATATATTTTCTAAAAGCATATATCATACCTAGGTCTTGATCATATACTTTCCAAAAGCATATATGAAACCTACAAATTCAGTCAAGCTTCCAAAGCGAGACGACCATCCGCATGGAATTTGATTCTTCCTAATATCTCATGAGTGAGATCATGTCATCCGATTTAGTAACATAAATTGTATGATCCCTTTGAGAGATTGTATTACTCAAATGTCCTTATATGCAGACCAGTGCGCTGGTTTATAGACCTTGATTAGGTCAACAACCTATTGGTCTGCCAAATGTACATACTCAGACATATAGTAACACATTTGTCTTCAGTTAGAGGATGCGTACCTATATCTTGACAGCATATGATATAGGACTTTGGTTATCTAGATCTAATTAAGTCAACTCTTTGACCTAACTAATATGACACCTCCGAATCTCTATTCCTATGCAGAGGACCTGCATCAAGAGGTTGGTCAGATATCAGTCTAAATGATAAAGGATTGCCATCTCCTACTCAGGCTGAAGATCATCTCTTAACAATCATTTGACGGTGCTTGATGAGTCCTCAATCTAGCCCTTTAGATATTCATCCAGACACCAGCCTCTATGATTCAATAGCTGAATCAACAGCTGTATGATCATCAAGATGGCCATGGTACATAACCCTAATTGTACTAAGGGACCTATTATGCAAATTATTCATTCTTCATTTCAGATCATGGAATGATATTCGCAATAACATTTATTGCATAATGGCTCGCCGTGGGCTCGCATGTCAAACATCAAGCACCATTAAATGAGTATTAAGAGATGACCTCCAGCCTATGTAGGAGATGACAATCCTTTCACATTTAGGCCGATATCTTACCGACCTCTTGATGCAGGTCCTCTGCATGGCAATAGAGATTCAGAGGTGTCAGATTAGTTAGGTCAAAGAGTTGACTTAACAAGATCGACATAACCAAAGTCCTATGTTGTATGCTGTCACAATATAGGCACGCATCCTATGATCAGAGATAGATGTGTTATTATATGTCTGAGTATGTACATTTGGCAGACCAATAGGTTGATGACCTAATCAAGGTCTATACACCGGAGCACTGGTGTGCATATAAGGGCATATGAGTAATACGATCTCTCAAAGGGATCATACATGTTCATTACTGAACCGGAAGACATGAGCTCACTCATGAGATATTGGGAAGAATCGAATTCTGTGCACGGTCGTCTTGCTTTGGAAGCTTGACTGAATTTGTAGGTTTGATATATGCTTTCGGAATGTATATGATCGATACCAACTCCCAATGATCAAATGAGGAACTTAATGATAAATCCCTGAAGTAGACAATGTAAAATTGATCTTAAACTTGGGATTATTCTGGGTCTTCCTGTATGCAGGATGTACAGATATTAGGAATACCTGAGGGTGATGTTATCATAAACGATTGTATAATCATGATGCTTCCATTCATAGGGAGTGATGAAACGGGTCTGGATTTTAGTGACTCCTCCCAGTAGAGAAGTAATATAATCTTGGTCCTAATGTTGGACATTGATCTAATTATGATTCAGATGCAATGAGAAGATTAGATTTGCGGTCTTTATTTAATCAAGCATCAATGGGAGGCTCGAGATCTGGATTTGAGATGTGATCTCAATATCCAAGTCACTATACGTGGAATAATATAATCGCCCTGTCCTTATCTCCAAGTATTCGCGGAGAAAGTGCATTATCCTTAAATGAGTTCTTGATAATTTCATTGTTGATATAAGTATGCAAGCATTGAGAAAATGGATAATTAAATGTTATTTAATTATCATGATTAATATGGATTCGATTCATATTATAAAGAGAGTTATCTTAGATAATTAAATGTGATTTGATTATCAAAGATGTAAATAATGTGAATGTGATTCATACTCTTTGGGCACAAGGTAAAAGTTATCCAAGATGATTAAATGTGATTTAATTATCTTGGATATTAATAATGTGGATAGAAATATCCATATTAATCATATATATTATAAATGTGATTTATAATATATAAGAGAGAGCTATTTGTAATTAATATTTGTTAATTAAATGTTTATGTGAATTGGATTCACATTAGACATTAATCTGAAAATGTAATTTACATTTTTTGGATTGTGAATGTGATTCACAATTTTCCTATGGCAAGATTGCAATATTCACATAATAATTACGAACTATTTTTGCTGAATAATTTACAACATGTGTTGTTGTAAATCTTGGAGATTTCCATGTAATAATGTAATCTCATGATATACCATGAGATTACATGAGATTGCCACCAAATCCCATATTATGGAAGGAGGCAATCTTCATTCCAATAATCTCCATGATTGCTTGATTTAATTTGGGATTGATTTATATTGATTTATCAATATAGATTTAATCTAAATTAAATTAACTGTTGTTGGTTTTTACCAACAAAAATCTTAGCCATTAAAAGAAACACAAATCAATGTGAGACACTGGATTTGTTTTGTCCATGGATTGAGATCCATGGATCCCAAAATCTTATAAAAGGAGAGGCAACCCCTTTGTGCTTCTTTACACACAATGAGAACATAAGTCCCTGACTCTCTCTTTTTCTCACTACACACAATGTGCCCTAGAGAAGTTCTCTATCGTCACTGCATCGTCATTATGCTTACCGACCGTTTGCTCGTGGATCTCTGTCTCCTTCGGTGTGCCTCGCTAGTGAAGAAGACATAGGATCTCGTGTGTCGAGATCAGGAGATATGTCGCTTGGATCATCAACATGGATAGAGAGAAACACGCGATTCATCCCCGCGCTAGCAAGCGTCTCCTCTGTCGGATCGGACTTGAGACATGAGGTCTCTTTGTTTAGAGACTCGATCACAACCACGCTTCAAGAGGTAATCCTATTACTTGTTTGTGGTTTAGACGAAACGATTCGAGAAGTGTTCTTGGATCATGTGGTTTTATCGCATGAAATAAATTTTAATTTCCATTGCATAGAACAACTAGTTTGACTAGTCGTTCTTCGTCATATTCGATACGATGCTCACGCTTCCGTGATGCGCTTAAGGATCTAACAATATCCTTCACCTATATCATGACAGCTTACAACATAGGACTTGATTATCTCGATCTCGTTAAGTCAACTCTTTGACATAACTAATTCGACACCTCTGAATCTCTATTCTCATGTAGAGGACATGCATCAGCAGTTCGGTCAGATATCAACCTAATGAGAAAGGATTGACATCTCCCACTAAGGCTAGAGATCATCTCTTTGTGTTTAATGAGTCCTTAATCTAGCTCCTTATATTTTCATCCAAGCACCAGCCTTTATGATTCAACTATTGAATCAACGTATGATCATTTCAATGGATATGATACATAATCCTAATTATACAAAGGGACCATATAGTGCATTCATTCATTTAATCTCAGATAAGCAGTGAAATAACCAATAACTTCCATTTATAAATCAATCCTTAAAAAAACATTTATTGTAGGAATGGTTCGCCTCTGGCTCACATGGCTAACAATCTCCCACTAGCCCTAAGAATCATCCAGGTACAATCCTTAAACTTATGCTCATTACATGTTGGTAAAAAACCTTTTGCGTCAAAGGTTTGGTAAGAGGACCAACAACATTGTCGGCGAAGGCCACCTTGGTGTTGAAGATGTGACCACATTTTTTAATCTCCTGAATGATGTGGTATTTCCTTTCCACGTGCTTGCTCTTTTGATGCCATCTAGGTTCCTTCGCTTGGGCAATGGCTCCCATGTTATCTCCGAGTAGCCGGATGGGAGAATCATAGTGATCTACGCCAAATTCCTGGATGAACTTACGCAGCCACACCGCCTCCTTTTCAGCATCCGATGCGGCAATGTATTCGTCTTATGTTATTGAATTTGATGTAGTGGCTTGCTTCTTGATTCTCCAGCTCGCATCAACATCGTTCAATAGGAACACAAACCCTGATGTCGACTTTCGATCATCAATATCTGACTAGAAGTCTGAATCTGAGTTTCCCAATACTTGGAGATCACCATCTCCGTAGACTAAGATGTAATCTTGTGTCCATCTTAGATACTTGAAAATATTCCTCACTGCATTCTAGTGTTGTTCTCCAGAGCAAAAATGGTAACGACTTACCACTCCTACTGCATGTTAGATATCAGGCCTACTACACATCATGGCGTACATTAAGCTTCCTACAGCTGATGCATAGGGGCATCCAGTCATGTCTTTCTTTTCCTCAACACTTTGAGGAGCCATCCCTTTAGATCGATGGATACCATGTCTTGGGAGAAGGAAATCTTTCTTGGAACATTCCATACAGAAATGTTCCAAAATTTTCTTAATGTACCCATGTTGTGATAATCCCAATATCCTCTTTTCTCGGTTTCTGAATAGTTTCATACCAAAGATGTAAGAGGCTTCTCCAAGATCTTTCATTTCGAAAGTATGGGATGGGAAAATCTTAACACTGGTAATCATCCCTATATCATTCCCGATGGTAAGAATGTCATCTACATAGACCATAATGAATACAATGGTGCTCCTACTAAGATTCTTGTACACACATGGTTCATCAGGATTTTGCACAAAATCATAACACTTTATGTTTCGTCAAATCTAATGTTCCATCTATGAGAAGCTTGCTTGAGCCCATAGATGGATTTCTTCAGCTTTCACACTTTACCTTCCTCGATTATGAAGCCCTATGGTTGCTCCATATAAATATCCTCCTCGAGTTATCCATTGAGGAAAGCCCTCTTGACGTCCATCTACCAAATGTAATAGTCAAGAGATGAAACTTTAGCTAGAAATGCCTTGATGGACTTATGCATAGATACATGAGAGAATGTCTCTTCGTAGTCGATGCCTTCTCTCTGTGTGTAACCCTTGGCAATGAGTTGTAATTTCAAAGTCTCTACTTTGCCATCGGGTCCCCTCTTACTCTTGAAGATCCATTTACATTCAATGGGTTTTACCCATTTAGGTGGATCCTCTATGGTCCATACACCATTCTTATACATGGAGTCAGTCTCTAACTTCATTGCTAACATCCATCTTTCCATGTCATGATCCGTGAGTGCTTCATCAAATGAAGCTGGATCATTGTCAGTTTCATATGACACATGAAATCCGTACCTTTTAGGTGGTGCAACCACCCTCGAACTCCTTCGAAGAGGTACATGTGTTTCATCTTTATTTATCTCTTAAGTTTCTGGATTTGGAAGATCAGAATCCTCAAGGGACTCAATGAGTTCCTCTACTTTATTTTTATCTTGACTTTTAAGGAAATCTTCCTCCATAAATTTCACAACTCTAAAGACAAAAACCTTCAGGGTCTCAGCATCAGAAAGCCGGTATCCAATACCATCTTTAACATATCCAATGAAGTAGCACTCACGAGTGTGATATTCTAGCTTACTTGCATCCACGTTCTTTGCATCAACCAAGCAATGCCAAACTCCCAAGTGTTTAACACTGGGTTGGTTCCATACAAAATCTCATGAGGGATTTTAGGTATGGATTTTCTAGGAATCCTTTTCAGGGTATATATTGCAGTCTCTACTACATAACCCTAGAAACTGTGGTAAATGTGCATTACTCGTCATTGAACGAACCATATCCATGATGTCCTGTTGCATCTTTCAGCAATATCATTAAGTTGGGGAGTTCCAAGAGGAGTGAGATTGGAGAAAAATCCATTCTCTTTAAGGTATTCCTTGAATTCATATGAGAGGTACTCGCTACCTCGATCAGATTGAATCTGTTTTATCTTTCTATTAGTTTGGTTCTCAACCAAAGACTTGAACTCTTTGAACTTTTTTTAAAGGTTTCAGATTTATGATGTAGTAGGAAGAAAAACATGTATCTTGAATGGTCATTAATAAACGTCAAATAATATCGATGTCCGTTTCGGGTCGCGATACTGAAGGGACCACATACATTGGTATGTATTAGGTTAAGAATATCCTAACATCTTTTAACCTAGTTATAGAAAGGCATCCTAGTCATTTTACCTTGAATACAATGTTTACATGTAGGCAAAGATTGATCATATAGAAAATCTAAGGGTCCCATCCTTTTATCAATCTGTTCATCCTATCAACAAATAAGCCATGCCTTTGATGCCAAATCATATTTGAATGATTTCCATCCTCCCAGGGTCTTTTAGGGTTTTTATTAGTGGTAGTAACATTCATGACATTTTCATCAATGCACAATTCATAGAGTCTACCAGATGTCAAAACACCATATGTAATATGTTTATCGTATTGACTTATGACTACTTTATTACATAATAGAAGTGAATATCCATTCTAACAAGCTTAGATAAATATATAAGGTTCGTCCTGACTTCGATACATAAAGACACTTTAAGTACTAGGACTCTTCCAATAGGTAATGATTAATCCGCAGGTCTCGACGATGACTGATGCAACACTTGCATCAGATCCCATTTGGTTGACTATCTCCCCTTCATCATGACTCTTAGTTTCTTGAAATATATGCAACAAATTGCATACATGAATAGAAGCATCATAATCGATAACCGAGCTGCCATCTCATCGAACGAGAAAATTGGTTTCAATAATAAAAATAGATTTCATTCCTGTTGGGGATTTAACTTTTTCAGCATACTTTAGGTAATCGGGGCAATTACACCTCCAGTGCCTTGACTTCTTGTAGCGATAACTGACATTGATTTTCTTGAATGCTATCATAGTGGATGCATTAGATGATGAGCCAGCACCTTGACTCTTCTTCTTTCTCTTCTGGGCTGGGTCCTTCTGAGAACCATGCTTCGGACCATGCTTTCCTTTGACTTATGCAACAATTGCACTGCCGAAGGTGCTATATTTCTTCATCACATTGTCTGCATACTTTATTACATCCAATAGCCCAATGTTAATATAATCCACTTTTCGCATGTGGTATGTGACCACAAAGTTGTTGAAAGACTTAGGGAGTGACAACAGAATGAAGTCAGCCTGCATATCTGCGTCTATGTCAGCTCTTAGGGTTCCCAGCTCAGAAAGGTACCCAAACCTTGTGAGCACATGGTCAATGACAGAGGTCTCTTTCTGCATCTTACAGCGAATAAGTTCTTTCATCATATTATAATGCTGTGTGTGGTTTATATCACTAAGAATTTCTCTCAGATTCATTATGATGTCTTGGAAAGTGTTCACATTCATATGCTCCTTCTTAAGCACATTGGACAATGAACCCAGAATGTAACATGCTGCCAAAATGTGATCTTCATCATATTTTTCATTGAATTTAATCTCCTCCGGAGAATGAGGGTATGTGTACTTGTCCTTTGAATGAACATAAGAGATGCACTTCACAGATAGTACAAGATCCATATTTCGTATCAAATTCGAATAATTTGGTCCAGTCAACTGATTGACCTCCAGGAGCCTACTTAGTGGGTTCGTGGACTTCCTTTTCTGAAATTAATAATGCACTATATTAGAACAAATTATATATTCAATTGAAATTATTTGATTAAGAAATTTTAAATCAATTTGGTCTTTCCGTTGCAACTTTGAAAGTTCATTCCATTAATCACTTTCAAAGCAAGAGATATTCTTACCGGTATATCTCTAAGAAGAACTGAGATCTCCTCTTTACCTTTCTTACATCCCAATAATATGAGAACTTGCAACTCGGATAAAAAGAAGCGGGAGCACATTATGCCTTGCAAGTACAACTTGCATTTCCCAATTTCATCATTAACACCCTGGCCTACCACCCATAAGTTTATGTTGACTCGTCGTTAATTGGATGAACTGTCAATAAGATAAGAACTTGATATATGCAATTTAATATCACCCCAATAATTTGAGGACTCGATATCGGGGTCACTACGTATACGGCTTACTCTTTCGAAAAGCAAAGAGCCCAACCTAGATGCACTTGTATGCAGGACCTGTCACTTCGGACAGGCGTCTCCTAGATACAATCCCTGGCGACGGAACCCTCCTCCTTGAGCGGAGACCATGGATGTCACTTATTTGATCCTCCACCTCATATTCAAATTCTAAATAATTATCATGAATCATATTCACATAATAAATTCTTACGATGGAAATACATCTCCATTCATAATAGAGTGTTTTAATTGGATATACTCAATTTAATCATATTAAATATATTATAAATCCAATTCAACTAGAAACTTGATTGTTACTTGAAGGATGGTATTATCTCAAAAATATGTATTATTCAGATTATAATAATTAGAAAAATCCATCATTATCATTGATGAATCTGTAATTCATCACACTAAAAGATGAAAATAGAGTTTTGTTCACAACTAATTAGCTACATATTTCCACTTCTATTGCATAATTATCATACATGCATGTATAAATAATATCTACATTTTAGCATTCATATTTGCATTAAATAAGAAGCCCAATTCGCCTGTAAAAATCTCCCGTAAATATCATATTTGTATCTATTTTATACTACTTCCAAATCCAATAAAATCAACTCTATAGTGTATATATTACTAACACTAATTAAAGAAAAATATCAAAAAATGCTAACTTCTAAAATTGACCAATAAAACCCGAGTCCAAGTTTGAAAACATATACCTTAAAATGCACATATCCCTCTCATATAGCCTCCGATCTTGATCTACTCACTTTTAAAATAATATACATTCAGAGACCTTCAAATGGAGACCAATTTCATTAAAATCGGAGCTCGTATGCAAAACTTAGGTTTTGGGCCCCCATTGTATACTATATGTACTTGTATTTGTAACGTTGTATTTACCACTTCATTTGGCCTTGTTTCCGCTTTTGGTCAACGTGAAAATTGTAGATATCATAGAGATCTACAACTTTCATATTTTGAGTTCTTAAAATTTCGCCATTTTCCCCCTCTGATTTCACCTTCTTCTTCAACTAATCTTATTGGGCCATGTGGCGCCCTCTGGATGCGCCACGCAACCCATCTACTTGCTTGCCACGCACCCTCCCCTCTTTGTCGTTGGATCGGGCTCAAGCGCCCCAATATCCACCGTAAGTACCTGCCTTAACCATAGCGTGCCACGCGTCCCCTCCCACAGCCGCTCGATCGGGGCCTTGATGCTCTCTTCCCAACCGCTGATCTCCTCTGATATCCGCAACTGCTCAATCAACAATCCCCTCTCATCTCCACTTTTAGCTAGTGCCGCACCCACATCCGGCCATGTGGCTCATCCTTTTCCCTTTGATCGCATCACCCTGATTTAGTCCTATCCGCTCCCTGGCGCCCGGCTCAGAGCCATTGGATCACTAGATCCAACGGTTGAGAGACCGTCTTCTTCCTCTCGAAGTTCCCTCGCCCACGTCGCCCACCTCGCATCGTCTCTTCCCTCCTTTCTATTTTCGATGCCATTACAACCACCATCTCCACTCGATGTTCGACCCACGATGACCCCCATACATCCCTCATGTTCACCAGAACCCACGTGTTCCATGACAGCCTCTCCTTTGCTCCACAAACCCCACACAAACAACTCCCTCCATTGCCTGAACACTACCTTCTCTCTATAAATACCACACCTCCGGCAAGCTTCAAGCCTATCCGGCTTTGCACGAGAAACCCTAGAGCTCCCCTCCACCTATCAGTGACAGTGATTGGGTGTGAAAGTGAGCGAAGACACAATCCTTCTCCGGCGCGATCCATGGTGTAGCTTCGCCGTGCAACAGCTTCTCCGATGAGCTGCTAGAGCCCGGGCCTCTACCGACCCTCGAGCGACGACCAGAAGCTCCTCTCCGAGCCTCCATTCCAAGGAAGTTCCCTCCATTTTCTCCTCCGATGTTCTTCTTCTTTTCATCCAATTTTCTCACATTTTTTCCACCCTCCTCGCTCGACATCACTTACCGCTGACCATAACCTGAGCTTCGCCTTGGAGCTCTTATCTTCACGCACACATTCATTCACCTTTACGACACATCGAACCATCTTCGATCTTTTTTCCGCCCCTCACGGCAGAGGAACGCCACATTCCGTTCACCCACTTTACCCATAGGCCTCAGTCACTCCCTGCAATCCATGCAAGCGCCTGCACGCCTCGGCTACATTCCCTAACCTTTCATGAGTCGTTCTCTTCATTGGTCAGAAACATCACTGGAGCTGCTTCGAGCTTCATTGCCTCCGGCCTACGGACCACCTCAGCATCTTCTAGGACGTCCTGCATCTCCACCAAGCTTTCACGGTGGTGTCCAGCCACTCAGGAGCTCCCAGTGATCTTTACCGAGCAAGAACAAAGGAGGCAGATCCAGGAGGGCTTCGTCAGAGCCCATCCATGCCTGCCGCAAGAGGCGATGGCGAGGAGGAGCATGACACACATATACCGTCTGATCATCTTTATCGGACAGTCTTTATCGATCTACGTCGCTATCGCCAGCAACTCCAGATACCATTGGATCCATCTACATCTAACGGTCCGCATCATGCCACGTCGCCTACTCCAGGAGCCACCGCCTCTGTTGGATCATCTCGATTTGACGGACCTCAGGAGGACACGTTGCCCGCTCCATCCACCGTTTGATCGTCTTGATCGAAAGGTCCATCTTTCGCCACGTCGCCTGCTCCGAGCCTCTTCCCTGCCCCTTAGGCTCGGAGCATCCGAGCCAACTCCAAAGAATGATCGAGCTTGCAATGCACCCGAGCCACAATCCAAGCCTCCGATGCTTCCCTAGCCTAGCACCTCACGTGTTCCTCACGGGCGATCTGGGCATTTTGTACCGATGCCCCCTTCAAGTTTAACAAATTGCAGTCCAGTCCCTACCAGGCACGTCACCAGAGGCACACGTGTTCCCGTGGATAATTTGCACACATATTCCATGAATTATTGGAAATTTCATTTTAGTCCCTGTATGCTAGTATTGTTTTAATCAATTTTAATTCCTGTTTGCATTTTGGTCCCTGTGTTTGCACATTTATTTCACTATTCATCTAGCATCATTTTTAAATTCCAAAAATTGCTTGTTGTAGAGAAACTGGTGCTTTATCATTATGGACTGTCATATTTTTGTGAGCTTCAAGGAATTTAATATAATTCTTTTTTTGGAAATTTACGTAGTTTTGCCACTTCATGCTTTAAATTCCATCTTAAATTCTTTGTAGCTCCAAAAATTACCAAAACATCACAATAGTTTTAGTTTGAGATGTTCTACTTAGTGCCCAAAGATCACATCATTTGCACCCATATCGAGGCCTTAATAAATTAATTAGTCTTTTGCTTAATTGACTTTTAATAGTTCCAAAATTCAACATTTTTGAGGTCTATCAGATTTCCTGGATTCATCTCACATAGAAATATCTAGGATAATTTTTGTGTCTGAAAATGAAGTACTTTGGTATCTATTAAAATTATATTTGTAAAAACTACCCTGCATACATATTTAATTCATATTTAATTCATTTAGAGTCAAAAAATTCCAAAAAAATTACAGCAGCTTAATTTCATCGTATTTCATATTCGGGCTAAGTTTCATCATTTTTGGACTTAATTGCCCATACTTCAAATTTAACTTAAAATTTGGCTTAAATTGCATCGCAGTTTTCTTTAATTGCATAAAAAGGACCAAAAATATTTTTCTGAAAATCTAACATCGAAATTGACTTCAAATTAACCTATGGAAAAATCTGCCTCCCTGAGTTCGACCTTGGGCTTGCCCGAGTAAAATAAAAATATACCGATTGTGTTTAATTCGACATTAATCTAAGTGATTTTTTATCAGCTACAATGAACACAACATTAAATTTGATCGACAATCCAGTTGAACTGGGTATGGTGATCATAGCCTCTTCAAAATGGAGATATTACCAGGGAAGTACAGATTAGGTTATTTTTTAGAAAATTTTGATTTTAGATTTTCCATCCCCGGGTAGTTTGATTCCCGGCTTTTCTTGTGATTATTTTTCTGTCATTTTTAATATTTGTTTATTTTATGTCATTCTCTCTCTAACCATCATTTATTTTTGTGCGAGAAATACGAGGAGTCGAAGGCACTTCGCCAAGTGAGCCGAGGAACCAACATTAAAATAAATTGAGTGTTGTTGAGAGGATTTGTAAGAATTTGTTCTTTTTATTTTTTGCATTTTCCAGCGGTTCCCATTTGGGTTCTCGCACATGTAAGAAATAAAAAAAAAGAGTCTCCGTGTGTTGTGTGGTTGCTTGAAGTATTATAGGACATGCACTTGCAGCTCTTGGAGCTCTCTTATGTCTGTTTGTGCTCGTAATATCTTGGACCACACTTCAGCATTAAAAGACACACTTAGACCGCTGGACTTTAGCTAAATTTAAATTCATTCTTCACTCGCTAATAGAATTGCCTGTCTAGGAGCGGCTTTTCTCGTTTGCATTCCATATAGTGAAAAATGTCAATTCAATATTGCATCCTGCATTGTAGAGACTTGGAGGCACTGTAAGTCTTCTTACTCAAGCATTCATCATCATTTTCTCGATTGCATCAACCTTTTCCAATTCTCTCTCAGTTTTTCAAACATAGGTTTAAAGGAAATTAGAATTGGACGATAGACGCGCCTTGTGGTTAGACTAATGAAGTGGTCATCTAAACTTAAAATCAGGACTGCTAAAGAATTTGACCAAAAAAAATCAATAAAATCAAAAATTATGTTTGCGGGAGATTAACCCCGAGCTTAATTTCAGGCAGAGTGAGGGTACAAGAGTGTGTATGCACACCCTAAGGTAGAGCCAAAAATCCATGTCTTCTATATTACGTATCCCGATCTGAGAAAATATTGCAGGATGAACTATGGGTTCAACTGACCAGCGTCAAGTAGCCTCCGCCTACTCCGGTAGGTAGATAGGGGTGAAATTGCGGTGCACGGCGACAAGTTGCTAGTAGCCTCTGCCTGCTCTGGCAAGTAGATTGGGGCGTAGTTAAAGCCTTGTCAGCCTCTGCCTACTTCGGTAGGTAGATAGGGACATGTCCATGAACTCTCGGCTGGTGATAGGATCAAAGAAAGGAAGGACATTGGTATCTTAGGCGACAAGTTAAATAGGGAAGACGCATCCGGCTTTGAGCCGACTCCCCTATAGGTCGCGTAAACTTTGTTACTTGCTTGAAAAATCACACTTAAAATCAACCAGACTACTCGGACTCGGTTTCTGGTCCTTCACCCTGTTGAGTGCAAAAATCAGGATTTTTGATTCACTTGCTTTCTTCATGGAGGAGTAAAATCCTATCATTACACTTACACTCCCAACCCTTCTTTCTACCATTAAGATGACTGGCTGGGGGGGTATCTAATCACTCTTTGCAAATCTCTCCTTGAGCCCCTCACTATGTTCGTCTTCATCGGACCAAATGCAACTTGGGCCAACCCGAGCTCATGACCCTCTTGAGTTCAGGATCCATCACCCTCAGGATGGTTACCCTCAAACCATCCCTTTTCTCTCCTCTCATCTCACCGAGGAAAACCATCACCTCGATGAGAATGTCTTCAGTAACGTCCTCTAACTTAGACTAATTTCTTTACCTAGGTAAAGAGGACAAGATGCCTCCTAAGAAACCCCCGGAAGAAGAGGAACACATAGATGATCTTATGCACCAAGTCTTTGCCCGATTGGCTAGAGCTGAGCACCTGAATGCAGAACTAATCGCTAGGATGGGACAGGTGATCGAGGCAGGTGGAATTGACCGACCGATGGTAGATGCCTACAATCCCGCCGAGAATTAGATACATAGTTGGCTTGTACTTGAGGTGCCCCCAGAAGCATTTGAGTTAAAGCCCCATTTTCTGAGTCTGCTCCCGAAGTTTCATGGGAATGCAAACGAAGAACCATATGCTTTCCTAAGAGACTTTGACTTGGTTTGCGACAACCTTAGTCACTCTAGGGTTGGATAAGATTACATCAGGCTGAAGGCTACCTCGTTTGCCTTAGGAGATAAGGTTGCTCATTGGCTGAAAAAACTCGGGGATAGATATACCACCTGAATACAATTCAAAGACTTATTTTTGAAGAAGTTCTACCCACTCAGTAGGACTAACCAGATGAGGACGAAGATCGTGAGTTTTTCCCAGGGACCCCACAAACCATTCCATGAAGCATGGGATAGATTCAATGACTTGACTCAGAAATGCCCCTGCAATGGCATTACCATGGTGATCATAGTCCAGACCTTGTTTTGTGGCATGACCTTGGAAATGATGGGGTTAGTGAGTGCAGCCTGTGGAGGAAGCTATCTCAATAAGAATGAAGATGTCGTATGGAATATTCTAGAGCAGATGGTAGAAACAGGCAGATCTCATGCCACCAGGGCCTATTAGTTGTCTCCCTCAAGCCTATCAAATGAGACAACTAGGAGGACTGTAGTGGAACTAACAGATGACCTCATCCCTAGCATGGAGAATAATAGCTGATAAGCTTACCATGGTAGAGCAGATCTATAAGTGGGTCATTGACCTTGAGGTGCTTTCACAATTGTCGAAACAAGTGGAGGAATTGACTGAGAAGGTAGCCAAGATACGATTAGTTGCCCCTTCTGCACCACATGTGCCTATACATCGAGTTCATCTTGTACAGGAGTAGGTACAGGGGCCTCTGAGTACCTGGGTTGAGGAGCAACAGTACACTCAGCAAAAGCAACATGCACCCCCACAGGTGGAGATAGTCTACGAGGATCCTCCGTAGGTGTTCGAGATCAACGTGATGTGGTACAGCCGTGACCCCGTTGACAGACAGTCGGAGATAGGGAACGGTCAGCCACATCGACCTTCCCAATCTTACCAGGAACCAGCTCCGTCCCTGTACCACGCTTTGTACAATCCCGGTCAGGACAAGGGTACTAGCCTCAGTAGCACCAATAGCAGCGCACATTTCACCTGGGCCAATAGGGCCCTCCACCACCTTCCCACCAGAAGTAATATCGACACAGCTCGCAAGGCCAATACAAACAAGCGAAACACTCGTCCTCTAGTCAGCAGCAGCAAGCCCCGCCCACTAGTGAATTGGAGTCCCTGACCTTGGCCATCCAGACCCTGACTAATAGGGTACAACATATACTGAATGGCTACCTGGATATCAGAACAGAGTTGAACCGCATTTCACGTACCCAGGTTTAGCACATGGCACCAAAGACCCCAATTCTCGCCCAGGTTCAGGCCAACCCAAGTAGCATGAATCAGGGTCAGCACCGACCAAGTGATCATGTATACTATTCGGATTATTCTCTATCTGAACTCCAGATCCTTTCGTATGATAAAGTAAATCATATGTCCCTTAGGAGCGGAAGGACCGTGACCATACCTGATCGAGCGCGCGCACATGAGGAAGACACCGCCAAGTCTCTACCTGAGGAGAACTTGGAGGCAGAGGAGCAACACCACCATCACCATCACCCACGGAATAAGAGGATTTCCAAGTCCTCAAAGAAGAAGGAGAGGAGCACCAGTAGTGAATCCGGAGAACCAGATGTGGAGCTCGCACCTTCATCTGAAGAGGACGTCCCAGCAGTCGAAACAGATGCATCACCTGTTTCGCCACAGGAATTTCTTTTTTGTCCGAGTCTATGTAAGAGTCAGCGTCAGAGTCCTGTACAGAACTCAGTTTCCTATTTAAATGAAAATCTTTCAGTTTCAGAATCTGAGTTTCCATCAATAATCCCTTTCCCCCATACTCTGAAGGGTGGAAAGAAGAAAATCAAAAAGCCAAAAAGATGATGCTGAGATGGCAGAGTTCTGCAATAAGTATATCAAGGTCACAATCCCCTTGGACAAGTATGTGGACATGACACCTGCATTTTAGAAGTACCTTAAGGTGAGATGCACACCGAATAGGGTTAACAGGAAAACCAAAAGCCGTGTTGAGAAGCACTCTTTGCCATTAGCCACTACTTGGGCCATTAAGAATGTGTTTCCAAGGAAACAAAGGGACATGGGTACCCATTATGTGGTGAGTCATGTCGATGACACTTCATTTGCACGCTCTATCCTAGATAATGGGTCATCAATTAATCTAATGCCTACGGTCCTCTATGAGCGGCTAAATCTAGGACCTCTTAGGAAATCCAGAGCCTTACTCCAGTTTGCAGACAAATATACCAAGAGGTCCCAAGGAGAATTGAGGAACGTTATCTTCAAACTCGAGGGTCGGGATTACATGGTGAACTTTATAGTTCTTGATATGGAGACCACTCGAAATTGGTGAGATTCCTAGATCATACTAGGAAGGCCCATCCTTAGAACAACAGGGGGCCTTATTTGATTATAAGATCAGGAAAATTCAGTTCCAAACTCTAGGCGGAGATGAGGAACTTGATATGAAGCAGATGAGGTGGAAGAGGCCAGATTCCAAATCCAGCACTGAGTACTCATCATCAGAAGTAGATTGTGTTCATGTAGACACCGTTGGGCCATGGAGACAGAACCTAGCGAGCACCGATGAGTCCCTCTCCTTTGGAGATGATATCATGCATGAGATAGTTTGTGAGAACCTTAGGAGAGAGTACAACGCAGAAAATGCATCCCCATACATCTTTGATGACGTAGAGGCCCAGGTGGGTCTGTCAGTCCTTCCCGCTTTAGGACAATCAGAAGATGAGGTTGATGAGTCAGACGTGACTTTTATCGATTGCTCGGACACTTTTGAAGATCCGACTCTAGAGCTGAATGAGTTAGTGGCAGTTACATCAAAGATAGATCCATCCATTACCAGCACAGAGCCAGAGCTGGTTGAGCAAGACTTCCTTGATGATCAAACCTTACCTGAGCTCAATCCTTTACCCACAATTCTTAAATACACCTTCCTTGCAGGACAAGAGAGGAAATATCCGGTCATCATCAGCTCGCGATTGACCAAGGAGCAAGAATCTCGCTTGCTAGAGATCCTGGAGAAAAACCACAAGGTGATAGGTTGGAGCATCTCTGATCTCCACGGGATAAATCCCGCCCTGTGTTCGCACCATATCTACTTGGAGAATGAAGCTAAACCCTCTCGTTAATTCCAACACAGGTTGAATCCAAATTTACGGGAGGTCATGAAGAAGGAGATTGAGAAATGGTGTGATGCTAGTTTCATTTACCCCATCTCCGACTCCGAGTGGGTGGCACCTCTCCATGTTGTCCCGAAAAAGTCAGGAATTCAGATGACCACCAATGAGAATGAAGAGGATATCGTGACGTGAGTACCCACGTCGTGGCATGTCTGTATGGATTACAGATGCTTGAATGTTGCGATGAAGAAGGATCATTTTCCCCTACCATCCATTGACCAAATCTTAGATTGATTAGTGGGAAAGGAACTCTTCTACTTTTTAGAGGTTCTCGAGCTACAATCAAGTAGACATTGCTCATGAGGAATAGGAGAAAATCACGTTCACAAGCCCTTTTAGTATCTATGCTTTCAGGTGCATGCCCTTTGGGTCACACAATGCTCTCAGTACATTTAAAAGGTGCATGTTTGCAGTTTTCGTCGATATGGTCGGTGAATTCCTTGAAGTCTTCATGGATGACTTCTCGGTCCACGGTGATTCCTTCAATTCATGTCTTAGGAATCTGGACCGAGTCCTCAAAAGATGTTGTGTGGTCAATCTGGTGCTCTCCTGGGAGAAAAGTAACTTCATGGTGATAGAGGACATTGTGATGGGGCATGTCATCTCAAAGAGAGGAATGGAGTTTGACCCTGCCAAGGTGGAGATGATCAGATGACTCCATTCACAAATCAACGTGAAACAATTGCGGTCATTCCTCAGACATGTAGGATTTTATCGGAGATTTATCAAAGATTTTTCAAAGATTGCCCGAATTGCTAACTGAGCTTTTAGGCAAAGACATGGAGTTTATTATTGATCATAAATGTCTTGACACCTTTAAGCAACTTTAAGGGATGATCATGAATGTTCCGATCCTACAAGCCCCAGATTGGTCTCTTCCTTATGAGATCATGACAGATGCCTCAGATTTTGATGTTGGGGTTGTGTTAGATAGAATAGGGATGTAATCTCATTTGCCATATACTACGCAAGCAAAGTGCTTGATACCTCTCAGCATAACTATACATTTATCGAAAAGGAGATGCTTGTGGTAGTGTTCGCCTTGGATAAGTTCAGATCGCATCTAATTGGATCTAAGGTGATTGTGTTCACGAACCATACAACACTACGGTATTTTATGGAAAAGAAGGATGTGAAGGTGCGTCCTCTTAGGTGGATTCTGCTCATCCAGGAATTTGAATTGGACATTAGAGACAAACCTGGAAAGAAGAACGTAGTGGTTGATCACCTCCCCCATCTTGAAAATCTTGATGCTTCTAATGATACGTCTATTCGAGACTCCTTGCCTGACGAGTCAGTTTTTGTTATGGACTCACTCCCATGGTACGTCAATATAGTGAACTATCTTGTCTCCAAGAAATTTCTCGAAGATTGGCCCAAGAGCCACATAGACCGACTCAAGTCGGATGCGAGACATTACCTTTGGGAGGATCCGATCCTTTTCTTTGAAGGACCGGATTGTGTCTGGAGGAGGTGTATTCCTTAGGAGGAATATCAGAGTGTTCGTACTTTATGCCTTAGTCTGGAGGCAGGAGGACACCACTCTAGGAGGAGGACCACATGGAAGGTACTTCAATGTGGCTTATACTGGTTGACCCTGTTTCGCGATGCGCTCACCTTTGCGAAGTCGTGCCCAGTATGCCAGTGAATGGGAGGAACCGATGGTTCCAAGGATGAGATGTCAATGCAGCCTATCATCATTTGTGATGTCTTTGATGCCTGGGGCATCGACTTGATGGGTCCATTCCCGATTAGCCATGGATTCAAATATATCCTTCTTGCGATGGACTATCTGTCAAGGTGGGTGGAGGTTATCCCGAGCCGAGTCGCAGACAACAGGACTGTCTATAAATTCATTAGAGATCACATCATCTCTAGGTTCAAGATCCCCAATGTGTTGATATCTGATGGGAGTAGCCATTTTGTGAACAGAGATGTGAAGAAACTCTTAAAGGATTATGGCATCGAACACCGTGTCGCTAGTCCTTACCACCCACAGACCAATGGCATTGTATAGGTGTCGAATAAGGAGGTGAAGACCATATTGTAGAAGCTTGTCCGCTCAGACAGAAAGTATTGGTATTAGATTTTGAATCAGGTCCTTCGGGCTTATAGAATGCTTAAAAGACACCTTTAGGATCCTCCCCATTCGGGATGGTGTTTAGGAGGCCATGCCATTTTCCCGCTGAATTAGTGCATAAATCCGAATGGGAAATCAAGAAGGTGAACTGGAATACAAGACTAGGTCAGAAACAGAGACAGGTGTATCTGAATGAGCTTGTGGAGGTCAGAAACCGAGCATATGACAATAGTTTGGTGTACACGGAAAAGGTAAAGCGTTGGCACAATTGATTTATCAGACGAAAGACCTTTTCTCCTCGACAGAAGGTATGGTTGTTCAATACAAGGCTGAAGATTTTCCAAGGTAAGATGAAATCCAAGTGGACGGGTCCGTTCATAGTCCGTGTTGTGCATGATAGTGGATGTGTATAGATCTCAGATCTCACAGATGGAGCAAAAACATCTCTAGTTAATGGACAACTGCTGAAACACTTAGTCGAATCCAATGAATAGTTAGTCCATGTTGAGGATATTATTTTCATGCGCGAGGCAGACTTAGTAGACACACATAAAGCCGTGCATGAGACCATGCAACAGTGAGCTCTTGCCATCAGCAACATCGAAGAGATTCAGATCATGATCCTTGTATATACTCACCCTGGCAGTATATATTTTCTTTCCGTCCCTACTGCGACTCTAATCACTCATCCCGGCTCCATATCTTTTAATTTCATGACCAAAGTTACGATGACCAAATCCTACGTACAGGAGGGAGAGTGACCCGCGTCTATTCACCATTTGTTGTAATCCTCTAGATCTCATCGGTTCTCACACTCACTCCTGTCCTATACTTAGGGTGACCTGAGACTAAGTATAGGGGGGATCGATGCCCATAATTTATATAAATCATCCATTTCCCCTCTTGACCTCGTCCACCCCATCTTTGATCTTCTTCTACGCTTAGGCCGTCAGAGCCTAAGTATAGGGGACAGGATGACTTCTATAATTTTTATTCTTTTATCTCTCCTACGCTTAGCACGAGCTATGTCTTTTCCTCGCTTTTCATGCTCTGAGGACATAGCACACGCTAAGTATAGGGGGGTGTGTATATATTACATAAATACTTTACGCATAGCCCGTACTTTCGCATATTTTTTGTATATACTTTATAATAATTACAGGGTGGGTAAAAATTGAAAACATTTTTTGTAAAATACATGTATTTTTGTAATACACTTATATATTTTTTGTGAAAAAAATCAAAAATCAAAATCAACGGCTTATTATTTACTCTTGCATATCATCCTAGCATTTAAAAAGAAAGAAAAAAGAGTCTTGCATTCATCTGCATAGCATTTCATTTGCACCTTATCTGAATATCCAACATATGCAAAGTGAAAAGATAGTGGGTTCTGAACCAAGTTATGAATATATGTTGAGATGGGACTTGATTTGACTTTAATCTACCTTAGTTCAGAGGAACCTTATAGGAATTGGTGTTAAGATATTTTCAGGTCAAGTGACTTAATTTTATGAGTCTGCAAGTCCATGTTCACATGTCATCTTGATTAGTCTAAGTAGAATATTTCGTACACACACGATTCTTTTAGATAGTGACCTAACATGGACAAGCACCATGCACATAGCTCTTCATTGATGAGGTGGTGAGGAGGTAGAATCCTTTGGCTTTGAGTAGCACACAGGTGGAAACAACCGTCCTCCTCTAGAGAGTAAAGTGCATCTCAACCTAGTCTGGTGGTGTTGAAATCTAAGGACGGGATGCTGTGGGTTGAAATAATGCTTCAAAAGAGGGATAGTCTACTGGCTCAAGAGGAAAAACTCCTAATGTACATGCTGCACCTTGTATATTGTTCAAAAAAATTGCAAGAACTCCAAAAAAGTAGACAAGCTAGAAAGAAAATAAAATGCCTGCCGAAGTAAGTATATTAGCAAGAAGTTTGCTACTGAATGACTTGGCTACACTGGTCAGGCATCCTGGGATAGGTAGCTAAAGTGGCACCATCCATTCTTTTCTCCACCCCCTCCTCTTGAGCTGGTCACACTTCAACATAGAAGGGAATACCCCGCTCCTCGACGAAAGAGTTACCAGATCGGGGAATAACAGTTCTCTTGTTAGAGGAGGCTGCTTCTTAGCCATTTCTGATGTGGAGAGTTATCTTTCACTTACATAGTACAAGTATGAATCATAGTCATCAGAAATTTATGTTTGAGGATTTGTTCTGACCTGATTGTTGAGGCATCTTGAATAGAAGACTTGTGGAACTTGAAGTCTGTTAGGTCCTAAGTTCAGATACCAATAAGGTTCCGCCACACAATTTATCCAAAGGTCTAGTCAGGCTCCATTTTCAACTTTTGTTCATGACCTTGGTATGGAACCCAAAATCATTTCACTCTTGCATTTCATTTTAGTTGCTCGGGGACGAGCAAGGTTTAAGTATAGGGGGTTGATGAATATGTGATTCATCACTTTCAAAGTTCAAAATAGAGTTTTGTTCTCAAGTAATTAGTTGCATATTTCCACTTATACTGCATAATTAGTATTCATGCATGCATAAATAATATATGCATTTTAGCATTCATATTTGCATTAAATAAGAAGCTCAATTCACTTGTAAAAATCACCTGTAAATATCATCTGTATTTATTTTATACTAACATCAAATCCAATAAAATCAACTCTATAGTGTATATATTACTAACACTAATTCAAGAAAAATATCAAAAAAATGCTAACTTGTAAAATTGACCAATAAAACCCGACTCCAAGTTTGAGACCATGGACCTTAAAATGCACAAATCTCTCTCATATAGCCTCTGATCTAGGTCTACTCACTTTTAAAATAATATACATTTAGAGACCTTCAAAATGAGACCAATATAATTAAAATAGGAGCTCGTATACAAAATTTGGGTTTTGGGCCCCCATTGTATACGATATGTACTTGTATTTGCACCGTTGTATTTTACCACTTCATTTGACCTCGTTTCCATTTTTGGTAAACATGAAACTTGTATATCTCATCGAGATCTACAACTTTCATGTTTTGAGTTTTTCCAAATTCAGCCATTTCCCCCTCTTGATTCACCATCTTTTTCGACTAATATGATTGGGCACGTGGCACCCTCTAGATGCGCCACGCAACCCATCTACCCGCTTGCCACGCACCCTCCCCTCTTTGCCATTGGATCGGGATCAAGCATCCAATCTCCACCGTTAGTCCTCGCATTAACCACAACAAGCCACATGTCAACTCCCAAAGCTGCTCGATCAGGGCCTTGATGCTCTTATTCCAACCACTGATCTCCTCTGATATCTACAACCGCTCGAGCAACAATGCCCTCTCATCTCCACTGTTCACTAGCGCCGCAACCACATCCCACCACATGGCTCATCCTTCTCTCTTCGATCGCATTGCCTTGATTTAATCCTACCCGCTCCCTGTTGCCCCGCTCAGAGCCGTTGGATCACTAGATCTAATGGTCGAGAGACCGTCTTCTTCCTCCCAAAGTTCCCTCGCCCATGTCGCCCACCTTACGTCATCTCTTCCCCCCTTTCTATTTTCGACGCCATTACAGCAACCATCTCCACTCGATGTTCGACCCATGATTACACGAATACTTCCCTCATCTTCGCCAACACCCACGCATGCCACAATAGCCTCTCCTTCGCACCGCAAACCCCATGCAAACCACTCCCTCCATTGCCTAACCACTACCTTCTCTCTTTAAATAACGTACCTCGGTGAGCTTCAAGCCTATCCGCCCTTGCACAAGAAACCCTAGAGCTCCCCTCCACCTATCATCGACAGTGATTGGGCGTGAAAGTGAGCGAAGACAGAGGTCCTTCTCCGGCAAGATCCATGGCGTAGCTTTGCCGTGCAGCGGCTTCTCCGACAAGATGCTAGAGCTCGGGCCTATACAGACCTTCGAGCGATGACTGGAAGCTCCTCTCTGAGCCTCCATTCCCAGGTAGATCCCTCCGTTTTCTCCTCCGATCTTCTTTTTCTTTTCATCTGATTCTCTTCCATTTTTTCCGCCATCCTCGCTCGACATCACTTCCTGTTGACCATCGCCTAAGCTCTGCCTTAGAGCTCTCATCTTAGCGCACCCCTTCATTCACCTTTACGACACATCGAACCATCTTCAGTCATTGCTTCGCCCCTAACGGCGGAGGAATGCCACATTCCATTCACCCACTTCGCCCATAGGCCTTAGTCACTCCCTGCACTCTCGCGAGCACCTGCACGCCTCAGTTGCATTCCCTAAACTTGCAGGAGACGTTCTCTTCATTGGTCAGAATCATCGCCGGAGCTGCTTCAAGCTTCATCGCCTCCAGCCTACAGACCACCTCAGCATCTTCCAGGACCTCCTGCAGCTCCACCAAGCTTCCACGGTGTGTCCAGCCACTCAATAGCTCCCACTAATCTTCATCGAGCAAGAACCAAGGTAGCGGAGCCAGGAGGGCTTCGTCGAAGCCAAACCACGTCATCGCAGGAGGAGGCAGTGAGGAGGAGCATGACGCATAGATACTGTCCGATCGTCTTGATCGGATGGTCTTCATCGATCCACATCGCTATCGACAGCAGCTCCAGATACAGTTGTATCCATCTAGATCTCACGGTCCGCATCACGCCATGTCGCTCGCTCCAGGAGTCACCGCCACCATTGGAGCATCTCGATCTGACGGACCTCAGGAGGACACGTCGCCCGCTCCATCCATCGTTTAATCATCTTGATCGAACCACCCATCTTTCGCCACGTCGCCCACTCTGAGCCTCTTCCCCACCTCTTAGGCTCGGAGCTTCCGAGCTAACTCCAAAGCATGTCCGAGCCTACATCGCACCAGAGCCATAGTCCGAGCCTCTGACGCTTCCCCAGCCTAGCACCTCACGTGTTCCTCACGTGCGGTCTGGGCATTTTGCATCGATGCCCCTGTAAGTTTTCCAAAGTGCATTCTAGTCCCTGCCAGGCACGTCATGTGAGGCGCACGTATTCCCATGGATAATTTGCACACATACCCCTGCATTATAGGTAATTGCATTTTAGTCCATGTATGCACGTTTTGATTATTCATGTTTAAAACATGCTTGCATTTTGGCCCTTGTATGTATACATTTATTTCACGATTCATGTAGCATCATAATTTTTAATTCAAAAAATTGCATGTTGTAGAGAAGTTGGTGCTTTATCATTGTGGACACTTGTCATATTTTAGTGAGCTTCGAAGAATTTAATATAATTCTTTTTGTGGAAATTTACATAGTTTTGCCACTATATGCTTTAAATTGCATATTAGATTATTTGTAGCTCCAAAAATCACCAAAAGCTCGTAATAGGTTTAATTTAAGTTGTCTACTTCGTGCCCAAAAATAATAACATTCGCACGCATACCTTAATAAATTAATAAGACTTTTGCTTAATTGATTTTCATTAGGTCCAAAATTCATAACTTTTCGGGTCTATCAATTTTCCTGGATTCATCTCACATACAAATATCTAGTATAATTTTTGTGTCTGAAAATGTACTTTGGTATTTATTAAAATTAATTTTGTAAAAAATACCCTACATTCATATTTAATTCATATTGAATTCATTTAGAGTCAAAACATTCCAAAAAAAAGAGTAGCTTAATTTCATCGCATTTCATACTCGGGCCAAGTTTCATCAATTTTAGACTTAATTTGACAATACTTCAAATTTAACTTAAAATTTGGCTTGAATTGCATCACAATTTTCTTTAATTGCATAAAAAAGACCAAAAGTATTCTCCTGAAAATCTAACATCAAAATTTACTTCAAATTAACCTAAAGAAAAAGCTGCCTCCCTAAGTTCGACCTTGGCCTTGCCTAAGTAAAATAAAAATTTTACCACTTGTCTTTAATTCGACATTAATCTAAGTGGTTTCTGATCAGTCTCGATTTACCCGACTACAACGAACGCAACATTAAATTTGATTGATATGCTCTTCAATCACTCAAACATTTTCCCTTCCTTACTCGTTATAATGGTCAGTTCCAACTAGAGTGGGACAGACCTCTCACGGAGCAACCTGCTACCCCAATGTTCCCCGACAAGACACAATATCTGCCTCAGGTCAGGATAATGCGAGTCGATAATTTTGTATTTGAGATGGTAATCGGTCTTTCAACCGAAGAATAACCATATAATTATAATCAAAACCATTTTGATTAATATTATAAGAAGATTAGGTAAACATATCCTCAATCCTATTCAAGTAACAAAGTTTTGCATGTAGAGATTGTCATACAACAATTGTAGGATAAACTTGGGTTTTCATGAAACACTCATTCAAAGATGATTGATGTTTAATCAATTATCTCCATAAATAAATATTAATAATCAATTAATCCTGGCATATTCTCAATTTCCTTGATTGGAATTGAATGATAAATATATTAAGAAAGAGATCTTGATGATCATATAATCATCTGACCCATCTCCACTAAATATGGAATATCTAGGGCAAACAGAGTCGGAATCATGCGAAATAAAATCGTATGGTATGTTGGTTTGATCATATACTTATTTAAAGTGTTTATTTAATATTTCATGATAGGAAAATAGTAAGCAAAAATAGTTTTCTTACTTATCTGTGACCACATGCAAAATAATTTTTCATAGCGGGAACTATTCGAATCAATTTTGTCGACTTGTAGATCCAATTAAAGGTGATTGTTTTTGCGAGATATTTAGACATTCTAAATACATTTTATTAACCAAAAAACCATGTCCAAACAGTGCACAAAACATTAGATTTTTAGTTCATTAAAAACCAATTCCATTCTTGCATCTAATGCAAAAAACAATGATTCCTGCGCATCCAAATCATGAACCATGATTGCCTAGAGGTTTGGATCACATCCAAGACCTGAAAGAGGCTCTGATACCACTGAAGGATATGGAAGAATCATTAATCACATCACGGAAGCATGAGGATAACATCATATATGATTAAGAGAGACTAGTTGCACTAGTTACTCGGTGTAGCAGAATTTTAAAAATGATGAAACCACATGATCCAAGAAAAATTCTCATGTCGTTTCATTTAAATCACATAATAGATAAAATAATACCTCTTGTAGCGTTGTTGTGGTCGATTCTCTATTTAAAGAGACCTCCTCTCTCAAGTCTTATCTGTCGAAGGAGACGTATGCGAACGCAGAGATGAATTGCATGCTTCTTGCAATCCAGGTGGTTGATACAAGCGATGGATCTCCCGATCTTGTCTCAAGATATCAAACGTCTTCTTCACAAGTGAGGTGCACCAAAGAAGACAGGAATCCTAGAGTAGTCGAGGCAACAACACAATGATCATGCGACGACGGTGGTGACCTTCTCTCTAGGGTTAGAGTGGACAGCCACTCATGGAAGAGAGAGAGAGATATGTCATTAGAATGAGGGAGAGAGACAGAACTATTGATGTTGTCACATGAAGGGCAAGGGGTGCCTCTTCTTTTATAGTATTTTGGGAGTCCATGGATGTCAATCCATGGACAAAACAAAAACAATGGATGGGATTGATTTGTGTTTCTTTCAATGGCCATGATCTTGTTGTAAAATTACAACAATAATTAATTTAATTTAAATTAAATATCTGTCTAATAATAAATATAAATTGATTCCAAATTAAATCAATAAGTCTTGCAGATAATTAGAAGGAGATTTCCATCATCTTAATAAAGGGGGGAACGAGCACCCATTCCTTTTTGGACTTGTTGGCTGCCCATCTCCTTGAATTGGAAGGAGGCAATCTTTTTCCAATCCATGAGATTACATTATCTCATGAAATCTCCAATATTTACAACACTTGTTGTAAATTATCTCACAAAATAATTCATAATTATCTCGTGAATATTGCAATAATGCCATTTGAAATTTGTGAATTATATTCACCGCCCAAATTAAAATGTAAATTATATTTCAATTACTTATCCTATGTGAATCCAATTAACATCAATAAATAATCAACAAATATAAATTACAAAAGGCTCTATAAAATAATATAAATCACATTTATAATATATATATTAGAAAAATTGGATAATTCTATCCGTAGTATTCTTATCTGTAATAATTAAATCACATTTAATTATATTGGATCATCATTCTCATGCATTTAAAAAACATGAATCAAATTCGCATTATTCATGATAATTAAATCAAATTTAGTTATACATTTCCCAGTTATTGGTGCATTCTCATGCATTTAAATAACATTCTCATGCAGTTAAGTAACATGAACTCTTTCAAGAATAATGCGCTTTCTACACAGATACTTGGAGATAAGGACTGGGCGATTGTACATTCCACATATAGCGACTTGGATATTGAGATCACATCTCAAATCCGAATCACATGGACCTCTCATAGATTCTTTATTAAAGGAAGGTTGTGAATGTAATCTTCTTATTGCATATGAATCACATTCAGATCAATCTCCAATATTTTGACCAAGATCAGATAACTTCTCTATTGAGAGGAGTCACTAAAATCCAGACTTGTTTCATCACTCCCTCAGAATGGAAGCGTCATGGTTATACAATCGTTTATGATCACATCACCATCAGGTACTCATAATACATGTACATCCAGCATGCTGGAAGACCTATAATAAACCCTAAGATATAAATCTATTTTCACTGTCATCTTCATGGTTTCATTATAAAGTTTCTCATTTGGTAATTGGGAGTTGCCATTGATCATATGCTTTCCAAAATCATATATCGAACCTTCAAATTCGTGTCATGCTTCCAAAGCATGACGACCATGCATGGAATTTGATCGGTCCCAATACCTCATGAGTGAGCTCATGTATTCCGGTTCACAAGTGAACCTGTATGATCCCTTTGAGAGATCGTATTACTCGTATGTCCTCATATGCATGCAAGCTCGTCGGTGTATAGGCCATGATTAGGCCATCAACCTATTGGTCTGCCAAATGTACAAACTTAGACATATAGCAACACATCCGTCTCCGGTCAGAGGATGTGTGTCTATATTGTGACAGTATGTGGCATATGACTTGGTTATCTCGATCTAGTTCAGTCAACTTTTTGACCTAACTAAACTGACACCTCCGAATCTTGATTCCCATCCATAGGACCTGCATCAAGAGGTCTGTTAGATATCAACCTAATGCGAAAGGATTTTTATTTCCCACTAAAGCTATAGATCATCTTTTAACAATCATTTGACGGTGCTTGATGAGTCCTCAATCTAACTCCTTCGATATTCGTCCAAGCACTAGCCTCTATGATTCAACTATTGAATCAATAGTTGTATGATCATTAAGATGGCCATGGTACATAACCCTAATTGTACAGAGGGATCTTATAGTGCATTTATTCATTTAATCTCATATATGGAGTGAAATAATCAATAATTTTTATTGATAAATTAAATGTTATAATAACATTTATTGTAGGAATGGTTCGCCTCGGGATCACATGGATAACAAATGCCCCACTGCTAGATTTGTGTTCCTTATCCTGAAGATACTTTTTATTATAAATAAATACAATCAGCACACGTGTTTGTTTATGGTTTCTTGAATAATTGCATATTATTGCTTGGTTGTTTTAATAATTACACTTTAGTCATGTTTACATAGACTCATGTGCTTGTACACGTGCCTTATTAGAAATTTTGCAATAAAAGTATTGATGTTTGTTATTATTTTTAACTTTTCTAGTTCTTAACATCTACAATTAGATCCTCCATACCAAGATTCATGTGCGCATACATGTGAATTTGTGGTTAAATTACACGATTAGCCCTATATTTCTTATATTTAATATTAATTCTGATTAAAATCATAAATTAATTATATTAAGTTTCTTCTTATGTGGTTTAATTAATTAGTATTTAATTGCTCTTAATAATAAGATACTCACCTCAAAATAAACTCTAAAAATTAGGTTAAGCTTCTGATTACTTGTTTTATCTTTAATAATTTTTTATTCAAAAAAAGTTGATTTTATTATTTTTAAAAATTTAAAAACATCTATTTTTTTCTCTAGTTAACTATATAACTTCATAAAAATTTCAAAAACTTTAAAAATTTCTAAAAAATTTGCTGGAGTTGTGTTTTTTTAATATTTTATCACATGTATAAATTTAATTTAAAAATTACTCTAGAAAATTTAAAAAGGGTAATTATAGAAAACCTATAAAAATTCATATGGAATTGTTAAAAAACAGAAAAAATACATAATGGGGAACGTTTTAAAGCTTGAAATTTTTCATTCTTTTTGAACTTTATTTCAAGTATATGTGATTTTGTTTTATATTTTTAAAATAAAAAATGGTAGTTTAAATTATATTTTTTTAGTAACTTTGTTTTTATTCACATAAAAGTAATAAAAAATAGAAATTAAAAAAATGAAAAATAGTAGGAAATTTTATAAAACCAAAAAAGAATTTTATTCAGAAAATTTTATTGTTTTGATATATTTGAAAAATACAAGAAAACTTGTTTGTTTTTTCGTTTACATACTTAATTTATTTTTTCTTTTAAAAATAAAAAGTTTAAGAAAATTACAAAAAGTAAATAAAAAATTATAAATTATAAATTATAAAAAAATTAAAATATTAAAACTTCATAAAAACATTAAGAAGACGTAAGAATAATGACAAGAAAAAAAAAGAAAAATCCTTGTTTTTAATAATCATAATTAAATTACCCTCAGATATTGTATCCTCCCTAAATTCAATCTCGATTATCTGTAAAGGTAAATTAAATGCACTAAAATCCTAAAAACTAAGAATTCAACATATACATGTCCCCTCACACATAAATGCACGTGAGGTGACGTGGAATTGCACTAAAGTGCAAATAACAGGAAGCACAATGCCCTTTGTGTAAATATTGTAAAAATATTACAAATTAAATGAATGTTTATAGAATAATAATAAATACAAAAATGTAGAGGTATAAGATGCAAAATACCCCCAAACACGCGTTGGAGGACGGTGGAGATGGATCCACTTATCCACGTGATGCCTCCTCAACATCCGATGACACTACGACGATGGAGGGTAGAGATTAGAGACTACCCTCTAATATGACGGCCCTTGGGCATATGATTGTACAATTATTATGCACTCGGAGCTTGCTGTTAGACCCAATTGTTCTGAGCTGCTTAGGAAGAACAACTCAATAATTGTGGGGAGTTGAACTTTGATCTAGTGTCTAAGGCATTCTTAATGGTCTCATGAGTTATGTGATGCTTGAAATGTTTGTGGAGTGATTCCATAGTGGTCTGATGGTTCGAAAAGGACCAGATCTCATCAAAGGATGTCTGAAGGGTTAGAGGAGATCAAGCTTCTAAAGCTACTTGTCCGAGTCGATCTGACCATCAAATAAAGTCTCTTCAAGCACGGACAACTTCAGTGCTCGAGGGCGAAGTCCCTCACCCCAATGGTGAGTGAAAATGGGAATTAGATGAAATTGATGTCCAATGGACGGTAGAGGAGAATATCAAGCGAACCTGATCTAAGCAAGATCACATTGTAATGATGGACTGGAAGATGTAGAAGCGAAAAGAGAAGAAGATGGGATGGTTAGCGGATTAGTCAATGGTCAAAATAGGAGGAATAGAGGTCAGAGCTCATAGCTTCAACAAACTATGATTTTTTTATTTTGGAATAAAATAGACAGAATCAAAAGGAAAAAAAGACATGTCCAAGATATTAGTTAAACTAACAATTGAAAGGCAAATAAAACAAGGCTCAGTAGATAGGGACGGTCGGGAATAGAACCATCTGGAGAAGGTCTACAAGAATGGTCAATCGCTTTCTTTGCTCCTCCCGCACCACAAATCGGGTGGCTCCACTCACTGTTACTGAGGGCAAGCTCCGGTGATGATTTTCGAGGAGATAAGTTCGGTAGAATGGATTGAATTTTGAAAATATGCAAAGGAGACATTTTATACAAGGTTGAATGAGAGACCTTCTTCTCCTAGAGTTTTTGATCGAATCGAGGGTTGAGTGACGTCAATCTGTGATGTGTGTGAAAAATCCGTGTTATCAAAGAAATCACTAGATGGAATAGAGCAAAGAGGAAGGCCAGATCTGGATAGAAAAAAATGTCAAAATATAGTAAAGAACACAGCACGGACTGGTCTAAGAGGGGGAGGGAAGTTGTCCGGGGTCTACAAATGTTGCCTCCTGATTGGTCTACAATGGCACTAAAAGACATAACATAAGTAAAAATAGATAGAAAGGGAAAATACAATAGAAAGTGAATTTATTAAATAAAACATACAATGTAAAAGTTGTTTCTTATTTTATGTACTAATTTTAGCTATTTGTTTATCATCTTATTTATTATAGATTAATTGTTACATGTATAATTATATGTATTTATACATTAAATTAATATGGAAGCGATATTGATCATTGTAGTTCTGTTTGCGGCTTTTTCATCTATGTGTCCCTGTTATAATGTTCATTATTTTGATATGCAATTATTTTTGTATCTTTCTATTTATTTTTATTTACAAGTTCCATGTTGATTATTTTTCAGGTATATAAAAAGAATAACAAAATAGTAAGAATGGTTGTATATGCAATATAGTGGGAACCTAGAGTTTCTAGGTGCCTGTGTCATTATTATTTGTATTTATTTGCCCTTATCTCCCCCTACTTTGTTCCTTATCAACAATGTCAATGTTGACTTAGTCTCGAGATTTAGGGTCCATCGGTAATTACAATACTTCCATTATTTTTCTTTTCATTATTCATTTATTTTGTATTTAAATACATGTATTTATGCACTATTTACAAATAATAATCCGTGCGTTAATTTGTAGAAGATTGATATATTTACTTGTATTTATGTAGGGATTTTAATGACAAAATAAAGGAATAAATGTAAATGAATGGGTATTCATAACTTACCATGAACCCTATTTTACACACTCCAAATAATAAATTGTTCAATATGAATCTTCTATATATAGAAAATTATGAAAATAATTGCCAATAAAAATAAAGCATTGTATCACTAGGCCACAAAGATGAAGAAGCTGCTAATCGAACTTCTCAATTCAATTTATCCTCCTTATTAATCAAATTGAACCAAACTCACCTCCCTTGTATTACAATCTACATCATCTACCTAATGAAGGTGGTTCAATGAAAATTGGAGTTAAGATACCAAAACTGGCTCTTTGGGGTACAATTGTACTCTATATTTGTAGATAATATTCATATATTTTATTTTCCGTGTTTTTACACTTATTATATTTTTAAATAATGTATATATTTTTTGTAATATATTAAAAATATAAATATAAAACAAAACTATTAAAATACACTTAAAATACATAACACATTAAATTATATATGTATGTTATACCTATAATGTACAGACATGTATTTATTTATGTATGCAAAAAATAAGAAAAATGAATATATTTTTATATTTTTTTTATAAATATGTAAAATGTATAAATATGTTAATAAGACTTAGAGCATCTCAATATTAACCCTTGGAGCATCTCACCTACGTGAGAGACATCCGGAGTACAGAAAATCGAATTAATGAATCATGGAAGGAAAGTAGTTCTTCCCTGTTCTTGTTAAGAAGCAACCACCGTCCGATGGAGGTTCAGGCCCTATTTTAATCCTATCCGTTCATCTGAGGAGGGCATCAACCATTGATTTGAGCTGAATATCTGATCTCAACCTTTTGTCCGTGAACCGGTATCGAGCACTCGGGACCATCGATCTGCTTAAGTGAACCAATTGTGATTGTTGATGAATATGTAGTTAGCGGTAAATTACATCACACCCCCTCTACAATTTTCTATTTTTGTTTAGATGTTGTAAATAACAGTTGTAGTGTAATTTTATTTGTAATGTTTGCTTCAAGACTCCTGGACTTCGATTTATTTGCACTTTCGTTCATCGCTTGGTCACCCCCACGTGTCCGTACATGTGAGGAGTTGGCCATTTTGCAAGGACCCCCCTCTAGTTTATTTATTTTTATTTGGTCCATCATTTTGAGAACTAGGTGTGATATTTAAGGATTAATTGCATTTTGAACCCTAGAAGTTACTGTATTTGCAAAACTACCCCTACCGGTACGTATTACATTGAATATATTTGTCCATTTTTCTTGTATGGCCCCTAAACATGTTTCTAGTGCTATGGATTGCATGTAAACTTCTTGGAAATTGCAATTAGGACATGCAATTCCTATGGTATTTTATTTATTGCATTTTGTGTTTTTTAAATATAATTCTAATTCTAAAAAGTATAGGAAGAATAACTGAAGTGCTTAGAACCCATAATAAACACATATATTTTTCTTGGAGCATTTAAGTTTAGTTTTCTATTTATTAAAAAACAAAACTTATCATATGTTCCTATTTTGACTTAGAAAACATATTAAAAATTCAAAACACCTCCAAAAACTACCCAAAAAGTATTAGATATATTTTATATTATTTTAAAACATATTCAAAAATCACTAAAAAATACAAAATCAAAACCTTAAAAATTAGAAAAATTAAGAATCTTAAAAAAATATAAACATTTCCTCATAATTCTAAAATTGTGTTTTAAACTCTTGAATTTATCTTGTTTATACTAGTTTATAGGAAAATTAGGATTGAGCACAATCATATTTGTCAGATATTTATTAGTCCTGTTTAAAGCTCTTGATTTTTGTTTTTTATCTATGAGATATTTTGTATATTTCTTAATTTAAAAATCAATAAAAATACTCAAAAATACGGAAAAATCACATAACAAAGAAAAATGTAAAATCAAAAAGATTTTATTTTGGGCATTTTTGCTTTGTTTCATATTCTGAACTTTCAAAAAACTTCAAAGTCCTTTTACTTATATCTTTATTTATCTATATAGTATATATTTATTCTCTATATATATTATAAAATCTAAAATCAATCATAAACATTTGAAAAATTAAAAACCCGTAAAAATATAAAATAAATTAAAAACCTGCAAAAACATTTGAAAAACAAAAAGATAGAAAATTACCTAAGTACATTAGTCTTTCTTTGTGTTTTTCCCCTCTGCACTTAATAGTTAACCACTCCACATATTTGACTTATACACACCATTTTTGTAGAGATAAAATAAATTTCTAACTCATGTCACTGTAATCTCTTTAAATTATTTGTGGGTTTGATTGTTGGTTGATTATGGATCGATTACCACATGCTTGAACTAAATGGAACGGTTGTCGGAGAGTAGTGGTTGAGTAGAGTAGAGCAGGATATAAAATGCAATTGTTTAAATAAAGACATGACAACGCATGTCCTTGTAGGGACTTATTTGAAAAAAATAAAGTAAAGACAAGGGATGTGGTGCAAAATTACCCTTAAATTACATGGCAGAAAGAACGACTCTGATATGCGGAGGCTTTGATCTAACGGTTGTGGATGAAGCATGCTTGGATGGCCTCTGATCGCACTGAATGATCTGATCAACGACCGAACTTTGGGACAAAATCAACGGTCCAGATCTTGTCTGATGTTGAGTTCTTTATTTGACAGATATGAAGGTACCTAGAGGAACTGGTTTCCATTATTTTCTATAATGGCAGCTTTTATCTCTTTATTCTATTTCTATATAATATGTTCTAATCACAACTCATGTTTGACTTTATTGTGAGGTCATGCTTATTAAGGGAGAGTTTTTCAGAGACTCGAGGCACCCTAGAGACGTGGAGGTTGGTGGTTATACACTCATCAATAGGAGAGAGTAGTAGGAGACGATAAGGAATTTCTTTGAATAAATTAGCTTATTTAATTGTTTTCGTATATAGTATATATAAAGAAATGTATGAAACAAATATTCCAAAGAATAGACGGGCAAAAACTCAATGAAAAATCATTCCTATCGAAGTTGTGTATAAAATAAACAATTCTTATACTTCACATCAAAGATTTCAAGTTTGTCTACAACTTGAGACTTGGCTACACTAGTCAAGCTCCAAAGGATATGTGATTACACTGGTCACGGACCATTCTTCTTCTCTACCTCATCTTCTTTCATCTGGTTAAACATGAACTTAGAAGGAAGTACCTGCTCATCGATGAAAGAGTAGCTAGAATGGGGAATTTCAGTTACCTTGCTTATGGAGACTATTTCTTGCTACTTCAAAAGATGAGAGCTATATTTCATATACACTATACAAGTGAGACTCATAGTCATAAGAGTTTGCATATGAAAATACTTATTCTGACATGGCTATTGAGGTGAACTAAAGGATTGTGGAACTTGTGGGTTGTTAAGTTGTAAATCATATTCTCAATAAGGTTCTGACAAACTAACAATCCAAAGGTCTTACTAAGCTCCAAATTTTGTTTTTATAAATATGAGTTTAAACATCATAATCATTCTAAGTTGTTTATTTTCTTTTCATTATCTTCTCTTTTGCATCACTTATTCTCCTAATAACCATTCATCTACCTTTATTCTTCCATTTTAGCTTTAAATCTCTTGTATTATACATGTAAATATGATTAACTTTCATAAATTAACAACAAACATTTATATATAATTAGAGTGTAAACATGTGTACTTAAATCCAAAATAGATGAATAAATTAAAGAAAATAAAAATAAAGGAAGTATCAGAGATACTGACTGACCCTCAACCCCGAGACCAAGTTAAATATTGACTAGGTTAACCAGGTGATGAATCTCCATTTATCACCTTTATTCTTTAATTTTGGCCTTCATTCCCTAGTTAAATGCATGTAATTATCATTATTTTGCCTAAATGAACATTCATTATTTATTGTATAAATAACGTATAAAATACGTTATCTCAAAGCCAAATAAAAGAATGAAGAAAAGAAAAAAAATAAAATGCCAAAGGTATTTTATGACTCTAAATTCCGAGAGCTAGGCATCATGATGATTGGGTCGACAATGAATAAAGGTGGGGGAGATAAGGTTCAAAACACAATAAATACCCTATTTATTTATTCTTCAATAATGCACTTTTGGGTCCTATTTTATTCTTTATTATTTATATCTCAAATAAATAAACTTTTACATGGAAATTGTAGATAAAAATACAAAGAAAAATGCAAAATTGATTTCACAAAAAATAATACAGTGTACATTCTACACTAAACATAAAAATCCAAAAGCCAAATTTCCTAGACCCATATCTTCTCCAAAAAAACGGAAAATGCACCAAAAATACCATTAATTGTATATAAACTTTAATTAACTATTTAATGAAGGTGTTTCATTTAATTTGAATTTGATATGCAAAAGTTAGGTTTTGGGCCCCCATTGTACAAAGGTGGAAGTAGTTTATCGTCGTCGAGGAATGGAAGTGGAGCCTGGGAGGCAGAGAAGGATCGGAGGCTGGTAGTGGATAAAGAGGTGGTCGGGGAGCCTCCGAGAGATGAAAGCAGAGCAATGTTGTTGATGAAGCATGTTGGGGTTGTCGGAGGCATGAGGAGCGACGAGGTCGAGGTCAAGGATGAAGATTTCAAACAGTGGTGGTCGGTAGTGTCGGTGGCTCAACGACCCGAAGTCAGAGCTAGGATAAGCTCGTGGAGGTGTTGCAATGGCCATGATGGCCAGATCTCACATGGTTGAAGGTGATGTAGTGGTGTTGTCATCGTTGTCCCTCCAACATGTATGGCTATCGGTGAATATTTGGAGTGGAAGCACAATTGTGGGTTTTATAGGGTAGATGGAGGCGACGAGGATGGAAGGTAGCGCTTGATTGAGGTATTGGTGCCGGGAGGTGATCTGAGATGAGAAGGATGGCGACCACACGAGATTTGCATATTGGCGATGAGGCTATTCAGGAAGGTGGCAGTTGGCGATTGAGGGAGGCCACGCAAAGATTGGGGGACGGCTATCGCGATATTCATGGAGGAGATGCGGGTGGTGACATGGCAGCAAAAGAGGAAGGTGGCACAGGGATTGCAAGGAAGGATATTGGGAAGCGAGATTCAAGGGACGATGGGATGTGCGGTGGTACACGAGATCCGCGGAGGAGCGACAGGTGGCAGTGCTGCCAGATATGGATGAGGAAAGGGGGAGGAAGGCGCACATGCTAGGCACGTGCAGAGGAGGCACGTGCGCAACACATGCGACTTTTATTAAGATTTTTTATTTTTTAATTATTTTTTAAAAACTAATATATAAATCCCAAAATGGGTGACATGTGGTGTCTCCAGGAGCTGCCACGTGTCACTCCCAGAAAATTCGAAATAAAAATATAAAGATAAATTGGGAAGAAATAGCAAACAAAGTCAGATCGAAAATTTTTCTTCAAAAAAGTTGCTCGTCTCAATGAGATCTACATTTGAATGAAGAGAGAATATCCAAAATTGGTCATTTGCACAAAGTGATTTTTTGGGGTATTTTATGTACATAGAACACCTTGAATTTTTGGCTTTTCTAAATTTTCATAAATTTTAAATAAGATAAAAATACGAAAAAATATGATAAAATAAAAGATAAATATTTACACATTAATCTATTTTTTTGGATTTTTATGATTTAGGAAAATGAAGAAATAAAATAAAAATATGAAAACGACAACTTTTGTACAGATTGTCAATGAACACTCGGACTGAGTTAGTTTCTTTAATGTCAAAAGCGGGTAAATACACAATGTACAGAAGAGGCCCACAACCCAACTTTTATATATGAGCCCTGATTCACTTGACCATAGTCTTATTTTAAAGGTAATTGAATGTACATTAGTTTTAAAGTGAGTAGATCAAATCAAACACTTTATGAGGAAGATATCATTGTTTTAGTCCGGAAATCCTAAAATTAGGGTTCAGGATTCTGGACCACTCATTTGTGTTTGTGATTATTTTCGCATTTCTTTTATTCTTGTTAGTGATGTGTATGCAATGGAGGTGGTTTCTATTTATTTAGAGTTAACATGAATTAATTAAAAATCAGGGAAGATAGCCTATTTTACATGTCAATTGGGCTGTGATTTTTGGATTCTTATTTTATGTTATTATGAGTGATAAAATGTAATTATTATTTATACATGCATGAATTCTAATTATGCACTATTAATGAAGAAATGCCAATAAATTTTTGGGATCTGAGCCTAATTATTATCTTTTAGAGTAATGAATCTGATATTCATCAATTAACTGTACATCTCTAGATTCCACACATATCACATCCAAAGAGACGGATGAATGCCCATACTGCAATAAGTCAATGTATTAATAGTAAGACTATCTAGACTATCAAAATCCTTAGAAAGGGACTCAAATAGTGCATCAAAATAATCTACAGATAATCATTGAAATTGACTTTCTTATTTGACAACATCAAAATCTGATAATTGTTTCTCATTCTTCTAATAACAGTTGTAATTGGCTACATATGTTTTAAAAGACTAGAAAATTTGATCATAAGGTTTAATAGTCATCTACATGGATATTGATGTAATTGTTGGAACAATCTCTATTGGATAGACAGACTTCATATTTTCAGTGGGAGAGCATTTAGTCTTAGAGAATGTCTCTATGACCTGGATATTAGAATACACTCATAGTTTATTTCTAAATGTTACAAATAAACAAGAATTCTAAGATAGACCTATCATAAAGAGTTATGATGGATATATTTCAGAAAGTAATCTTACATCTAGAGGACTATATTAAATAAGAAAATTAATGAATGGTTTATTAACATTTATAATATTGACAATTGAATCTTTAAAGTTCAATAGGGAGATGAAGATCATTTGAAAATAATTTGGCATCAAAACTTGGACATAATTCTGTTGATGAAATCAACAGACTAGTAAGAGATGAAACTTAAGAATGTATAAAATTTTAAATCATACATACTTGTGAATATTATATTCAAAGTAAAAAATATCCAATGCACCCTTCTATAGGAATTGTCTAGGATGTCAAGGTTTTCAAAATCTCATACACATTGATGTATGTGGATCATCTGCATCATAATAAACATTGATGATATGTGATATCATTTGATGATTATTTGTGATATGATATTTCTTCCCTTTACCCTAGAAACCTTTGAAATATTCAAAGATTCCACAATTTTGATATATAACAAATGTTTAAAGGAAGATGAAAATGAATTTGATATAATCAAGGTAGTAAATATCTATTAGATGAATTCAAAGGATACCATATGGAGACAAGAATATCATTCCTATCTCACTCATCCTAATGCACATAAACTCAATCGAGTTGTAGGGAGTTTCTATTGGATCATGTTTTACATGATTTGATCAATAATGAATATTATCATAATTAACTCTTAGTTTCCAAGTATATATGTAGTAGAGACAATAATATATAAGGTTCCATGCAAGTGAGTTGGAATCTAGCACCAGAGAGTGCTATTTCATTAAAAAAATAAAGGATGGTAATGGATACCTACTTTATGACCTTCAAATTATTAAAAGATGTCATTTCTAAGGATATGATTATTAGAGGATGACTCTCATCAAATTCATGATGAAAATGAAATGAAGGAACTCATTAGTCTTGAGAATATAATGAGGCTCCTGAAATCGGAAACTAAAAGAACAATTAAAGATGAAACACTCATACCTCTTCAAATGAGTTTGAGGATGGATTCCAGGTGTCTGTTACGTCTGACAATGATCTAAGTTCATGTGATGAAGCTTCTGAAGTCCATGACATGGAAAGATGGATGTTAGCATTAAAGTATAAAGTAGACTTCATATACAAGTGTTGTACATGGACCCTCGAGGATCCACCTAAATGGTTATGACCAGTTAAGGTGTAAATGGATATTTAAGAGAAAGAGTGAATCTGATGAGGAGGTAGAGATCTTCAATGAATGGCTCGTGTTCTCAAGATACACATAAAAAGAAGATGTCACTTGAGATGAGACTTGCTTTCTAGTAACCATGCTTAAACTTATCAGATTATTGCTAACTATAGCTACATAACTTGACTATGACATCCTCGATATGGAAGTCGATATTGCATTCCTCTAAGCATTCCTCATTGAGGATATTCATATGATGTAGCCCCATGGCTTCATGGATGAGGAATGCAAGGTGTGCAAGTTTAGAATCTCCATCTATGGAGTCATATAAACTTCTTGTACTTGGAACATCAGATTTGATGAAAATATAAATGTTATGATTTCATATAGAATCTTGATGAACCCTATGAAACTTAGTGGGAGTGCCATTGTGTTCATCATGCTAAATGTAGATGATATTCTAATCATTCAGAATGATATAAGGATGACAATAAGTGTTTTATAGTCAGGTTATTCCATACCTTGAAATATGATCTCAAGGATACCTCCTATCTTAGTTCCGATGTCGTATAAAAGCAAAGATAAGAGGGAATTGGTATCATCACATTAGTTGTACACCTTGGACATGTTCCATTTTTTGGAAAATTCCAATAAAGGTTTCTTTTCCTTATGATATGATACTGACCTATCTAAAGGGATATCACCTCAAAGAGATGTGGATGTGAACAACAAAGCTACATGCCCTAGCCATTAGCTATGGAAGCTCTGTGTAAGCTAGATGCGTACAAAAGTTAGATGCCCGTCATGTAATGGGAGTAGTAAATCTTACTAATCCTACTATGGTGATAAAACACTTGATTGCAGTAATAACAATATCTTCAGAGATGAAAAGATTTTTTGAGATAGTGATCTCAAAGTCTTATCTTTAAGAACTTAAGATTTTATTGATAGTGATGTAAAGGTCTTAACTCTAGATACCTTATAAGACACGAGACCGGGTCTGAGTCTTAGGAGATAGAGATATCCAGGAACAAGGCATTCAGATAAAGGATAATAGAAATTACATACTAGTTATAATGATTATTGATTTGTAGTGTCAGATATTGTAACTGCTTTTACAAGATTGAGTATTGGTTGCATAAGATGCAACATTCGCATTGGATGCGAGCACTACTAGGAGATATGCAAGTGCCGTAAAAGGACTTGGTGTAGTCTCTCAGGAACAGAGTGATCGATCAGCTTACCTAGCTATTTTTCTAAATAGACTATGATTGTCACATGAGTGTGGGTTTAAGATTAGCCCATTAATGGCTCATTGGGCTAGTCGGAGATTGCTAGTCATGAGAGCCCACGACAAGCCATTATGAAAAAAATGTTATTGCAAATATCATTCTCTAATCTGAAATGAAGAATAACTAACTTACTCTATAGGTCCCTTAGTAGAATTAAGGTTATGCACCGTGGCCATCTTAATGATCATACAACCGTTGATTCAATTATTGATTCATAGAGGCTAGTGCTTGGTTGAATATCTAAAGAGTTAGTTTTAGGACTCATCGAGCACCGTGAAACGATTATTAAGAGATGATCTCCAGCTTGAGTAGGAGATGGAAATCCTTTCTCTTTTGCCCGATATCTGACTGACCTCTTGACGCTCTTCATAGGAATAGAGATTCTGAGGTGTCAGATTAGTTAGGTCAAAGATTTGACTTAACGAGATCGATATAACCAAAGTCCTATGTCGTATGATGTCACGATATAGGATGCATCCTCCGATCAGAGACAGATGTGTTACTATGTATGAGTATATACATTTGACAGACCGATTAGTTGTTGGCCTAGTCGAGGTCTATACACTAGCATGCTGGTGTGCATACAAGGGAATATGAGTACTACGATCTCTTAAAGGGGTCATGTAGGTTCATTTACTGAACTAGAAGACATGAGTTAACTCATGATACATTGGGAAGACAATGCCGTGCACGGTCATCTCGTTTTGGAAGTTCGACTAAATTTGTAGGTTTGATATATACTTTTAGAAATTATATGATCAATACCTAGGTATGATATATTCTTTTAGAAAGTCTATGATCGATACGAACTCCCAATGATTGAATGAGAAACTTAATGATAAAACCATGAAGGATACAGTGTAAATAGATCTAAAACTTCATGTTTATTCTAGGTCTTCCAATATGCAGGATAGACAAGTGTTAGGAATACCTGATGGTGATGTAATCATAAATGATTGTATAACCATGACGCTTCCATTCCTAGGGAGTGATGAATTTGGTTTAGATTTTCGTGACTCCTCTCAATAAGGAAGCAATCTGATCTTGGTACAAATGTTAGACAATGATCTGAATGTGATTTAGAGGCGATGAAATGATTTGATTTATGGTTTTAATTGAATCAAACATCTATGGGAAGTCCGCAAGATATGGATTTGAGATTTGATCTCAATATCCAAGTCATTGTACGTGGAACATACAATCACCATGTCCTTATCTACATGTACCCACGGAGAAAGTGCATTATCCTTAAAAGAGTTAAAGGATAATTTCATTGTTGATATTGCATCTGATCATTGAGAAATTGATAGTTAAATGTTATTCAATTACCATGTATACTAAGAATTTGATTCATATTATTTGGCCAATGAAGGAGAGTTATCTATGATATTTAACTTCGCTTTAATTATCAAAGATGTTAATAACGTGAATGTGATTCATGTTATTTAGGCATTTGAGAGGATTCATCTTGGATAATTAAATGTTATTTAATTATCAAATATATAATTAATCTAGATATCTCTATCTGTAATAATCTTGGATATTATAAATATTATTTATAATATGTTGGAGAGATTTATTTGTAAATAGAATTACAAATATATGTTATCATGAATTGGTTCAGAATAAATAATTAATTGTAAATGTAATTTATATATTGTATTTCTTATAGGAATATGTTTATTATTTGTCAATAGTATGATTGAAGTTTTCACAAATTTAATTTGGAATTATTTTTTTGAAGATAAATGGTAATTGTTATTGCATATTAATTAAAAAATATATCTATAGATTTAAGAAAAAGGTTACTTTATCTCCTTTTGTTGGCCGTCCACCTTGACTTGTTCGAGGGGGGATGACCACCATATACTTAGTAAAGAGACTTAATCTTCTAATTATCTATGTATATTTATTAATTTAAAATAAAATAATTATTACTTTGAAAAAGGATATAATTAATTTGTTTTAAAATAATTGTTGTTGTTTTTGGAGCAACAAATCATGACCATTGATTAACAAACATTTAATCTACACCATAGATTAAGAGAGCATATGGATTGAGACCAATGTGCATCCAACTAGTATAAAAGGAAGGGTAGCCCTTATCTTTTTGACAGCACACATAATTCCCAAAGGAATTAATCTCTCTCCATCTCTCTCTACATGCCATCTCTCCTCTCTCAACATGTGGACATCCATATGATGACCTAGAGAAAACCACCGTCATCGCTACGTCATTGTACCATAGCTTCGACTGCTCATGGATCTCCATATCCTTCAGTGCGCCCTTCTCGTGAAGAAGATATCAGATCTCTGTGACGAGATCAAGAGATTCGTCACTTAGATCATCAACATGGATTGCGAGGAGAAGGTGTTTCATCAACGTACTCGCTAGAGTCTCCTTCATTAGATCAGACTTGAGACAAGATGTCTCTTCCTTTAGAGACTCAATCGCACCCACACTTCAAGAGGTAACCTTAATACCTAATGATGCTTTAAATGAAACGATCCGAGAAGTGTTCTGGATTCAAGTGGTTTGATCGTTTTTTATTTTATTTTTAAAAATTTTGTTTCTCCGAGACACTAGTACAATTAGTTGCTCCGGATCACATATGATGCAATTCTCATGCTTTAGTGATGCGCTTAAGGATTTTCCCATATCCTTCAACACATTCTTTGATATGTGACAGATGTGCATTTAAATGACTTAGCATGCACATTTAACATATCAATTGGTTGGTAAACTCACCAAGGTCCATATACCGGTATGTTGGTATGCATATGATGACATATAAGATATACGATCTCTCAAAATAATCATAAAGGTTCATAGTTGAAGAACCGGGAGATAAAGCGTGCTCATGAGATCATTTGGGGTCATAATGAAATCGAAGCATGGGCGTATTGCTTATGAAATAAGACATGAAATTTGATATATTAATATATGCATTTGTATAGTATACGATTAATATTTTTACCCAAATATCTAATTAGAAATCTAAATATTTATTCCGAAGAAGATAATCAAACCAGGGTTTCAACTTCGGATTTATCAAATTGGTCTAGTTTGGAGAATGAATGAGGATTGTGAATACTCAAGGTTAAATCTGTGATAACATGTCATCAACCATGACACTTCCATTCTTAAGGAGTGATGATGCATAATGGACTTCAGTGGCTCCAATTAGATAAATGATTTTAGTTTAATTGGACTTAATCACAATTCATTTGAATTAAATTCCAAAATGTTGGAAACATAAATGATCATGGAAAAGGATATTTAAGCTCATTTCTAAGCTCCATATGCTTTGTACTATGAATAGAAATAGTTGAGGAAGCTGGGTTCAGCTCATCGATACTTTCTAGAGCTCATATAGAGGGGCTTGCCTTTCCTTAAGCTTACTTAGAGTGTGAAGTATTCCACTGGAGCTTAGTTGATAAGAGTGTATCAATTTCAAGCTAAGATTATGTATACCTTAAAATTGGATTGATAGCTAGTATTCAAGTCACTATATATGGAGAGCATGATCTCCTCGACATTATCTCCATGTATCTGCATTTGTATCTCAATAGTCCTAATTGTATTAGGACTCATACTTATTGATGTCAATATTATTAGAATGATTTTTATTATTACATTTTATTCATAAGGGCATTTTTGTGAATATAATTCACAAATATAATTAATTAATTAATGTGAATGGTGATTCACAATAATTAACATTTATATAGATTTGACTCATTTAAATATTAATGTAAATATGATTTACATAATTTATTTAAGGCATAAAATTGTGTGAATTTATTCACAGTAATTCCTAAACGTAAATTGGATATACATTGAATTTTATGCTTGCGAATATGATTTATGAGTTACAAGGATTATTTACATAATTTATTCATTGTAGGTAATTGTATTATTGACTTTATTAATAAATTCAACAACAATGCCTATTTTAGGAAAATTCGTGGCATGTACATTGTAATGTACACATGACACCGTGTTGTTGAGTCGGTATTGATTAAGGAGTCAATGATGTTGCTTATTTTATTAATTATTATTAATTTAAGATTAAAAGGAGATAATTATTGTAGAACCAGGACTTGGTCTTAATCCCTTTATTAACAATATGCGGTCCACAATTTCACATGCCTATTTGAAGCCCTAGTCTTCAAGTGATGTGTGCTTTGTGCATAAAAGGAGAGTGATTCTCTCTCTTTTTTCAATTGTGATTTTTAACAAACTAGTCCCTTGGGAATTGTATGCCTTTTTGAAAAAGAAGATATCTGAGAGTATCCAACTCTCACAAGCCTCTTCGTGAAGCCCTGGTCGTAAAGACGACATCCACGATCGTGGGAAGCAACATGATTCATATCTGCGCCCACACGATAGAGATACTCTATGTATCAGACTTGATTCAAGATGTTTCTTTTACTAGAAACTCACGCTTCTAGTGTTAACCATAATCTTTTATATATATTCATTACTGATATTAGATTTTTTTTGGGAAAATGTTTCCTTGGAATTAATGATTTCGAAATATAGAAATCGTGATGCTGAAATTTCTAGTTCATACAATGAACTTATATTGAATTAGCAAAAGGTTTGCTAAATATTTCATGTTTCTGTGATGAAAAATTATTGAATATTCATTTTATTCCTTCAATAGGTATCGGAGACTTGGTTTATAAGATATGTATTGCATCCAAGTCCAGTGAACTATCAGCTAGAGAATCCTGATTATCGAGTATATAGTCTTGAAATAGTTCAAATGATTCAAAAGATTTGACAACTTCCGAAGTCGCCACTATTCTCCCATGTTTTGAACATTGTTTTTGGATATTAATGAAATCTATAAGATATGGACTAATGATCAAAATAATGCACCAAAAGTTGATGACATTCAGGAGATGATTCAGATGTTAAATGGAATCACGGACTACGATTTCACTCAAAGATCGTAGAATTAAAATTACAAATTTGTGCATAATGTAAATTTAGGTTGCTCATTCATGGTTAGTTTAATGGACAATAAGCTAACTCCATATATGTGGGTATGTGAGTGAAAAAGATTGAATTGATAATACAAGTTGGACTTATAAGGTGGAATGAGTTCCCGCTTCTTTCACCATGGTTTCTTTTTCTGATCTTATTGAGGTGCAATGAAAATGGAAAGGAGACTCAGATCTTGTAGTAAGGCCTTTTGTTAGCCTAGCTCTTGCTTTGAATGCTTTTAAGTGAAAGCATTTCAAAGTACAAAAATTCTTATTACTCTTGACTTAAAAATATTAAATTATTTAATCTCCTTAATCTAATCATTTAAATGTATTTTATATTTTCTTTTATTTCAGATGAAACATCTCGTCCAACTTAACAATCTGCTTAAGGTCGGTTAATAGATCGGTCCAAATTATTCGGATTGGATCCATAATTTTGAACTCTTACTTAAGACATAATACATAGCATATATGTATTTATTTGTAAAGTATGAGAACCCTCTAACAAAGGATGACCTTGAGTTCAATAAGAAGTGTGATGAGTATCATTCGATCGTTCATTGCTACATTCTTTGATCATTGTCTATTGTGCTTTGGAAGAGACTTATGAACACTGAATCCACTAAGAACGTACTCCTGAATCCGAAGGAAATGTATGGAGATGTGAATCGTACTATTTTTACATTAAGATCCACCAAGGACAAAATGAAAAAAATAATATCCCTGTAACAATGATGAATCTCCATTTCATCATCTTTATTCTTTCATTTGGCCTTAAAACCCCTTATTAAATGCTTGGAAATATTAGTAGATTGTAGAAATTATGACTCAAATATAATATGATAAATATTTTATAATATATATATTTAATCCCAAAATTAAAGAATAAAGGAAAGAAAAGGAAAAAATGAAGTATCAAATATATTGAATGACTCTAGACCTCGAGACCAAGTCAATATTGACTTTGTCGACAAGGAATAAAGTAGGGGGAGAAAGGGCCCTCTAATTGTACAAAAAATACATATAAACCTTAATTTAATTCATTAATAAAGAATCATTTTCCCTTCATTTTGCTTTTTATGTATCTCAAATAATAAAACCTTCGACATGAACATTGTACATAAAAATGTATAGAAAAATACAAAAAAATTACACATAAAAATAAGTCACAATGTCACTGCGACACATAGAGGAAAAAGCTGCAAACTAAACTTCACATATTTGTATCTCCTCCGTATGAACTCAAAATTCACCAAACACACCTTTATTGTTCATATAATTAAAGTACCTATCTAATGAAGGTGGTTTCACTAAAATTGGGTTTGAGATGCAAATGTTGATTCCTAGTGTCCCATTGTCCTATATGCTTGATTATTTTATTCGTTGTATTCATTCATTATATTTTGTGAATTATATTTAAATATAAACACCAAAATAAAAGATTTAAAAATAAATCAAAATAAATATGGTATTAAAATATATAGGCATACTCTAAATTAACCTCCTTGCACCATTTTCAATTTTTGATCCCACTCTTGCTTCTGTAACCCCAATAGTATTATTAAGGTTAAAGATATTGGTGACAACAAGGTTTTACCCTCCTTGTTGGCGTGGATAGGGTGGTGGAGGTGGTGATTCAGGTCATGTCAGAGCTACTCCGACGAAGCCTCTTCTTCTCCTTTGCTCAGGTCAATGAGAGTTGTTTTCTCTTGTATTTTTACTGTAACTTCTTTCCTACATCATAGTTTAGGAGGTAGTTTAGTCAATTGGTCAGGGGTTGTTTTATTTTATATATTAAGTTTGTTGGAGCTTTAATGATCCATCTATGATTCATTGTGGACCCCTATTCTTCGACCCACCAAATCACCCGCATTTTCATCCCCATTCAATTCTCCATTTTTTGTCCCACCTTTCACCCCAATCATGTAAGGATACAGTTCCACTGAGCTCCTTCCTTTGTGCCTTCGCTGAAGCTCATCACCTTACACTTCCATTAGCAAGAAGCTTCAATACAGGGCTGAGGGCATTCACCTCGAGTCCATGAATCTTTTTTTATAAGTAAAATAGTCTGGAAACCATCTAGAGTGGGGATTTGAAGCATATTATTACCTCTAGGTATGCTTGAGCTCCCGACCCCAATAGATGGAGCCCGGACCCATTTAAGACCTCATGTAAACATGGTGAGATTCCAGAAAGCTAAGGAGCTTATTAGAGAAGAAGGAGGTAGTCAGAAATATGAGGAATAACCGATTAAAGCTTCTCTAGGGAGGTGTTCTTGGGTTTTCTTCGTGAACACCTAAGAGTTGTTCGATCCAAGTCGAAGCCCCAGATTATTTCCCATCCTTTGGATAAGGGACGAAACAAAGCCTCACTTCAGTTGTCGATCATGATTAAAGGAGCCACAGGGAGACTGACCTTCGGATAGTGCCACTTATTAGGTAAACATCAGTTACCCCAATGACCTTTTATATTTACTATTACTCTTGTAAATATTCTTTTACATATAATATTTTGTATAAACTTTGCAAATGTGCTTCTGAACATCATTCTATTTAAAAAAAGGTCATCTTCCATGTCACTTTCAATCCAAGCCCTTACGGCTTTGAATATTTAGGTTTAGTATTAAGAGTTGTATAATTAGTTTTAAACATTTAGAGAAATTGCACGTAGACCTTGTCCGTTAATTTAATTGTATAAATACCCTTACCAAATGCATTTCAAATGTGGAATTAATTGGAGAAATTACTTACGTGCCCGTAGACTATATTTTTAGTGTTATTGAATCATCTAAACTCTATGTTGTCTATATTTATTAGTGAAAGTTGTATTTTATTTCTAAATATCATAGGAAAATTACCTAAGGTACCTGCTAGATGAATCTATCACATATAATTTTTGCATTGCATTTTAATTACTTTCCTATTTAATAAAGATATAAAAATGGAATTTTCTACTGTTTGCATATTAAAATACAAAAAACTATAAGTTCATCTTTAAAAATTTCAAAAATTAGAGTATATATACTATTATATATTCCATCTTAAGGCCAAAAATCACAAAAAATATAACACAAAAACATTAAAAATTTCAAAACCCTAAAAACATAGAAAATCACAAAAAGTTTATTTGAAATTCAAAAAAATATTCTATTAATTTCTTCATTATATATATTAGAGATTAACAATAGTTTTTGGAATTTTCGAACATATTATCTAATTTTAAAACCCCAAAACATTCAACTTATTTATTTTACTAACTATTTTGTACATTTTAATACATTAAAATACATAAAAAATTAGCTAAAATTTATTAACAAATATCAACACAGAGAAAATTATGAAAAACACACCAACATTTTACTTGGAAATTTTGAGTTTATTTTTTTATTAAAATATTCAAAAAATGTATTGTAACTTTATATATATATATATTTATATATTCATTATATAATCTATATATTTTTTGTAATACCTATAATATCATTATCATTTATATATATATTACATTATAAAAATCTAAAAGAAACTAAAAGTTTGCAAAAATAAAAAGAATATAAAATTTTAAAGTTTAAAATTTTAAAAATTATATATAACCATAAAAATCCTTCAAAATTAAATATAATTAAAAACCCAAAATATTTAAAAGAAAAAAATACAAAAACCGTTATTAATATTTATTATTAATTATTTAAAAAAATATGCATATCCACAGTTTGCTCTCAATGGTTCATCCTTACACTTGCTGAGAATACACACACTATGTAGGGTATAATAAATTTCACCAAACACATCTTGATTTTATTTCATATATCGTGTGTTGATTGTAGATTTGAGTTGATTAAGATACGTGTTGAGAGTCGAGAGAGGATCGATATAGTGATTTCCATATCTGACTTTTCAGACACTGTAAGCTCCTCCAAGATTGGATGTTAGGAACCTCTGCTTGGTCCTCAATTATAAAGTCGTGCAATGGTTGCACAAGTTAAATGAAAGTGCTATAGGAAGTGTGGATCTCGAAAGGGTCCGATCCAGGAGAAAAATAAAGGTCAAACTGCTTATCAATCTTCTAATGCGTTGACACATCCGACATCCATGGATATGGTTGTCCACAATCACTACTAGAAACCAGGATTCTAGAAGAGTAACCATACATAATAACTAAATTCCTTAAATAAGAACAAAGGTATAATTTTACATAATAATAAATCTACATTTATCAATGAAACCAACTTACTCGTAGGAAGAGAAGGATGTTGGGTTGTTGATTTTGTTCTTCTATTCATGTATGCAATCAGTTGCAAATGTTTCAAGACACCAGAGAACTTAATGAAGGGTAGATACTCATCCATATGGGATTCGATGCAACTGTTACGGTGATCGCCATTGGAACATGTAGACCGTCATTGTCTAGTGGGAGAGTCCTAGTTATTAGATATTGTCTTTATGTACCAGATGTTAGAAGGAAATTACCATTTGTTTCTAAGATGGTTAGACATGGACATACTTTTCTTTTCTATAACAAACTTATCATTAATTATTATGGTAGTTTTATAGCAGATGGCTCTCTTATGGTAGGTGCACTCTATGAATTAAACATGCAAGAATGTGTCGTGAATGTTAATACCACTGTGAATAATAAAACACATAAATGATTAGGAGTGGATGAAGATCATTTAACTATGAACTAGAGTCAAATACTTGGACGTGTATGTTGATAGGATCAATAAACTAGTAATGGGCGGACATCTGGACTTCCCAAAAGTTCGTGATTTACCAACCTGCAAACATTGTATTCGTGAGATAATGTCCCAGGCAACCTTTAATAAGATAAGTGAACGATGAGTAGGTATACTGGACCTAGTACATACTGATGTATGTGGTCGCTTTCGTCCTCGAAATGGACAGTAATATTGTGTGAAATTTAATGATGACCATTCATGGTACAATTTTATCTTCTTGCTACGTCACAAACATGAAACCTTTGAAAATTTTGAAGAGTTCATGGCTATGGTTGAGAACCAATCAAGAATAAAGATAAAAAGGATTTGATATGACCGAGGTGTCGAATACCTCTCAGATGAATTCAATGAATAACTTAAAGAGAGAGGAATTATTTCTAATCTCACTCCTCCTCTACTTCTCAGCTTGACGGAGTTTTTAAGAGATGTAACAGAACCATGTGGAACAAGGTGAGATCAATGATGTGCAAAGCAAACTTAGCTCTTAGTTTCATGGAACATTGATGAATCTCCATTTCATAACCTTTATTCTATTATTTTGGCCTTAAAACCCAAGATGAATACATGTAAATAACATTAATTTGTGCAAAAGAGCATTCATTATTTATTCTTTTTATTTTATATAAAGATTGTATTTAAAGCCAAGGAATACAGAAAATAAAATAAAATGCCAATGGTATTTTATGACCCTAAACCTCAAGTCCTATGAATCATTATGACCGGGTCGATTAGGAATAAAGTAGGGGGAGATAAGGGCAAATAAATAAAAGAAACATAATTCATAAATGCCCAATAATACATTTTGGTGCCTACTTTATTCTTTACTAATTTGCCATCAAATCAATACGCTTCATACATGACAATTGTAGATAAAAATATATAGAAAATACAAAACCACAAAAAATAATGTATATTGTGCATTCCCAGATCCATATCTTCTCAATATGAACTCAATTTTCCTCAAAATCACTTAATTGTATATAACTTTTTATTA